>CM061142.1:528497657-529026922 GCA_030789695.1 Scilla litardierei
CTAAAAGCAAGGAAGTGGCCTAAAAACATGGCCCTACACATGAGTTGGCAAGTTTCACTTGCCTGCAAGTACGACGTCTGAGCACATCGTCCAATGAGTCCAAAAATCACAATTATCCTACGTGCACAAGTCCACCGGCCTAAAGTCCATATTATTAATCTTGATTAGTGAATTTAAAACATTTAAAACACTTTAAAAATACTGATTTTAGTCTTGATTAGCAGGCAATGGGTTTGGGGTCCTAGGGGTGCAAAGCGTTACCTCAACACGACGTGAAAGGTACACCGGCGTCGGGTAGCGACGCCGGGGGTTGGAATAAGAGAACGCGCTCCAAGTCCTGATTCCAATTAGATTCCTCGCTGGAAATTTTGGAGCAATCAACCGGGGCAACGATTCCAGATTCCAAAGCTAGCACGTGCGACGACGTCGTACGCAGCAAATCGTCGAAGAGAACGCACCTAGGTGGGGCCCACAGTAGTCCTAGGGACCTTTGGGGGACCCACAATACCTCTGGAGAACTTGGGGGGCCCACGGTGGCAAGTGGTGCGACGGGTGCGGGGTTGTGACGTTTGCTCTCGGTCGTACGCAGCCAAATGCGGGGGGCTCCATCGGTCGGTGCGGGGGAACGGGCTTGTGCAACGCTTGGGGTGTGCAGCAGTGCGGGGGAGCGCTTGGTTCTCTCGGTCGGAGCGGGGGAGGCCATCGGTCGGGTGCCTTGGATGCGGGGAGCGCAGCGCTGTAACATTGCAATGTTGCAACGCGGGGCGATGCGGGCGCTTTTGTCGGTCGGGCACGGTGCGATGCGGGGCGACGGAGCGGCTAGCGTTGCGGGGCTTGGTGTGGAGCGGGGATGCGGCTGTGCAGAGCGGGTCTCTCGGTCTGACCGAGGGACCCTCTCGGTCGGTGCGGTCGAACGGAGTGGGCGGGCAGCAGCGGGTGCGGAGCGATGTTGGTGCGGGGGCGGCCAGCGGTCGGAGCGGGGATTTTGGGGCTGTTTTCTCGGTCGTGCGGAGGAAGTTCGTCGCAACGTTGCAACGAATCGTCGCAACGTCAAATTTGAGTTTTGGAAGCGGCTAGGGTTATTTTCTTGCGAAAATAGGTCTTCCTAGAGGTTGTTTATATAGTGTAGATGGGTTGACTAGGTCTAGGGCTAATCCTAATGAGATTAGAAGTTTAAAATAATTTAAAATTTGAAATCCAACTTCTCCAACTCACCCAAGGATTTGACTTGGTCCAAATGAGCTGGAAATTGGCTCAAAAATTCTTTAAAACGTTTTAAACTCAAATAAATTTTCTTTGGCCGAATTTATTATAAAAATTAATTATTAAAAATATTTTAAAGCTTGCTAAACATATAAAAGTGGTCAAATAAACTCCAAAAATTATAAAATAAATATCGGGGTGATCGTGTTGACGAAAGTGAGCTAACTAAGAAGACGGATCTCAATTTCGACATCGGACGACGAAACTAAAAATAGAAACGTCTCCCGTCAAAAGTGAAAATCGTCACGTCTCATCGAGTAAGATTAAATTGTGGAAAACGACTCGAGAAGTGTCGTTCCAAGATAGTGCCACTATTTAATACTCTCAGAGACGTTCACAACGGCATATCACACGAAAGTGTTCACAAACAAACAAGGTCCAAAACAAACACGTGCACAGTCAAAAGCACGTGCACGAACAACGTACAATTAGAAGTGGTCGTTACAATAATTAAGAACAACCAAGAATATTTGGTGACACTAATGACAACACAGTCATGTACACATGACCTAACAATCTCCCCTTTTGGCATTTAGTGGCACAATATAATAATACCTTACACGAGACTGGAGGAATGACAGAAATAGTAGAAGATCAATGATCATTAAAGTTGGAGCCCCCACATACAGTCATTATAAAGATCCAACACCAAAAAGTATCCCCAAACAGCAACAACCAACATCAACATGCAACATCCAACATCAACATCCAACATCCAACTTCAAACACCAAAAATACAATTCTCCCCCTTTGAGCCACTAAAAGCAAGCAACATACCTTATTCGGGTCTACCTCCAGAGGCTGCACCTAAGGATTCTGAAGAGACAGAAGCGAGTTTGGACTTCAACGCAGCTAATTTGTCCTTTAGCAAGATTTTGTGAGCCTCAAGCAGAACTTTTTGAATTTGAAGGAGAACCAACTGATCTTCTACATTCTTCACAGCATTTTCAAACACCTAAATGTCTCCCAAGAGAAGAGATTGAGATTCCTCAGGACAGAGAAAATCAGGGGAAGCATGAACAGACGAAGACTGACGAACAGCAGTGGCAGGACCAGCAACCTAGGAGGTGGAGTTGAAGGAGATAAACCAGGTACATGAGAGGTCAGCAAGGATATATCATCACATTTGCCCACAACAGACTTGGCTGTATAAGATATGCCATCACATGAGATAGATAATTCAGATGCTGAAAGGGAAACTTTCTGAGCCAGGAGCATCATAGTAATGAGATAGGCATGAGACAAAGAAGATGTAGGGACAGATGATTCCGATAGAGAGAGTATGGAGTCAAAGATAATTCTCCCTAAATTGAAGGGCTGCTTAGTACCACCAGAGTATAGAAGTTTGCACATATGCTTAGTTACCATAGAAATATTAGACGTCGGGAGCCAGTTCCTGGTGGCAATCCTATATAGCAAAAAATACTTCGCAAATAGAGACGAGGAAGGAAATAAGGAAGACCTGGGCCAACTCCTCAGCTTCCCTACTGTGACAACATCTAAAAATTTGTTGAAATCATCTCTTATGCACTCCCCAAAAGCAGTCAAGGACTGATGGCAAGACCACTTCAACAGCTTGTTCAACACTGAGGGAGAAAATGAAATAATCTTCCCTCTAATATAACTACTGAACGCCTAATGAGAAGCAGCATCACCAGAGGTCTTGGATAGATTGCAGTAACTCTCGTACCAAGACAGGATAAAAGGATTTAAGACATGTGACATCATTGAATAGACCCAGATCTTTCAAGATGGCAACAAATTGAGTCTTGGCAAAAGAGGAGACATTCAATGATTTCTTAGGAAGAATAGAACGCTCAGAGTAGGTTACCCATCTCTTTTTGCAGGCTTTATCAAAAAACAATCTGCTCATAGCATCAGATGCAGTGAATGAAGGGGAACGAGAAGAACCTGATGCAAAAGATACTGTTGTCCTCTTAGAAGGAGAAGGATAGGCATGTCTGGTTGAAGCAGCACATTTTCTTGAAGCAGATCTGGCCTTTTGTGCATGAGAGGGAAACAACCCATCTTCTGGAGGAGTAGGCTGGGAGACATGATCAGTTCTATCTTGTTCACCTAGCTCTCATGTTGCACCAAATGTTGCAACATTTTGTGCAACATTACAAGGAGCATTCACTTCTAGTGGTGTACATGAACCATCTGCAGTGTCTTCTTCAGTAATAGACTCAACTGGGCTAGGATCAATAGTAGAATCAACTGGTGGCATAATTTCTGCACCTTCAACACACAGACACACAGACACACACACACACACACACACACACACACACACACACACACACACACACACACACACACACACACACATAGAGAGAGAGAGAGTCCTGAGCTCTACCATCTTTAGGAACTTGATACAGATGAGACTCAGGAGGGACTTCATCCTCTGCCACCATAGAAGAATCATTCAAAGGAGGACCATCTTCTTCCATGGGGGTACTCTCTCCAAGACAGACATCTTGAGCACAACCACTGACACCAGAAACACCAATATGGCCTTCAACGCTCTCAGGATTAGTCTGAGCAGCTACATTCACATGAATAGGGGACTGTGGTTGTAGCCCCCCTCCAGAAGTGGGTCATCTCGAACACCATTTTCATTATATACCGCACTACCCTTGGGTACAACATTCACTGATTTGAAGAAGCTTCACCATCACTATCTGTTCTAGACTTCTCATCAGAGATGGATGATTCTGAATCAGAGATCTCCACTATTACTATTTCTGAAATTTTCACAGAAGATCTTCTTGTATTCCAGGTATGAAGAATGATTTTGTCATCCTTAGGCACTTCTACACTGATCAACTTGTCGCGAACCTTTTTATGAATAAGCTGGTCAACACGAACTCCAGAAAGATCCAACCAAGAAAGATCCAATTTATGCCCAGTCCTTTGTAAATGCCAAAACCAGTCCTGAACAGTGACTAGAACATGATAGACTTTTTCCTCACCAGGATCAAAAAACAAGGGTTTCTTCAAGAGGGGAATTTCTAGAATTGGAAAAAAGGCACAACCTCCCAATTCGGTACAGCTGGAGTGTGCATGCCCTGGAAAGACATCGGAGGCGAGGAAAAAAGAAGAAATACCAAAAAATGAGGCACGAGCTGTTCAAGAAGCCACTCCCTTTCGCTTGGTATGAGGAGGAGAGGACGAAGATGCAGTCCTTTTTGATGAGGGAGTCCAGCGGGAAGAGCGCCGAGGGGTCTGAGAAGATTTCTTCTTTTTATCGCGCACTGTTCCATCGAATGAGGAAGAATTTCACTCGGAAAAATCAAGGACCCTAGCAAGAACACACTGCGAAGCTTGAAATATTTGTGAGAGGATAGAGCGCCATGAGAAACTTAAGAAAATAAGAAACAAATATAATGGACCGACAAATAACTCCGGCCCATCCAATAAACAGCCATCCACTACCCCTTTATGTTGCAACAAGAGGTGCAACATTAAGTGCAACATAACAACCAACATTAGACACGACAAAGCCCAAGAGCCTGTCGCAATGCTTCAAATCTGTTAGAGTCTAAGGGTTTTATGAAGATGTCAGCTAATTGGTTAGCAGTAGCAACATATTCTATGGTAAGAGATTTCTTCTCAACCAATTCTCTGATGAAATGATGTTGAATGTCTATATGTTTGGTTATGGACTGCTGCACATGATTCTTGAAAATATTGATCGCACTCTGGTTGTCACATAATATAGTCAGTATCCCCTGCTCCAACCCGTAGTCAGTTAGCATTTGCTTCATCCATAGAAGTTGAGTGCAACAACTCCCTGCTGCAATATATTCAGCCTCCGACGTAGATAGAGAGATGGAATTTTGCTTCTTGCTGTACCACGAGACTAGGTTGTTGCCCACATAAAACATCCTCATGTAGTACTCTTCCTAGCATCTGTATTTCCTGCCCAATCAACATCACTATAGCCCGAAAGAAAGGTGTTAGTATCCTTGGTATACCAAATGCTGTAATCCGCAGTCCCACTGACATACCTGATAATCCTTTTGACAGTTGTGATATGTGACTCTTTAGGGCAGGCTTGATAACGAGCACATACACATACACTGAAACTTATATCCGGCTTGCTGGCCGTCAGATATATCTTGCTCCCTATCATACTTCTGTATAGTGTGACTTCCACCGATTTCCCACCATCATCCTTGGAGAGCTTTTCACTGGTGGACATAGGGGTGCGAACTTGTCGAGCATTTTCCAGACCAACCCTCGTAACAAGATTTCTAGCATACTTACTTTGAGAGATGAACAGACCATCACTACGTTGTTTTACATGAAGTCCAAGAAATATGTTCAATTCACCAACCATGCTCATCTCGAACTCCTTCTACATGAGGGCAATGAATTCTCGTACCAACAGTTGTGAAGTGGAGCCGAAAACTATATCATCCACGTAGATCTGAGCAACAATAACAGCTGACCTGGTCCTTTGAACAAATAACTTCTTGTCGGCTCCCACTCGTTCATACACTTTTTGGAGAAGATACTTAGTCAGCCTCTCGTACCATGCTCTTGGTGCTTGCTTCTGTCCATAGAGAGCCTTCTTCAGCCGGTAGACATGATTTGGAAGAAATGGATCTTCAAAGCCTTTCGGTTGTTCAACATACACTTCTTCATTCAATATCCCATTCAGGAACGCGCTCTTCACATCCATCTGATGAAGCTTAAAGTTGAGACTGCACGCAACTGCCAGCAGAAGTCTGATAGATTCCAGCCGAGCTACAGGTGCAAACATCTCATCAAAGTCAATGCCCTCAACCTGAGTGTATCCTTGAGCTACCAGACGAGCCTTGTTACAGGTGACGTTTCCTTTCTCATCAGTTTTATTCTTGAATATCCATGTTGTCCCGATGACATTTATCCCTTTGGGTCTCTCAACCAAACACCAGACATCATTACGTTGAAATTGATTCAGCTCTTCTTGCATTGCTAACACCCAAAACTCATCAATAATAGCTTCCTTCACATTTTTAGGTTCAACAGCAGAGTGAAAACATGCACACCCGGCAAGATCACGATAATTGACTCGGCTTGTGCCTCCTGTCCGACGGCTGTCATGAACATCACCAATGATCAACTCTGGCGGATGATTTCATATAACCTTAGTAATTTATTCAGAGATTTAAACTTCTTCTGACTCATCCTGTGATATCTCGACAGATGTTGTATCCTGTGTTGCAACATTTTGTTTAACATTTCCTTGTATTGTATCAATTGTTGTAACATTAGGTTCAACATGTTCTTCTTCATCTGTGCAGTCTTCCTAAGGCACCCTCCCTTCACTTAAGGCTGCATCTCCCTGATCAAAGTCGTCTACCACTACATTGATTGACTCCATCATGACGTTTGTGCATTGATTTAACACTCTGAAAGTACGGCTTGTTGTGGAATATCCAAGAAATATCCCTTTGTCACTCTTAGCATCAAACTTCCGCCTTGGAATACAGTCTTGCAGGATATAACATTTGCTTCCAAAAATGTGAAAATAAGATACATCAGGTTTCCTACCTTTCCAGATTTCATAGGGAGTTTTTTTGTTATCGGGCGAAGATAGACTCTGTTTATAGTGTAGCATGCAGTGTTAACAGCTTCAGCCCACCACTTAACATTGACCTCCCTAGCATTCAGCATCACATGCGCCATTTCTTGAAAGGTGCGGTTTTTCCTTTCAACAACTCTATTTTGTTGAGGGTCTTTGGAGCCGAGAATTCATGCGCAATACCTTGAGCTTCTCAGAAGTCAAAGAAAAATTGGTTCTCAAACTCCTTCCTGTGATCACTCCGAATCCTAACAATCTTGCCAATGCTATCTCCTTTCTCAACTTGAAGACAAGTACATAGTTTCTTGAAGGCTTCAAACGTGTCTGATTTTTCCTTAAGAAAATCTACCCAGGTAAACCAAGAAAAATCATCAACACAGACATAGATATATTTCTTACCTCCCATGCTAGTTTCTGTCGTGGGTCCGATCAGATCCATATGTAGCAGCTCCAAGTTTTTAGATGTAGTAATTATCTGGATTTGCTTGTGATTCATCTTCTTTTACTTTCCAAGTTGGCAAGGTCCACACACCCCCCTTTCTTCTTGGTTAGAGTCGGTATGCCACGAACAGCTCCTACTTGAGATATCTTCATCAAGGTCTTGAAATTTAGATGACCTAGTTTTTGATGCCACTGCTCTGAAACATCAATAGTGACGTTGAAGCACTTGTTAGGTTCTTGGAGAAGATAACAGTTGTCAGTAGACCTTTTTCCAGTGAGAATGCATACATCATCACTATTGAAGACTAAACATTCATCTTTAATGAACCGGACGAGAAATCCTTGATCACACAATTGGCTTATGCTAATAAGATTTGCCTTCAAGTCTTCTACATGCATCACATCCTTCAGCTTTAGGGACCCTGTCAAATTTAGGTTTCCTTTCCCAACCACCTTACTCCTCTGACCATCACCAAAAGTAACATGACCTTTGTTACCAGCTGAATATTCAGTAAGAAGACCATTATTACTTGTCATGTGTCTGGAGCATCCACTGTCGAAGTACCAAAGTTTTTTGAAAAAAGTAAACAACTAAGTGTAAGCCACTATGCTGTTTAACTCAGATTTCCTAACCCATTTATTCGTTTTCCTTTTGCTAGGATGTCTAACATTTCTTCCTTCATGCCAGTCCTTCATGCAGCTGAAGCAACTCCAGTCAGTGTGCCCTACGTGCCAGCAATAATCACACACGAGACGCCTGAATGTTGAACTTTTTCTCTACTTCAACTTCAACTCATGCCCTTTGTCCTGACCAAGTTTTTCAAGTTCTTTAGTAGTGAAAATACGTCTTACCTTGGTAGCATGCAAATAACATCCTCTGTTGTATCCTACCCCTGTGCGATCTCCTAAGACTTCTCCATGTTGAGAATATCATCAAGCTTAGACTTCCCTGAGTTCCACTTGTTAATGATACTCTCTGCCTTCTCAGCTCTGAGGAGAGTTCTCCTGGGCTGCTCTCAAGATTCCTGAGACTGAGCTCGGTTTTCATAAGTTTAGCCTTAGTATCATCCTTCTCACTTTTCAGTTTGGAACATTCATCTTTCAAATTTTTGTTACCTTTGCAAATCTCCATCCATTTTTTGAAGATGGTCTGGTATGCTGACCGAATGTCTTCTTCCCCAACATCTTCCTCACTATCACCCTCAGAGTCGAATTCACTACTGAACGTTGTGAAAAACGCCCTAGAGGGGGGTGAATAGGGTGTATAGCACAAAATAAAAAATTGATCACAATCACAGAGATAATCATACACAGATATTTTTTAACGAAGTGGCTCCCCACCAAAACTCCGACCCCAAGACCTATGAGGATTTCACTTAATAAAACTGATCACACTTACGGGTAGTGATCTCACCGTAAACAGATATAGTTCAAGAGTTAAGGCATAGAGATAGCTTCAGAGTAAAGCTATTCACAATACAATCTCACAACTAAAATATATTCAAATAGCTTTAATACTGCATTAAAAAATCATAGAGATATCACCGTGACAAATTTTGTGAGATCATGATCGCGTGGGCGCAAACTATTCGTTAATCCGATGTCTGGATTGGAAGATATAGGCGTCGGAAGATGAATGTGCGAATCTGAATTCTTCCGTGGCAGTTCGGTGGAAAATGCCCAGACTGGATCTATATTTGTGAACTGAATAGAGGATGGGTACCACTGTTGCGAATGGTATAAAGATTTTGTCGTGTAGGCGTAAACAGTGAGTCGATCCGATGTCTGGATCAGGAGATATGGGCGTTTGAAGTTGATTACGTGAATATGGAATCTGCAGTGATTAATCTGTAGAAAAATACCCGAACTATGTACAATCCCGTGGACTGAGCAAATGAGACTATCATCATTGAGAAGAGCATGAAGATGTGGTCTCGTGGGTGCAAACGACGAGTCGATCGGATGTCTGGATCAGGAGATATGGGCGTTTGAAGTCGAATGCACGATCAAATAGAAATTTGCCCTTGCTATCCTTTGCACAATATTTGCAGGTTCTTGTTGTCTCTTTTTTTATTGAAGAAGGAGGTTATTATTGAGTTTAAGGCCTTTTTCAAAAAAGAAAACTGACTGCATGTAAAATTGAAGAAAGGGGCGGCTCTAGTCAAACTGGGGTCATCAGTTTCCCTTTTTATTTTTTTGTTGCGCCTTACTTTTGATTTGATGAACATCTGTTAGGATTTGTTATCAAATTACCTTGTTAATAGGATAATGACAGATTGAAATGCATGGTGCTTGGATAAGCATGTTGATAATGACAGATTCCTTTTAAAACCACTTTAAAATCCCATCAAATCTCCTTCTTTGATCAATTCAAAACTTCATCTTCATTGTTGATAATGTAAGACTATTTTGAATATCCTTTTTGCACCATTGTCCTTATATAATCTTCCTCTTGCAAATAAAATTTATTTTGGGTGTATGTCCCTGAAAACACTTAATGAAAAGGCGTTAGTCACACGACTTGTTTGTCATCAACAAAATTAACTCGTATGACCTATTTAGTGAACTACATAGTCCAACAATCTCCCCCTTTTTGATGATGACAAATATGTAAGGATCCTATCTATAGGGAAAACACTAGAAGGGGGATTGAATAGTGTTTATGCAATTTAAAAAGATAGTTACACTAATTTAAATGCAATCCAACAAAATAGTGCGGAATAGAAATTAAACTCAAAATGAAACATGCGCAAACGCAGAGATATTCCAAGGGTTCGGATTACCCAAGTCACTTCCCGACTTGTTCCCGGTAATCCTACGTCACTTCCACTCGGATACCTCTGGATACTCAAGTTAGAACCCTAACTTGAGGTTTCCTTAAAAACCCACTTGTAGCAACCCTATAAGTGAAATTGAAGTACAATCGATTGACCTTGTCTCCCACAACTTGGGAGCAAGCAAACCGCTCTCACAACCTAAGAGCAAATTCAAATAACGAAAGTTATGAAATTATGAAAGCAACACTTACAATCACCTATGCCATGAAGTAGAACTTGAAGGAGTGGTGTGTTGTGTGTTGAAGACTCTCTTGGAAGAGGGGAGAAAGCCCTTTCTCTTGACTGCACCAAATTCCTTGAAGATAACTCTTTGGTTCTAGGTTGGAGAGCAAGAGATCAAAGATATGAACTCTTAGGGCTTTGGATTTGAGAGCTTTTAAACTTTAGAATGAAAGCTTGAGAGAAAACTTTGAAGAATTGGTAACCTCTCAGTGGAACAGTAGAAGCCTCATTTATAGGTTTCTCAAATCCACAAAACATTTTAAGCAAAAACCCTTTAGGAAGCCGTGAGAAAAATCTCAACGGATAAAATCTGCACTTGCGACAGTCGACTGTTGAAGAAACCACAGTCGACTGTTGCACAGTCAGCAATGGTAGGTGAGAATCCATAACGGTAACTTACCACGAGGACAGTCGACTTTTGAAGGAGAGAACGTCGACTGTTAAACCAACTGGCGACTGTAAATCCTTCTACAGGCAACTGGCCGAAAGATGGGTAAGTTGATGAAATCTGGGAATCTCGTAAGATAACAGGACAGACGACTGATGATGATAAAACAGTCGACTATTAATCATTACATGCGACTGTAAATCCTTATACAGACGACTGTCAAATACCCTGAGAATTTCTAGAGAGCTGAGTCAATGAATTGGCTCACAGACAGACGACTGTTGCAGCATAGACAGTCGACTGATCCAAGGGACAGTCGACTGTATATTCAGCGTTAGTCGACTGGCCGTAAAAGTCAAATCAACTCAGTTTGGGTAGAAGATAGACATGCGACTAATTTACAAATCACAGTCGACTTTCACTTGGACAGGCGCCTGTGAATCGTTCATCAGTTGCCTGTGCGAAATAAGACAGAGAAGCCTAAAACTAGATTGTAAAAGTTTGTGCATAACAGGCGACTGTAGAACAAAAGACAGTCGACTGTTTTTGAGATAGTCGACTGTAAAGTGTTCAGCAGTCGACTGTTATAAACAATCCAAGCACAATCACTAAAGAAATGAATTGGAGTCTAAGGACAATTGATCTAAAGATGTCCTAAGACTGAATTGAAGATGTGTGTGAGTGCTCCATCAAAGTTCTACTTCTAAGCTACATACTAGAAGAGATAAAAGAAATTTACATTGACGAATTCTCTCTTCTATCCATCGTATGAGCTTGAAGTCTTCATGGAGCTTCAATCATCATCTACGATCATCCAATCCATGTCATTTGCCTTCAATGATCTTTGAGAGTCATCCATTGCAAGTAGATCTTCATATAATGCTTAGGCAATGGATTAACAGCAAAATAGGGGATTAGTCACAAGTATTTATGTTTGCTCATCATTAACACAAAGTAGGGAGAAGTCCAATACTCAACATTCTCCCCCTTTTTGATGATGACAAACAAATATAAACAAAAAAATAAATAATTGTGCGTAAAGAAAACTTACTCTCCCTACATAAATGCCAATCAAGTTAGTCAACAAATATTAGGGCATCTATATATCAATTGAAGAAAATGAGTAAGTTACACGTGAATTTAATTCAAGAAATCTAGGAATTAAAATCCATATTCAAAGTAATCTAACTCCCCCTGAATCTAAGGCAACTTCAATCTTAGATTCAAAGTGTTAGCACATACTTAGCACATTCATTATGAATCTTGTATATTTATTTCTCTCCCCCTATGGCATTATCAAAAAGGTGGGAGTAAATAACAACAACAATAATCGTGCTAAATACGAACTAACAACAATCAAGGAGTATAAAGATATATGCAATCAAAAACTCATAAAAGCACATCATATACTTATGTGAATATAGGAATTGAAGTCCAATATCAACATTTTAGATATATGAAACAAAAATAGTTTCAAAAATGCATCACATCAGAGATAGCATGAATAATCCAATATCAAATCCTATATTGTCTCAAAAACACATCAAGAGAGAATAAATCATTCAGGGAGACAATATCACACAGATAAGATAATCAATTATACACGGTGTGATAATTATACACGGTGTGACACAAATATCACACAAATATCACACAGATAAGATAATCAATTATACACGGTGTGACACATAAGATTAAACAGCAATGTCATATATATATATATATATATAATGTCATATATATATATATACTAGTCATAACCCGTGCCCGCGGGCACGGTTCAGTTAAGATTTTCCCCCGCGAAATCTTTGTTCCCCAAAAAATTCTTTTGGAACAAATTAGCATAAAAATATTAAGCGACACGGGCCCCCTATTTTATAGAATAGATGTATGTATATGTGTGTATGTATATGTGTGTATGTATGTATGTATATGTACAGTCATAACCCGTGCCCTAAGGGCACGGTTCATTAAAAATATTCCCCATCAAAATGTTAAATTTCGTAATTTTAATGTACAACAATATGTAAAGCACAATAACACTTATTAGTTCTCCAAAAATTTTAGGACCCCTCAAAATTTAGTTTACATCAGAGAATTTAGTTTACACCAGAGAATTTAGTTCATCACAAAAAAATATAGTTTTCCAACATTTAATTTCCTCCAGATTCAGTTCCCGCTGTCAAATGTGCCCATAGAAGAGAGAGTTTTAGAGTGATGGATGTAAATCATAGGATGGGATGGCCACCCCACTTGGTGGGCTCCAGCGTGCAACCAATGTGCCCCCTCTTACCGTCGATTTTTCCCCAAGTTTTCCCCAAGTGTGCACAGAGAGAGAGAGAGAGAGAGAGAGAGAGAGAGAGAGAGAGAGAGAGAGAGACTTTACTGCATTTGTAAGTATCCACTCCCTCAATATTTCCACAAATTCCCATTAATGCATTGGTCATTGATTTGTAACATGATGCTACAGTTTTGAGGGGCGAGGCAATTCACTCTTTTTCTTGAGAGAGATAGAGAGAGAGAAGAGATTTAAAACTGCATTGTTACATGAGATTTTTTTTTCCGTTGAAGTGATAAACTGAGGGTTTAAAATTTTTCATAAATTTAAAAATATATTGAACATTGAGAGGAAGGGCGTTGATAGATAAGACACTTTTTTAGCCTTGTGGGGAGGACAATTTTTTAGCCTTGTGTCTTATGTGCTGCATTTATGGCCAAGTAAAAATGATTTAAGAGGCTTTGGTTTTCATGTAGTTATAATTAATTAATAATGTTAAAATCTACAAAATAAACACCAAAAAATTAGAATCTACAAAATGAAACACCAATCAATTAACATTTTAATTAAGCATTAAAACATGATAAACTGACACCAACGACAGCCCAAGTGAATACTCATTTGTTACAACAACAATATTTAATCCAAATGAAAGACCAATCAACTCTTGTATTGAGCATTAAAAGATGTCAAACTGGAACCAGTATCAACACAGTTCATGTGACTCATTTGTAATAGCAATAATAATATTCACAACCTGAGAACAAAAAATAATCCACACGCTTAAAATTGCAAATGGCAAATTGCAATAATAATGGTCCCATCAACCTACATGTCACGCCCCGCTTCCCAAAACGTGGAGGCGAAGCGTGAGGAGGTCCGCTCAGACTTGAAGCTACAAAGCTGCAAGTCCGATAAGCGTCAATCAAATTTAAACTGCAGGTCCTTGCAACGCGAAACGAAACAAAGATAATAATAACGAAAGAGACAAAAGAAACATATCAGAATATCCATAATAATAAATCTCAACATCGCAGAAAAAGCCACCAGGCTGAAATAAAAGAGTCTAAAAGAGGCCCAGCATGGCCAACAAAAGTACAAAGTACAGAAACAAAGTAACGGTGCAAGCACCGACATCTAACAGCAACCTAAGGCAAAAGCAACGCCAACAGTCTCTAAAACTGGTCTCCGGTGTCCACGAACTCCTCGACGAACGTAGGCACAGTGTCAGCAAACACCACGCCCTCAGCAACTGTCTCTGGCTCAGGGTCTAACATGTGGCACCCAAAAGAGCAAGGGGCACATGTCAGCAAGTCTGGAAGACTTGTGCAAGTGAAACTGAAAGTACAAGTAAGAGCAACCTAGCAGTTCTAGCATGATGCAATGGCATGGCAGTTAAAGTATGAGTGCAGCAGGTAAAGTAAAGTAAAGTAAGGTACGAGCATGGCATGGCATGGATGACAAGTATTACATGAATCATTCACAAGACAAGTACAAGACAAGGAAAGTAAGCACCTCGTGCACAGAGATTCTGTCTTTTGGCTAGAGTGGCTGCGCGGGCCAACTCCTAAGCTCAAGCGAACGTTTATCCCTACCCCTCCACGTGTGTCGAGCCAGGGCCTTACCCCCGAACGGGAATGCTCGCTTCTGGAACACGAGCCAGGAAGTGTTTTGCCTTGTTGGTCTAGGGGTGCACCTAGCCAGTCAAGGGAGTACAAGTACAAGTATTGTAGCGTGTGCTACCAATGCGACATTCAATGCATGGATGACATGACATGACAAGTAGTAAGGCGTACAGGTAAGGAAAGTAAACGTGACAGTTTAGTATGCATGAACAACAAGTTTAAGTGTTGGATCTAGCTTCGTTGTCAAGCTAGATCAATTAGGTGACGGATCTAGTTTCGTTGTCAAACTAGATCAAGTAGGCGTCTAGCCAGCTATCATTTCACTGACTAGTCTCTTTTACGCTAAAAACAAGGAAGTGGCCTAAAAACATGGCCCTAAGCAAGAGTTGGCAAGTTTCACTTGCCTGCAACTATCACGTCAAGAAAACACCGTCCAACGAGTCCAAAGTCACGATTCCTACGTGCACAAGTCCACCGGCCTACATCCGTTTTATTAATCTTGATTAGTGATTGCTAAAACATTTAAAATACTTTAAAATACTGATTTTTAGTCTTGGTTAACGTGCAATTGGGTTGGGGGTCCTAGGGGTGCAAAACGTTACCTCAACACGACGCGAAAGCTACACCGGCGTCGGGTAGCGACGCCGGGGGTTGGAATAAAAGATCGCGCTCCAAGTCCAGATTCCAATTAGATTCCTCGCTGGAAATTTCAGAGCAATCGACCGGGCGACGATTCCAGATTCCAAGGCTCGCACGTGCGACGACGGGCTACGACGTGCGACGACGTCGTACGCGACGGATCCTCAAAGAGCAAGCACCTAGGTGGGGCCCACAGTAGTCCTAGGGGCCTTTGGGGGACCCACAATAACTCTGGAGAACTTGGGGGGCCCACGGAGGCAAGTGGTGCGACGGATGCGGGGTTGCGACGAGTGGCTCTCGGTCGTACCCCTCCAATACGGGAGAATCCCTCGGTCGCTGCGGGGGAACGGCGCTGTGCAGCCGCGGGGGTCGGTCGCAGCAGCGGGTGCGGGCGCTTCCTTCGGTCAGACCGGTCGGGGGCTTCGGTCGTGCGCTTGGGATGCGAGGCGGGCGATGTTGCAACGTTGCAACGTTGCAACGTCGGTCGCTGCGGGCGGGGCGACCGGTCAGACGCTGTGCGGAGCGGGGCGACAAGGCGGGTCGGTGCGGAGCGCTGTGCGGAGCGGGGTGCGGGCCAAGCGGTCGGTCAGACCGAGCGAACGGGGCGGTGCGGTGCTGTGCGATGCGAGCGGCGATGGCTGCGGGGCGGGGCTTCGGTCGGAGCGGGGGAACGGAGCTGTTTTCCTCGGTCAGGTCGGGGGCTGAACGTCGCAACGTTGCGACGAATCGTCGCAACGTCCAATTTTGCTTTTGGAAGAGGCTAGGGCTAATTTCTTGTGAAAATAGGTCTTCCTAGGGGTTGCTTATATAGTATAGATGTGTTGACTTGGTCTAGGGCTAAATCTAATAGGATTAGAATATTAAAATAATTTAAAATTTGAAATTCAATTACTCCAACTCATCCAAGGGTTTGACTTGGTCCAAATGAGCTGGAAATTTGCTCAAAAATTCTTTAAAACATTTAAAACTCAAATAAATTTTATTTGGCCGAAAATAATTTATAAATTATTTATTAAAAATAATATAAAACTTGTTAAAAATATAAAAGTGGTCAAATAAACTCCAAAAATTATAAAATAAATATCGTGGTGATCGTGACGACGAATGTGAGCTAACTAAGAAGACGGATCTCAATTTCGACGTCGGACGACGAAACCAAAAATGGAAACGTCTCCCGTCAAAAGTGAAAATCGCCACGTCTCATCGAATAAGTTTAAATTGTGGGAAAACGACTCGAGAAACGTCGTTCCAATTTAGTGCCACTATTTAATACTCTCAGAGACGTTCACAACGGCATATCACACGAAAGTGTTCGCAACGAACAAAGTCTAAAACAAACACGTGCACGGCCAAAAGCACGTGCACGAAAAACGTACAACGAAAAGTGGTCGTTACATCCTCCCCACCTTAGAATAAAGTCCGTCCTCGGACTTTCTAATATAACTAGTCACTCTAGTAACTACCCCAATCAAGTCATATTATAATTCAACCAGGTATAGTCATTACAGGTGCTCATGTACGCACTAGGTAGTTAAACATAAACACTACCAACACGTATATATATACATTCACGTACGTCATATATTTATACTTATTATAGTCAGTCAATTTCATACATGTATTTCAATCATATTTATATAAACATACATCCATTATATAACTACTACTTACCTAACACAAACAATATTTCAGATACTCATATAAGGATAGTCTCACACCTAGCAAATACAATCATTGCTCTACCTATATGTAGCTACCTATGTACAGACATCATGGGTATACTACCCTCTGATAATCCCTAGTATTCATCCAACACTAAACACATCAACACATGTAATCACACCATACCATAATTAATCAAGTTTCACTATATATATATATATATATATTTATTCACCACTACTATAGTTTCATAATATATATAGTCATTCAATGCATTCCATTATTTCACCATACATTCACATTACGTACGGTCCTATAACTGTATTTACGACACGCCACATATATCATAGTCATCAATTCCTATAACTAAGCACATACTTACCCGTGCATGGTGCACACCCATACACGCTAACATTTCATTTACGCATACCAATCATACCATTATATTACTAGCACACTTACACACCTAGTTTTAGCTAGTACACATACGTTCACACGAGCAAGTCCATAGTAGTTAACTATACCACAAGACCAACACCTATAACTATAAACTGGTGTAGAGACCCACAATCATGTGTGTAACACAGCCAGGCACAAACACTTCTGTCACTATACATACATCAAACATTGCTATATTCAAACTACAAACATACATTCAATCTACTTAGAGTATACCCACTCAAGCTTGAGTGAGACTCAAAACACATATCAGAATATTTTATATACGTAACACGGCATTCATACATATACCAATATCACTCCATTATTTATATATACATATCTACCAATACAATCATATGCATTCCATAAGTCAGTCACACTTAATATCTAGTCAGGTAATACATACATAGTTCAATCACTCTATATACCATAATAGTAATAATACAGACATCAGCACACGCATAATTATAATACTCTCCCTAATGCATGCACACATATTCATCGTATAATCACTCACATGCAACATATATATTCACACTATAGCCTACTACCTATAACTGGTGTACCAACACCTATTATTATTATCACACCTAGCATACATATAGTTTCACCAGCATATTGCTTCAACCATTATAAGTATCTCCTAATTACATACACCCTATTAGGTATTCACACACTAATTCTTATACAGGCATCCTTAGTATGGTATAGCTAGCCACACACAAATCTATAAACACTAACATACCAACAACTTCATAATATCACGAATAACTCCGTGTGTATATATATATATACCACACAATAGGCAAGCATCAATATACTATGGGGGTACACTCATTCAAGCCCACGTACACAACTTAGGTACGTGCACTATGACTACCTCACAAGGTCCAAGGGCCTGCTAACAATTAAGAGTTGACACAGACATTGAAGGACCCTAAGGCCTAAGCAATAAAGAGAGATCGAGAGCGTGACGAGGGAAGGATCGATAAGCACGAGTTCAGATAGGACGAATACAAGGAGACGGCTTGGTTAGGGGAAACATTGGCTCAATGGTGATGTTTAGGTCGAGGGGAAAAGGAGATGTAGTGATGCTTAAATAGGATACAGAAGAGATAACAGGGTGAATAGCATAAGCTAAAATACGTGGTGTTTGAAAACTGTTGTACCTCAAAAGTTAAAATCCTCGTCTGTAAAGAAATATTTGGAGGTCGATAAAACGAGTTGTTCAAAATAAGTTTGAGTCGAATATTCATAATAAGAGAAAATGTTTTATTGGTTTATATAAAATCAATTTAAAAGGAAGTAAAATCATTTACACGAATATTAAGGACGTGGTTTAGAAAATTTATACGTCAGTAATTTAATATAATGTTGTCAAAAAGTTTTGGAAAGTCGAAGAATGAAATCAAGTAACGGACGAATTTAAACTCTTGCTTTCAAAACTTTTAGGCTATGGAGAAATTTAAAATGATCGGTTTGAAACTACTTTTAAAGAACCAGTGTTTGCCAAAAATGAAAAAAAAACTGATTTACGCAAGGTTCTTAATATACGTGCTCAACAAGTCTGGCACGGATATAGAAATAATTAAAATTCAATTTGGTTTAGAAATTTTTTTCTAAAAGCGTGTATGGTGAGCGGAAAGAAAATGATAGTAACTTAGCATAAGAATTATCAAGATCGAATAGCAAATCTTTAAAATCAAATCAGGGAGGGTCTAAAACAGGAAGAGGCTATGAAAATAGTAATTTTGCAAAAATCTGAAGTAGCGAAAACGACGAGCAAAGTCCAACTTGCTGAAAGCTGAAATTCCATGTGTCTTGAAAGTATATTAAAGTAAACGCGACGTTTCATTCGTATAAGAAGGAAAATTATAAATCGTATTGGGAAAAATAAAAGTACGGTTCTATATAAAATTAATATATGAAGGGCAACACAATTACATAAGTACGAAAAATATAGGCTGGAAAAATATTATAACTAGTGTTCAAAAATTTCGACAAAAGTTTTTTTTAAAAAAAAATTTAAATCAATGAAGGAGTATGAAGTATAAGTATATTAAAATTTTGAACAAGGTTAAACTTAGTGGAAGGGAAGTTTGAAAAGTACTTTAAGAAGGTTCAGGTTTTGCAATGGAGATGTTTGAAAATTGACGACGATCGTCATAAGGCGATCTCGTGAATCGAGGCAAGGAAATTGGTCGGATGATCAAAACATTAATACGCCTAGGATATAAATCAGGAAAGTCTACGGAAACTCCTACGGTCGACCAACTAAAGATTAAAGACTAAGCGCTAAGACTTCTAAAGGTTAGACGGTAAAAAAATGCGTTCAGCTTGGTCCGAAATCGATGAACCCAAGCGATGACTAAAGGAAATTCTAGAAGTCTAATGTGGCCAGGGGTAGACATGAACCACTAAAGTAACTCCTACGACGATTAAATCAATTTCTAAAGGGAGTCTAACTACAATCAGTGCCTCTAACTAGCAAGCACAGACGTCTAACTAAGCATTCTTACCACCTAGTGTCGTAAGAAAACGACTAGACTCAGGGCTTATTACTCGAATGTTGCAATTTATTTAATGGACATTCCGTTATTATCGTTGTTCCGTTAATTCGCAATTGCAAGACCGGACCTGCATGGGCCACCAACAAAACCTGTCACGCCCCGCTTCCCAAAACGTGGAGACGAAGCGTGAGGAGGTCCGCTCAGACTTGAAGCTACAAAGCTGCAAGTCCGATAAGCGTCAATCAAATTTAAACTGCAGGTCCTTGCAACGCGAAACGAAACAAAGATAATAATAACGAAAGAGACAAAAGAAACATCTCAGAATATCCATAATAATAAATCTCAACATCGCAGAAAAAGCCACCAGGCTGAAATAAAAGAGTCTAAAAGAGGCCCAGCATGGCCAACAAAAGTACAAAGTACAGAAACAAAGTAACGGTGCAAGCACCGACATCTAACAGCAACCTAAGGCAAAAGCAACGCCAACAGTCTCTAAAACTGGTCTCCGGTGTCCACGAACTCCTCGACGAACGTAGGCACAGTGTCAGCAAACACCACGCCCTCAGCAACTGTCTCTGGCTCAGGGTCTAACATGTGGCACCCAAAAGAGCAAGGGGCACATGTCAGCAAGTCTGGAAGACTTGTGCAAGTGAAACTGAAAGTACAAGTAAGAACAACCTAGCAGTTCTAGCATGATGCAATGGCATGGCAGTTAAAGTATGAGTGCAGCAGGTAAAGTAAAGTAAAGTAAGGTACGAGCATGGCATGGCATGGATGACAAGTATTACATGAATCATTCACAAGACAAGTACAAGACAAGGAAAGTAAGCACCTCGTGCACAGAGATTCCGTCTTTTGGCTAGAGTGGCTGCGCGGGCCAACTCCTAAGCTCAAGCGAACGTTTATCCCTACCCCTCCACGTGTGTCGAGCCAGGGCCTTACCCCCGAACGGGAATGCTCGCTTCTGGAACACGAGCCAGGAAGTGTTTTGCCTTGCTGGTCTAGGGGTGCACCTAGCCAGTCAAGGGAGTACAAGTACAAGTATTGTAGCGTGTGCTACCAATGCGACATTCAATGCATGGATGACATGACATGACAAGTAGTAAGGCGTACAGGTAAGGAAAGTAAACATGACAGTTTAGTATGCATGAACAACAAGTTTAAGTGTTGGATCTAGCTTCGTTGTCAAGCTAGATCAATTAGGTGACGGATCTAGTTTCGTTGTCAAACTAGATCAAGTAGGCGTCTAGCCAGCTATCATTTCACTGACTAGTCTCTTTTACGCTAAAAACAAGGAAGTGGCCTAAAAACATGGCCCTAAGCAAGAGTTGGCAAGTTTCACTTGCCTGCAACTATCACGTCAAGAAAACACCGTCCAACGAGTCCAAAGTCACGATTCCTACGTGCACAAGTCCACCGGCCTACATCCGTTTTATTAATCTTGATTAGTGATTGCTAAAACATTTAAAATACTTTAAAATACTGATTTTTAGTCTTGGTTAACGTGCAATTGGGTTGGGGGTCCTAGGGATGCAAAACGTTACCTCAACATGACGCGAAAGCTACACCGGCGTCGGGTAGCGACGCCGGGGGTTGGAATAAAAGATCGCGCTCCAAGTCCAGATTCCAATTAGATTCCTCGCTGGAAATTTCAGAGCAATCGACCGGGCGACGATTCCAGATTCCAAGGCTCGCACGTGCGACGACGGGCTACGACGTGCGACGACGTCGTACGCGACGGATCCTCAAAGAGCAAGCACCTAGGTGGGGCCCACAGTAGTCCTAGGGGCCTTTGGGGGACCCACAATAACTCTGGAGAACTTGGGGGGCCCACGGAGGCAAGTGGTGCGACGGATGCGGGGTTGCGACGAGTGGCTCTCGGTCGTACCCCTCCAATGCGGGAGAATCCCTCGGTCGCTGCGGGGGAACGGCGCTGTGCAGCCGCGGGGGTCGGTCGCAGCAGCGGGTGCGGGCGCTTCCTTCGGTCAGACCGGTCGGGGGCTTCGGTCGTGCGCTTGGGATGCGAGGCGGGCGATGTTGCAACGTTGCAACGTTGCAACGTCGGTCGCTGCGGGTGGGGCGACCGGTCAGACGCTGTGCGGAGCGGGGCGACAAGGCGGGTCGGTGCGGAGCGCTGTGCGGAGCGGGGTGCGGGCCAAGCGGTCGGTCAGACCGAGCGAACGGGGCGGTGCGGTGCTGTGCGATGCGAGCGGCGATGGCTGCGGGGCGGGGCTTCGGTCGGAGCGGGGGAACGGAGCTGTTTTCCTCGGTCAGGTCGGGGGCTGAACGTCGCAACGTTGCGACGAATCGTCGCAACGTCCAATTTTGCTTTTGGAAGAGGCTAGGGCTAATTTCTTGTGAAAATAGGTCTTCCTAGGGGTTGCTTATATAGTATAGATGTGTTGACTTGGTCTAGGGCTAAATCTAATAGGATTAGAATATTAAAATAATTTAAAATTTGAAATTCAATTACTCCAACTCATCCAAGGGTTTGACTTGGTCCAAATGAGCTGGAAATTTGCTCAAAAATTCTTTAAAACATTTAAAACTCAAATAAATTTTATTTGGCCGAAAATAATTTATAAATTATTTATTAAAAATAATATAAAACTTGTTAAAAATATAAAAGTGGTCAAATAAACTCCAAAAATTATAAAATAAATATCGTGGTGATCGTGACGACGAATGTGAGCTAACTAAGAAGACGGATCTCAATTTCGATGTCGGACGACGAAACCAAAAATGTAAACGTCTCCCGTCAAAAGTGAAAATCGCCACGTCTCATCGAATACGTTTAAATTGTGGGAAAACGACTCGAGAAACGTCGTTCCAATTTAGTGCCACTATTTAATACTCTCAGAGACGTTCACAACGGCATATCACACGAAAGTGTTCGCAATGAACAAAGTCTAAAACAAACACGTGCACGGCCAAAAGCACGTGCACGAAAAACGTACAACGAAAAGTGGTCGTTACACTACACAACCAAGCAGGTGGCCTAGAATGTTAGCAAACTTGAAAATCATCACTCCCACCTCTACTGCTCTTTTCTATAACAGCCATGTCAAACATAGGTCGGCGTCGGTCATTCGATATTGCATCATCAAATTACGTGATTGCAGGGGTGCCGGCACTTGATATATTCTTAAAATCAACAATGGTAAGGAAAAATAATAACTAAGAATGAAACGAAGCATATCAATGTAATTCATTTGCTTTCATTCACTTAAACTTCTTGCCAAATGTTGCGTATTGATGCGTTTTCCCCACAATCCTGCATAAGCATAAGAACAATGTTCAGAGTCATTCCAGATCGAAAAATATACTGCTAGCATCAAGCTATCGACAGATAATTATCAAAAAGGTAGAAAGATATGCTATAGATTAAAATTCTGTAGATTAATGAGAGATAAATTTCTCAATGAACCTAAACATTATTTACCTTTCTTACTGAAGCATGAGAATCAACAATGGTGGTTTGTTTATGTGGCCTTCCTCTGTCGCTTTCTCAATGCACTCAAACATATGATTCACGTTTTAAATACAATGTCAAGGAAAAAAACCCCTCTAAAATCACAATGAAGATATTTTTCACCCCAAGCTTTAGCATATGAGAAACTGTGTGGTTCCTGTTATAAGTACATGCTCTTCTTGTATCTCAAGATATTTCTTACAACACTTGCAGTTTTAAGCTTCTTGTGTTCTCTAGAAACTTTTTCAATGAAGAAGAGATTCTGTTGAGACACACGTTCCCATTCATAGAATATTTTGAGAGCTCTTCATCTGCTACCTGTTGATTAGGAAGCAAAGCTAAGCCTTGCATGTCTGCAAAGGAGTGAATACAAAGCAAATGTCCCTTCTACACAACATTTCAGATACATATGTCTATCTAAGTGCCATAGGGATGTATTCCAAGCAGGAAAACACATTAAACTCACCTTCACTATTGTCATTAGCACTCAACACTATGAAGAAATATTTTAGGATATGGATCAAATGAAGCGTCAAAACATCTTGCAACTGCACATCAAAAAAAGTTATTAAGGAAAATTTTTAGGCAAATCTTGTAGGACATATAAACGTTAATATTTTTTTTTTAAAATTCATCAAAAAGATTCAAATTAATAAACAAAACAGTAATTTCCCCAAAAAAGAACAATATGCAGCTCATCTCTAATTCCAAAATATTTCAACATCAATTTCATTTTCAATGTGAGGTTAATAAACTTCGGATGCAATTTATGTGCCGACTAAAATGTGCGACCATGTCAAGAATATGGGACCAAAAGCTATTACTAATCAAAAGCTATTACTGAGCAGTTCATCATGCAGTTCAACATGGAGGTCAATATGTAGTTCTTGTGACTGCTTGAATGGTTGTTCACCTTCTTCATCCACTCCAATCAAAATCTATTACTAATGCAGTTCATGTGCCTACTTGAGTGCGGAGCTATTGCTGTAGACTTGGAGTGAACACATAAAAAGGTCCTTCCTACCTAAAAGTATAGATATTGGATAATAATGGATGTAACTATTGAAACTCATTTTAACATGTTTGTTTGAAATTGTTGGGAGGGGGGATCCAGAGTTCATATGTAATCTTATCTGGAACCAAAAAATATTATCAAAGGTAAAACAAACACGCCATTGTCAACAAATAAATCTTTGGCATAATCGATAGGCTGTAAAAATTTCAACTGTACATTTGACTAAGTGATAAGTTATATGGGGAAAAATCCAAGACAAAGCAAACACAAAAAGCACCGGCCACTATGCTAATTCTGTAACTTTCCTGCAGCCTAACAGCACCAAATTGATTGATAATATACATGGAAATGTAATCAAAGGGAAAGAAAAGAAGTGATGTTGTATATGTAGCGAAAATTTTTTTACAAAAAAACATGCATAACTACAATGTCCATCATCCATCGTAATGTAACTCCAACATTAGTGTATAATTTGTTTTAATTCATATTTGCACACTTTTTACCACCAAAAAGTAGCGGTTTTAGTTCATCTAGATATTGAAGTGATAAGTTGATGCGTTTTGGTTATGAGATTCAAATTGACCGAAGGTGTGTGTTGTTAGTTATTTAAGTATTGAAATCCGGGAGGGACTAAGGTGGATGCTTTTGGTTTGGTTTACTGATTAAAGGAATGAATTTTAATAATTTTTATTTCATTCACATGAGCTATTAGATTGATTTCCAATAGGAGATATTGGTTGATTTCCAGTGTGCTGGATTCATCTAAACTAAACTACAGAAAATGGAAATTTGTTTTTTGTCTGCAGATATAATTTCATCATTGTGGTAAAATCTTTTATTGTTGCATAGTTATAATAGAATCTTCAAATTCTTCCAGAATTGCATAAGCATTAAAGAAACCAATTTGCTTAAAGTGTTGTATGGTCTTCTTAAATCTAAAATCTTGAAAAAGTGTCTGTTGCATAAAGAAAATTTGTGATAAAATGATGGAGATCTAATGGGTTATGTTGCATGTTAAAAGATTTTAAATTTCCATATATTATAGATTCTACTGTCTTCTTCATAACAACTTATCGGTTTCATTCAATTGCATAATTTTTTAGATTACAGAGAATAAAAGATCCCTTTGTACCGACGCTGGTTTTCCCCCAATCTATTGATTGGAAAATTCTTTAGTCATTCTCTTCACTCCGTGGCAATTAATAAGCCACAGAGCCATATGAACATCTAACTCCAACATTTTTTTCCAAATCAAAAAAACTGATATGAAATGACGAAGTGCAATCTTAACTTCATGAATCAACCGAAACTACCATGAATTAAAACAAATTATACACTAAAGCACTCATATGCTAAGAGATTAGCAATTGCTCTTCAGTAATGGAGCTAATTTGATGTGCGGTGGTGAAGTCAATGAGGAATGAAGTGCAGAGGGCAGAACAAAATAAAGAAGGCATCAAAAAATAGCAGCAGGTGATGATTTTGTGCAGGCTTAATTATTAAGGATTTTCATACTTAGTGTGGCAGTTGCAGTTATTATTATAAAGTTAAAAGAATTTTAGTATCAAGTCAGGAGTGAATAACATATTATAAAAATCATTTGTTATTAGGGAGATATCTATGATCAATGTATGATTTGTGCTAGTGGATTTTAAAACTGCAAACACTCATACAGAGGGAAATGCTTGCATATCTATCATTTTACGACACAACACAGAAACAAAATGTTCTTTCCTCTAAAAATAGCATTTGCCCTCTTTGTTAAAAATTGCCTAACTATATAGAGTTATTAGTTAACTTCTTTACAATATAGTTAAATAAACCTTTGATAGAAATCAAGAAAAAAGTTTTCAGACTAACCCCATCACTTAAAAAAGTTATCGCCGGTGCCTTCGCCCTTTGCCCTCATTCGCCCTCGTTTGCCATCCGTCCTTTGCCCATCGTAGATGCCCCTTATCCGCCCTTGCCAGCATCTTTTAGAGAGAGAGAGAGAGAGCTTCCCTTTTTAACAGAGAGAGTTACCACAACCCCTTATTCACAAAAGATTTGGCTTTGTTAGACATATTCACGAAATATTTAAAAGATTAACCTGACATTTATAATATAACTACATACCGTTAAGAATTTTAACTAAACATTCAGGTCTGAAGAATCACATTCTCGAATATAATACACATTAACCCATGCATGTATGAAGTGAGAACCAAAAGTTATCGCTGGTTCTTTTCTGAGTTTCTTAATGAACCACTTCAAAATTCAGCCAGATTAAAAAAGGAATTAATAGTGTAATGCGAAAACAATTTTTCATTTACCTTTATTAGTGGTGCTTAAAATAACCAACGTATGTTGGTTTCTTTGTCTTTTCCATGCGACTTTTTGATTCATCCAAGCTTTGTTTCACTCCCACATTAGTCTTAATCATTTTCGATTGAAAAAACATTAATATCATTAGATTGTCCATTCTCTTTTGAAAAACCCCAATAAAGGTGATCTTTGATGCATGTTACCTTTCGCTCCTTGGAAACAACAGTCTTCGGCCTTCCTCTTCCTCTTTTGGGTTGATCGGAGACATGTGTTTCTTCCTCGTGTCCCCAGCTATTTTCTGTGAAAAATTAATAATGATAATAATAAATTATTCTGTCACTCATTCAATTCTAATATGAATGGAAAATAAAGACAAAAAGGAGCAATTTTTACAACTCCATTTTCTTTCTCTTTGAGGGCAGAATCAATATTTTTCTTCCCAGGCCTTCCCCTAACGCGAAAAATGTGATCTTGATGCATGTTACCTTTCGCTTCTTAGAAGCAGCTGTCTTCGGACTTCCTCTTCCTCTTTTGGGTTGATTGTAGATATGGGCTTCTTCCTCCTCGTCCTCGGCTATTTTTTGGGTATACAATCAATCAATATAGTCTATTATGAAGAGGAAAAACAAATACATAAAGGATTTTTAAAACTCCATTATCTTTCTTTTTAGGTGCAGAACCAATAGTTCTCTTATTGGCCTTCCACTGTCTCTATTAGGCTTTGATACATCCTTCAAATATCACAGATAAAATGATTACTAATCGATGACCATGGCACCATAATTGTTTAAAAAGAGCTTCTTTTATTAAAAATATACAAAATAAAGAAATTTACCATAGACTTCTCTTCGCCCTTCTGCTTATGCTTTCAGAGAGGGAAAGAGCCGAATACACGGCTAAACTCAACTGCTCTTGGAGTGGGAAAGAGCTGATTCCACCGTTTCTCTTTGGTGAAAAATCCGGCATTTGCATTTATCACCTAATTCTGGTTATGCTCTGCAATAATTATTGTCAGTCTCCATTTTCTACTGATTGTTGAGAACATGCTACCAAATAAATATTTATCTCCGATAAATTCTGTAGATCTGTTTCAACTCTGCGAATATTATTCCTTTGGAATGCTATGACATTACAATTTT
Source organism: Scilla litardierei (assembly GCA_030789695.1). Taxonomy (NCBI): domain Eukaryota; kingdom Viridiplantae; phylum Streptophyta; class Magnoliopsida; order Asparagales; family Asparagaceae; genus Scilla; species Scilla litardierei. Next base: position 528,525,466 of record CM061142.1, read on the forward strand.
TTTTCATAACCGGCATTATATTCTTAAATCCTTGAACCAGATAAATGGGCATTCCTAGTCTAGAATACCCAATGAATGAAAAAAAGAAATAATGAATGTTTTAGAGGATTGGAGAATAAAATTAGGAGGCTCGCTTACCCGAAAAACAGATTATTGGACAACACTGGAACCCAATGTTTTGAACATACTTACAGTGGATATGTTGTATGTATCCTCGTCGTCATTGTTAATTGGTTCATATCTGTCATAGATATCAAAAAAGATCTTATCTACAACCCCAAGCAGGTCGAAGCTAGCCTGTAGTTCCACCTCAGGGTTGTCAGTCTCTGCTTTAGAGGAAACAAATGCTGTACATTTCAGTTGGTGCTACATTATGGGAGTAAGAGCAATAGAACACATACCTGCAATTGCCAATAAGTAATAAGCATAAAATTGTTAACAGGCATCAGGTGCCATGACATATTTTCAATGTGAAATTTCATCTTGCAACATATTACCTAATTCTATCCAATTAATAGGTCCAATAAACAAATCAACAGATCTTATAAAGCCACATAGTTCTTGATAGCAGACCAAGTAAAACTTCTACCTTTCCTTTCCATTTTTTCTTGAACTTCTTGCTTTCATTCTAACAATTGATACCCAGAAACAGAACATTAATATATTTTCCCCAATTAGAAAACTACCATTTTACTATAACAATCTTTCAAGAAATGGGTGCTACTTTTGCTAGTTATTACTTCCAGAATCGTCGATATCATTATGTTTTATGGAACTTCCTATAATATTGTAGTAACCAATATCAGATTGTAGGTAGCGAATAATATTAAGACAACACATGACTAATTTTAAACTTATGAAATATTATAAATATCCTCTTCATATGTAATTTCTCATTGAGGAGCCTCTATTTAGAGTGTGTTTTCCATTCCAACAAAGTGAAACTTACTGGACATATTTTTCCATAAATCTAGCACCAATGCATGCATTAAAGCGGTAAATTTATTTGTATTCAGATACATGTACTCAAAAAAGCTTACTACTTCCTTTCCGATGTATCCAAAAAGGCTTACTACTTGCAATGAAGGAAGTGTTAGGAATGTTTTGTTGGTTCATCTTTCTTTTCATATTGCAGTTAAACATGATTCATATGAATTACCTGAAGGATGTACCTGGAACATCATATATGATCCCCCACGTCAATACCTACACTCGGACCAACTTGATACTCCCACTGCAAAAACACGAAGATCAAAATATCGACACAAATACAATGAAAAGGAGGAACAAAAGGAATGCAAAAAATAAGTTTGTATTGATTACGATAATTTTTGAAGATGACAATTATCTGACCAGGCATAGCCTCCCCATTGGTACCACTGATGTTGATTTTGACATACAGACATGCCTTGGAATGAGCATCCGATATATCATGGCAAAATGACTTGTCAGCCCCTATTGTACAATAGTAGAGTCCCTGAAAGTTTCAGATAACTCAAACACATAAATGCCTAAGTGGTTGTTACTCTTTGAGGTAGAACTAAATATTCAATCATGATTTTGAAGTAGAATTTCAATGAAATTATCCATTACATTAAGGCCAGCAAGTTCTTATCTTAAATTATCTAATATGAGAATAATCAGTTAACTTAAATTATCTAATATGAGAATAATCATCTAATATTGGCAGGAAAAAAATATTAGCAACAAAAACTTGATTAAAAAAGAAGTAAAAGCAAGTGATAGAAAGGGGAGAATTTAGAAATGAGAAGCATACCAGTGATCACAAACCCTTTACAACCTCAGAAGGAAGAAACTCTGAATCAGCTCCAACCCATTATGATGAGTCCCCCAAAAATTTCATTACTGCATTTAAAACTATATAACATACAAAAAAACACCTCTGTAAACTTTGTTAAACTTCTAAAATTTCTCCAAAAAATGACAACAGCCCAAGTCTCAGAATTCAACAGTCAGCCTCTCTAGAAGCTAGAAAAGAATTCTCACACGCGTCAAACTTAACCTCTCTGTCTACATCAAAGATCAGTATATAATATCTTCTAGATTACCTAAACATAGCCATATCTCTCAATATTTATATATGTAACATGTAAATTCTCCTTTTAAATGCTTTTAGATTTAAAGCTACATCTGGGTTTCCTTGTGGAGTGGGAAATCGATCAAATAGGAGAAGCTCAGATCCCAATAATGGAAAAAGGAATTTAATGGAGATTAATGAAGTACGTAGACATTTGCATTTATAAAGAAATAAAAAACTTTTAAGTTTCATCATATTTACTATCTTATTATCCCTAGTTAATTGCTGGTTCAATGTAGAAATACTTTTATACATGTACATTTGCATCAAAATTAAAACAAAGAGAAGTAAACATGAATATTTATCTTCCATGCAAACTACAAAGTAATAGTACAGACATCGTCATTTTATTAGAGGAAACTTGCACGTTTGTATGGAACTAATAGCCCCAAATATAACACCAAAGCAAACTTATTTGGATTTCGATGGAAATTTTTTATCTCGAATGGAAAAAAAAATATTTTTCTGTTTTCCCCATTATCCCATGTTCTTGATTCAAGAAGTGCATTCTTTTTACACACCTAACCATTAACCATAAATCAAGCAGCATGACTAAACGCTAAAAATGAAACACATATGCACCATGAGTTTAAGATTTTATTCTCTCATGTACAATTTCAAAGTAGCTTCATGAGCACTGCCATTGCTCATCGTGAAATTGTAACCTATACAAATTTTTCTTCTCAAACTTAAAAGACAATGATGTGCCCTAATGTGTTTAATAAACATGAAACATGATGGATTTAGATCTGAGCTAACCCCATTTACAAAATAATTCTGAATAGTGTTTAATAATTCAGATGAAGTTTAATGTGAAGCAGAGTTCAAGGTTCAGAATAAAAAAAGATGTGCAATGCTATCAATTCGTTAAGAACAATATAAGAAATGTCACGGACTGGCACCAAACTATATACTCCATGTCTTTTTCTTTGTCCATTCCAATCCAATTATTAAGAATGAACCAGATAGTAGCTAGTACATTCGAATAAATTTTCCTCATGCAAGCACAAAGTAACAAAGGATTCCATGCATAAATCTACTACCTACTCACCAGGACAATATATAAATAAAAAATCCACTTATGTTCCAATGTGAGTAAGCATAATGACGCAACAAATCAATCCAAATTTCAAATTTTAACATGAATACATCAATAAGATATCATTTAAGAGATGTAAAATATATACCTCTCATCACTCTATTGAAAATTCCTCAAAGAAATCGAAATTGACAACCAAAACCATCATCATGCAACTACAGACAGTAAAAAAAGAACATAACAGAAATTATGATTTGATCGCATGATGTGTGAGGATATCTATTCATTAAGAAAAATATAAGAAGTGTCATAGACCTGGCACCTGACTATATACTCCGTGGCTTTTTCTGTCCATTTTGTTCCAATTATTAAGCATGAAACAGACAGTTGATGTTACTTTCGAATTAATTTTCCCCATGTAAGCATGAACTAACAAAGGATTCGATGCATAAATTTACTACCTACTCACCAGCAAAATATAGATATCAAAGATCAGTTTCTGCTCCAATGTGAGTAGGCTTAAAGCTACAACAAATCGAACCAAATACAACATAATATCCTCAAAATTTAACATAAAGACAAAGATGTAAAATATATACCTCCTATCACTCATGTTGAAGATTCCTCAAAGAAAACAAAATTGATTCGACATCAGTTCTGGATAGCCAACAACCTTCAATAACATTGAGACACAGTACGTGCTCGTGAGATGGTTGCCATTGTGACCTGCAACATGCTCATTCTAAGTATACGATGTAAAAATCGAAACTTTTCAAGCCCAAATAATAGCTTTGCATCAGCGTATGGATATTGATAATTGTTTGAAATCCACAGAATTGTCCTGACAAATCATAAAAAACAGTGAATAAATTGACAATGTACACATTATTTTCTCAACTTTTCTGCAATACCCAAATTAAATTAGTAACAAATCTTATGAAAAAGAAACATATTCCCAGTTACTAAAATTTGGCCCTTGCCCATCAACAAAAATCGGATTTTGGGGCTAATAATACAATAGTTTGAGGCGATTGCAAATCTATAACAGTTATCAAATACTTCATTGGTGTGTGGCCCATAGACATCTGTAGTATCAAAAAAGGAGATACCTATGTGTAATGTGTATTGAGAGAAATCACTGTAAACCTCAGGGATGTAAACCTCAGGAATCGGAGAGCTGTAAACCTCAGGGAAACCCATGCAACCCAAAATCAACTTCAATACTTGTAAAGAGAAAAAACAAACAAAAATCAGAAAGAGTTAAAGAAACCATGAATGAGATAGATATATACGTATACCTATAGCCCTTGTGTGCCTGCCCAGCTTCACAGTTCATCCATTGATGGAAGAAGAGAGGTTAATGCTTTGGCATGAATGGAATTTCAAAGGGAAGATACATTCCCTTTTGCATTAGTTTTGTTATAAAACATATATGTTATATTACATGTACATGTACATGTAATATACATTCCCTTTTGTATTACATTCTTCATCTGTCTGAGATTTTTCAGTACTCAATACGCCAATAAGGCTCCCAGCTTGCCTTAATCTACACGGTATTGTACGTGTATCCAGATCATCTGCTCCAATGAAAATTTAAGGCAAATCAATATACTGAGAATTCTATATAACCAAGAAAAGAGTGGAAGCAGTAGCATACAATCACCTAGAGTTTCTGTGCAGTGCTAGTTTGATCTCTTTTTGCCCAAGATGAGTCCTGATGATTCCCAGAACTTATGGCATAAAACCTTTTTATTCCTTCCTCCCAGAACCGAAGTCTCAATTTCAAGCTCATTACCTCATGTTCGTTGAGTAGCCTGGTACACAAAACATGATCGATTTTGTGACAATTGAATGCAAACACATGATACAATAATTAAGATAACCACAGGATCAAGATGGTACTTGAGATTTTGATACCTCTCTTCAAATGCATCAATAACATCGGAGTATGACTGGAGGTTTTCCATAGGGCCCCACATGTTGGCGTCCTCGTGCCATTTTGCAGAAAATTTGAAAGAAAAAAGTTGGTGTTTGATTAGAAATTCTGAAATCACAAACTTTGGGGTTTTGGATTTTTTTTTGACATTGCAAAAAAAACATTTCCAAGTCACTCACAATTCAAAGATGTTTGAAGTCAGCAAGCCAAGTGAGGAGAGCCCAAAATCAGTCATTCTTTCAAACATCCTCCACCAATCATCCAAGTGAAACTGCATCTGCACCTACTTCCTTCGCAACATCAACCATTGCCTGTTATTCACATTAAACATATTTAGACTTTTAGTTCTCACTTTCAGGATGGGGGTAAGATATAGGGCAGAGAATTTAATAATTTATGCAAAGAACTGAATCTGCACATTCAAAATTATTATTTCTTAAAACTTGATATTGAACAGAATTCAAAAAAGGTCCTATTTTATGGTGACTGGGACAAAAAATATATGACTGGACTTATGACTGTGACAAAATTCAAAAAAGGCCCTATTTTATAGAATAGATAACCAACAGACCAGCTGGGTCTTAACTATGAAAGGAAAAACTTTTTCATAGCCTTCCCTAATTTTTTAGCATTGATCAATACATGCCAAATCCTGAATATAATCTAAAAAATCATCAAATAAATTTTGAAGAAGCATGTGCATGAAAGAATACTCACACATGAACAAAAAGAACATGAGATGATTTTTTTCCCAAAAAAAATGAAATGAACATGAGAACATGGAACATTGAATTCAATGGCAAAAGACATCATGTTTTCATAATTGAACAATCAATGTTTAATGGCAAAAATATGATTCATAATTGAACATGGGATGATATCTCTAGGGCAAAAATCTCACATTGTTTATTTCATCCCCGACGATCCATTAAATTAAAAATTTTGACCCAAGAATTTTTTAACAATAGTTCAAGAGTGTTTAATTCTAAGACAAAACCAAACCAAACAAAATTAAAATTTTCTTGGACATTTTTATCACATGCTTGCTTGTCAAACAAAACTAAAATGAATAAGTTACAACTACAATAATAAACATTGAAAGGAAATCTTACACATGCACAAAAAGAACACGGGATGATTTATTCCACACACAAAAAGAAATGAACGTGGGAACATTTTTATCATCTGTTTGCTAAAGGAACATTGAATTCAATGTCTATTGCTAAAAAATAATTCAATGGCAAAAGACGTCATGTTTTCATAATTAAATAATCAATGTTTGTTCATATGGCAATGTCTTTTTGGAAAAAGCAGAACATTTGTAATAAACGATTTGCATGTCAAAAGATGATTTTTCTAGGAAAAAATTATCAAATTGCTTATTTCAATACTAACAACAATAGAGGTGTCATGTGTAATTTAACCAAGAAAATTCAAGGATACAAATCGAACAACAAATCGGTACTTGGGAGTATTATATTTATTTTTACTCGGATTGATGAGCCGTATTCGTGCACGATAATCAGCCTTCCCCTCTGTTTTGTAAACATTCCCTTGTTTCTCAATCAACATCACCAGATAATAGACGGAATGAATGAACGCCAATAAAAAGTTTCAAATATAGAGATCACCATCAAGAATTATGAATAAATTAAATCAAATACAGATTACATGTTCTCTAGTCCTAAAATAACAGAGTACATCCCACATATGTTTATATATAAACCATATACTGAGTTGGGAAAAAACAAATAGAACCCCATATCACAAAATTTAATTTAAATGAAATTGGAACGAATTAGAAAAAAATCACAACCATTGCAGAGATCTGAAGAGAAAAAAAGGAAAGACCTTTTTTGGTTGGAGAGCGGGGAGTCGAATCCATCAACAACGAAGTTGGACTTGTCGTTAGGCCTCCCTAATCTGCTTCACGGTGAGCGAAAGCATGCCATGGCCCCCATGGCCATGGCGTGCTTTCGCTCACAGTTAAGCAGATTAGAGCAACCGAGATGCTAGAGCTAGAACTCAAATGAAATCGATGAAACCCTAACCCAAAGTTTTTCTCAGTGGATGATGTGTGAGCGGCGTCAACAACAACAAAGAAGCAAAACCCTCGGTGTTTTGGAGTGTTATTGGCCTAGTCAGCTTTTGTTCCCCAGAATGGGGCACCACCTTCAGTTGGTAAAACAATGATAACGGATTAGCAAATAGTCAACATGCGAAAACATGAACACATACATGAGGAGAAACAAATGCATGAACCTACAACAAATTAACAAACATGTCTCCCATGTCTCCCAAACTGTATTATGCATAATGCTGATGTGTTGGCTTTGAGGTTCATTCAGGCGACATTGAACTTATTATGTTTAGAAAGGCTTTTTTTCCCAAAAAAAAATAAATTCCAAGATTTTTTTCATGAACTAAAAATGTTTAGAAAGTCACATTTCTATGAACTCTGAAAATTACATGCTTTCTGTAAACAACAAAGAAGCATAAAAATAGACGGTGAATTTTGGGTCATTCACAACCTACCTACGAAGAAGCAAACAACTGCAATTACATTCTCATAAATTTTTTTCAGTTTAATATTTTGGATACAGACAAAGAACTACTACTTATTCCTAGAACATACACAAATAATTTATTTTTTCAGATTAATATTTTATGAGCTTAATCAGGAAGTTGAACAGTGCAACCATGTTGATGAAAACTATGGCGCACAAAACCCACGCCAATTCAAAGAGACATTGCCAATCTAAGATTCTTAATCTCAACACTGGGCATCATTTATATGCTATTCAAATCTACTGTGTACACGCTTGGACTCAAAACGACATGCTGCCAAGAGATATTGAGTGGAAAACTGTAATCTGTAATTTTGAGTGGAAAACTGGTAAAATCCACATCATATCATACTTCAATTATGCCGAGATTAGGTAAAATCCAATTGCATGGCAAGCCTATAATCTGTGTGGATCCATTGAAATAAGAATGTTGTTTTAAGACACAGACTTAACCAAAACAAATAATAGATCAGATCAAACCGTTGATTACAACAAATAAAAAATTTAGGGTTCGACCAAAACGGTGATAACAACAAAGTAATGAAAGAGGAGGGCCGTACCAAATGGAGATCCGTTCAGATTTCAAGTAGATGCACTGCCAATTGAGGGTTTTAGGGTTTGCGTGATCCGGGGTTGAAGAGGGTTTGAAGGTGGTTTGAGGGTTTGTGTGATCCGATGTTAAGGATGGTTTGAGGGTTTGAAGATGTCTTTTTTTGATACGTAATGATGAAGATGCTGGCTATCTAGGGTTTGGGGGTTGAAGATGCTGGATGATGAAGATGCTGGAGATTTTTGCGTGTGGACGTCTGTTGGAGAAGAAGACCAAGCGTGTGTTTGCAGAAGAAGTCTGCGAAGAAGGCCAATCTTTACCGATCCGTGATGTCTCCTCCCCCCAAATTTGATCTTTGAGGGATTTTTCCCCCAAAATTTCACGTTTCCCCCCATTTCATCGAGAGCTGTGGTGCGTTGGAGAGTGTGTGGCTGAGGTACAAATTTTTCAGCTCTCTCTTGCCTGTGGGACCCATGCTTACGTGGCTCCATCCTGGCCCTTCCTTAGAGTGAATCCAGGCCATTCTTGGTGACTGGGACAAATAAACTTATGACTGGACATATGACTGGGACAAAATTCAAAAAAGGTCCTGTTTTATAGAATAGATATATATCAAAAGATGAGTACACATCAGATGGACATCACCATGTCCAACAAAAATCCATACATCATGATCAAAAAATATACATCATGATATCATCGTACATCATCATACAAAATATCCAACCATACAAGAAACTTCATCAAACACAACTCAAAAACAAAAACTAAATCTATGAGTGAGTGTCGGCAGGTGCTGCAGAGGGAGGAGGCTCTGTGACAGCAGGGGTATCCTCTAGAGGAGGGTCAGCAGCAGTAACAGCAGGAGCATCATCAGCATCATCAGCATCATCCTGAGTAGAGGCTCCACCAGGATGCATAACGACATCAGTGACGATAGGCTGAGGAGGCACATGAGACGAAGGAGGAACAAAATGTCTCAGATGCGCAGGGAAGGGTATTCCCTGATGCTGGAATGAAATAGAAGCTAACTCATAAAGACCAGACACCATCTCAAGGAGGGTGTCAAAAGATGGAGGAGCAGATGTAGATGGCTGGTCAGCTGGTGGAACAGTGGAAGAGGACGGGGCTGAAGTAGATTTCCTCTTCTTTGAAGCAGACTGCAGAGTCGAAGAGGACTTCGACTTCGCAGAAGCATCAAGGAGAGGAGCAAAAGGCATGGGCTCCTAACAAGACAAATCGACGCCAAAATGTCGAAAGACAAGAGTCAAAAGACCACCATATGGAATATGAGCGGAGGAAGAAGTAAACTTGACCTTGTCCATCCGATCAAGGAGGACACCGGCCCAGTTGACAGACATCCTAGAGAAAATATCGTCGTTTGATTATTTCGCAGACTAACGCTGAAAATATCCTAGAGGACACCAGCTCAGATCGAAGCAGTGAACCACCACATCAGTAGACAGTCGACTGAAAAACAAAAGTCAGTCGACTGGATGAAGTAATAAGAAATATGCTTAGGAAGACAGACAGTCGACTGTTGTGTAACATACAGTCGCATGTCTGTGCGACAGTCGACTGTATAATACACATCAGTCGACTGACCGAGAATCAATAAAACTTCAGCAAAAAGGCAGAGAGTACTGGAAAAATTTCGACAATGATGACAGGCGCCTGATGAACAAAATGCAGTTGCCTGTTGAACAACAGTCGACTGGATAATTGTCATCAGTCGTCTGTGCGAAAGATAGAAATTTCTGACTGAGAAGATATAGTAGGGCAGTCGACTGTCGAAGGAAAGACAGTTGTCTGTCCTGGTCCAAAAATGCACAGTGAGATAGAAATCCAGAGAATATGAACACTCACCCTAGGACCTATACTCTAATCACAAACTCATCATAAAAACAATGTAAAACGATAAATCAATTGAAACACAAATCTCTAAGATCAATCTCAAAGAAATCATGAAATCACATAAATCTCAATTGCCTTTCTTAAACATATATATATAAGATAAATCAAATGAAGATAGGCAACAAGATGAAATGAGCTCAAAAAGTGTTATAACATGTAAGTTGAGCTCCTAAATTTCAGATTCACCCATAATTCCTAATTCTCCACGCAACCTCACAAATGAATCTTCTTTATGAGGTTTAGTGAAGATGTCTGCAATTTGTTTTTGGGTTTCAATGTACTCTAAGATGATGTCCTTCTTAGCTACATGATCATTTATAAAATGGTGTCTCACATCTATGTGTTTGTTACGGGAGTGATGTATCGGGTTTTTGGAAAGACATATACCACTTTGGTTATCAACCATGATAGGGCAAGTATCACAATTGACACCATAGTCACTAAGAGTGTGTCTCATCCAAAGGACTTGTGCACATGCAAGACCCACGTCAATATATTCCGCTTCAGTCGTGGACAATGATATCGAATTCTATTTTTTGGAAAACCAAGAAACAAGGTAATTTCCTAGGAAATGGCAAGTGCCACTAGTACTTTTCCTGTCGGACTTGCATCTGGCAAAGTCGACATCACCATATGAGATTAACTCATATGTGCTAGATTTAGGGTAAAGTAACCCACAATCTAGAGACTAATTGAGATAACGAGATATTCGTTTAACCGCAATCAAGTGTGACTCCTTAGGTCTAGCTTGATATCTAGCACACAAGCATACGAAAAACATGATATCGGGCCTACTAGCGGTTAAGTAAAGTAAGCTACCGATCATACCTCAATATAGACAAACGTCTACATCTTTTCTGCTCTCATCCTTATGTAGATGGGTAGTAGTACTCATGGGGTCCTTTTGCTTGAAGACGATTTCATCCCGAATCGCTTAATAAGCTCCCCTGTGTACGTTGTCTGATGTATGAAGGTTCCATTCTCCATTTGTCGAATTTGCAGTCCAAGGAAATAAGTGAGCTCTCCCATGTGGCTCATCTCGAATTCATCCTTCATAGACTTAGAAAATTCTTGACAAAGATTAAAGTTAGTAGAACCAAAAAAATATCGTCTACATAAACGTGAATCAAGAGAATGTCATTTTCATAATCTTTAATGAAGAGTGTAGAATCAACTTCTCCCATTTTAAAACCTAAATTCAAAAGAAAGGTCTTGAGTTGATCATACCAAGCTCTAGGAGCTTGTCTCAACACATACAATGCTTACTTAAGTTTGAAAACATGATTTGGAAATTTTTCATGAATAAAACCAGGAGGTTGAGAGACATATACTTCTTCATTGACAATCCCATTTAAAAATGCACTTTTAACATCCATTTGAAATAGTTTAAAATTCTTATGAGATGCAAAAGATAAAAGTAATCTAATAGCTTCTAATCTCGCTACGGGGGCAAAAGATTCTTCGAAATCAATACCTTCCTCTTGCATGTAGCCTTGAGCTACTAACCTTGCTTTGTTCCTTATGATTACCTTGTTCTCATCGGTCTTGTTCTTGAAGATCCATTTGGTCCCAATAACTTGGTGACCACTTGGAAGAGCAACGAGTTCCCAAACTTCATTTCTCTCAAATTACATTAGTTCTACTTCCATTGCCACTATCCAAGAGCTATCCTCACAAGCTTCTTGGATGTTTTTTGGCTCAATGGTAGAGACAAATGCGCAATGAGAGAATTCTTCAATCCTCGACCTTGTTCGAACACCCACACCAATATCTCCGATAATTTGGTTATGGGGATGGTTCCGAACGGTCGGATAAGCTTTGGGTATTCCTGCATCACTTGGAACATCTTCAATAATTTCGTTAGTAGTGTTAGTCTCAATAATCGAATCATTAATCTTAACATTACTAAGAGTATCACAAATAACATCTACACTATCATCATCAACATGAGGAAAATCAAAATCTTCACTAAATGAAATGTGTGGTGATTCCTCAATCGTTGAAGAAGTTTTGTTGTATATCCGGTAGGCTTTGTTACGTGTGGAATATCCAACAAAAATTCCTTCATTAGATCTTGGCTCAAATTTATCTAGATTACCGAAAGTGTTCTTGATAAAACATTTTGAACCCAAAACACGAAAATATTTTACTTGAGGCTTTTTGTCATAAAACAACTCAAAACAAGTTTTGTTCGTTCGGGGTCTCACTAGGATCCTATTGAGCACATAACAGGCCGTGTGCACCGCCTCTTCCCAAAAGTGAAGTCCAAGATGACTATCATGGAGCATAGTGCGTACACACTCAATAAGAGTCCTATTCTTTCTCTCTACAACACTATTTTGTGTTGGTGCCCGAGGGAAAGGAAAAATTATGAGTTATCCCGGTGTCATCATAAAACTTAGTAAAAGATTCATTCTCAAATTCTCCTCCATGATCACTATGGATAGTGATAATGGTGGATTCAAAGAGATTCTGTATCTTCTTTGCAAATTCGGTAAACTCTTCATAAGCTTCATTCTTATTAGTTAAGAATGAAACCCAAGTAAATCTAGAAAAGTCGTCAACGACAACTAATACATAATGAGCATTACCTAAAGAAGCGGTTCTAGTTGGCCCAAACAAATCTAAATGAAGAAGTTCTAGGGGCCTCTTCAAAGTAATCCCTTCTTTAAGATTAAAGGATGATTTACTAAGTTTACCTCTTTGACACGAATCACAAAAGTTTTTCTTATTAAAAGCAATTTTAGGAAAACCTTTGACTAGATCATGCTTAGCTAACTTATATAAGTGATTGAAATGAACATGCCCAAAACGGCGATGCCATAGTAGTTGTTCAATTGTATTAGAAACTAAGCAATGTTCTACGGTTTTAAGCAAGCTCAAATAATAAATATTTTTACGCCTAATACCGGAAAATAAAACATTCGAATCACAATCAGTAATTGTACATAATCCTTCTCCAAAGTTAACCTTGTAACCTTTGTCACAAAGTTGACTAATGGAAATGAGATTGTGACACAAACCACTAACAAGAAATACATTAGTAATTAAGGGTTTGGAAGGGTTACCGACAATACCTACTCCAATGATGGTTCCCTTTTGATTACCTCTAAAAGTGACCGTTGCACCATCCTTGATGCTAATCACTTCGGAGAGCAATGTGGGATCTCCCTTCATATGTTTGGAGCAACCACTATCGAGAATCCATCCTTTCCCTTTAAAGCTAGTTTGACCTTTATTTCTCTTCTTATTTCTCTTGGGTACCTACATAATATACCATAAGCTCATGGTACCCAATGTTTGTTGGGTCCAAGGGGATTAGCCCTTTGGAAGCCAAGTCCAAGTGGACTTCCGCTTCCCAACATAATTACTATTCTTAATAACATCATGAAAATAGGAATCAACATAAGCAATCCTATCATTTAGGCTAGTGTTCTTCGGACCCCAAATGGTGTATGTTTTGGTCCTTTTCCTAGTTGCATGCATACTTATTGAATTTCTATGTGGTGCATGCTTCTTAGGAACATGGTTTCTAGCATAAACATGAGGTGGTGGATATGCATATGACATACGAGAATGATATGTATGCTTGGAAATATGCATGTTGTATGAAGCATATGGATCATGCATGACATGTGGAGGATGAGCATACATGTAAAATGATGCGTATGTGCATACGGGTGTATAGAAGCATGTACATGAGTATTTCTCATGTGTGGTTTTGTACGTGTCCGTGGGTGTGGAGCATAAAAAGTGTCATGATTATCCACTTGTGAAGTAGGAAGTTTCTTACGTGGATGAATGTTAGTGTACATATAAGCATGACTTCTCTTTTGGTTTCCACCCTTAGTGGGTTTCTTGCCAAAAGGAAGAGAAGGTGAAGTGGTGACTTTCTTGGTAGGTTTGCTACATATAGTGTATTTGACACCACTTGTGGATGCACAGGAGGAAGGCCTCACAAAGTCTATAGTGACACCACTATAGGAGGTGCGATCATTGGAAGCATTTGCTTTTACAAACCCAAGACCAACACGATATGTGGCCGGAAATTGGTTTGCAAGTAAATCGTCCAATTGTCCTTTTCCCTTATTGAATCTCACAATACGGAAGGACATGAACTCATATTTCTTCTTTAGAGAAGAAATGTTGGTATCCAAGGTGGACACCCGTGCTTTGAGCTCGTGCACTTGAGTTTTAATAGAATCATTCTCTAAACCTAATTGTGTGTGTCGTGTAACTAGATCACTATTATCCTTAGGATGTGTTTGATCTAGTTGAGATTTGAGGTTATTCACCTCATCTCTCAAAGTGACATTTTGAGAAGCTAAGTTTGCTTTCTCAAGAGTTAAAGTATCAACAATGGTGTCATTGTTGATAATGCATGGAATGGATGACTTGCTAACATTAGCTCTCTTTAAGCTAGTATATCTAATCATTAAAGATTAATATTTAGCAAATAATTCTTCATTAGCAATACGAAGTTCATCCATTGTTACCTTAGTATCATCTGTGTCGGAATCACTCTCATCGGAGATTGGATCTTCTCGTGCTATGAAACACATGTGAGCGCTCTCATCATTCTCATCATCGGAATCACTTGATGATTCTTCACTTGAGTCATCGAATGTACCTACGAGTCCTTTCTTCTTGTCTCTCTTGTTCTTGTCGAACTTGTGGTACTTCGGAGCCTTCCACTTCTCTTTGTTCCTTAGTATTGGGCAATCCCTCTTGATGAGTCCTGGCTTATTACACTTAAAGCAAAGAGAGGAAGTAGCATTAGTAGACTCAAATCTTTTGTTAGAGAGAAATTTACCTTTGCGGAAGAAGCGTTGAAACTTCTTCGGCATTTGGGCCATTTCACCCAAATCCATCTCATTCTCTGATTCTTCACTATCGGAGGATGATTAATTGGCGTTGAATGCCAAAGCTTTCTTCTTGGCCTCCGAAGGATTCATCATAGCTCGAATCTTTAATCGGGTCTCCCGTCTTATTTCATAAGACATGAGAGTCCCGATAAGATTCACAACTGTGTAATTCTTCAAATCATTGACCTCCTCGATGGCGATCGCTCTTCTTTCCCACTTGGAGGTCATTCCCATGATGATCTTCCTTACCTTTTCAGGTTCGGTTTAAGTTTGGCCAAGGGCTTCCAATTCATTTGTGATGTCGGTAAAACGTCCTTACATCGATGCAATGCTCTCATTTTCTTGCATATGAAACAAATCGAAGTTTTGCATGGCAACATATAACTTTGAAAGTTTTACCTTGTTCGTTCCCTCATGGGTAACGATGAGATGGTTCCAAATTTGATATGCAGTCTTACATGTGCATATCTTGTTGAGCTCATTTGGGTCCAACGCACGATGAAGAGCGTTCATTGCTTTAGCATGGTTGACTTCGACGGATTTCTCGGAAGACGTCCATTTTTCGAAATCCTCTTTGGTGGGCTCGACGTATTCCTTGTGGAGGGTTCTCCAAAGTGAAGCACTCCGAAGGAACGTCTCCATCCTACACTTCCAATAGCCAAAGTTAGTGCCATTGAAACATGGAGGACGCACCGTAGATTGATCTTCAAAAAGTGTGGATGCTCCATCACGATCGTGATTGTTGTACGAAGTCGACGGAGGAACGTTGTTGTTGTTGGATGCCATATCTATAACCTTGTGCTCTGATACCAATTGTAAGGATCCTGTCTATGGGGAAAACACTAGAAGGTGTGGTTGAATAGTGTTTATGCAATTTAAAAAGATAGTTACACCAATTTAAATGCAATCCAACAAAATAGTGCGGAATAGAAATTAAACCCAAAATGAAACACACGCAAACGCAGAGATGTTCCAAGGGTTTGGATTACCCAATTAACTTTCCAACTTGTTCCCGGTAATCCTACGTCCCTTCCACCCGGATACCTCCGGATACTCAAGTTAGAACCCTAACTTGAGGTTTCCTTAAAACCCACTTGTAGCAACCCTACAAGTGAAATCGAAGTACAATCGATTGACCTTGTCTCCCACAACTTGGAAGCAAGAAAACCGCTCTCACAACCCGAGAGCCAATTCAAATAACGAAAGTTATGAAATTATGAAAGCAACACTTACAATCACCTATGCCTTGAAGTAGAACTTGAAGGTGTGGTGTGTTGTGTGTTGAAGACTCTCTTTGGAGAGAGGAGAAAGCCATTTCTCTTAACTGCACCAAATGCCTAGAAGATAACTCTTTGGTTCTAGGTTAGAGAGCAAGAGATCAAAGATAAGAATTATTAGGGATTTGGATTTGAGAGCTTTTAAACTTTAGAATGAAAGCTTAAGAGAAAACTTGGAAGAATTGGTAACCTCTCAATAGAACAGTAGATGCCCCATTTATAGGTTTTTCAAATCCACAAAACAGTTTAGGCAAAAACCCTTTGGGAATCCGTGAGAAAAATCTCAACGGATAGAATCTGCGCTCACGACAGTCGACTGTTGAAGAAAACACAGTCGAATGTTGCACAGTAAGCAATGGTAAGTGAGAATTCATAACGGTAACTACCACGTGGATAGTCGACTATTAAACCAACAGGCGACTGTAAATCCTTCTACAGGCGACTGGCTGAAAGATGGGTAAGTTGATGAAATCTGGGAATCTCGTAAGATAACAGGACAGACGATTGATGAGGATAAAACAGTCGACTGTTATCAGAACAGGCAACTGTAGATCCTTATACAGATGACTGTTAAATACCCTGAGAATTTCCAGAGAGCTGAGTCAATGAATTGGCTCACAGACAGACGACTGTTGCAGCATAGATAGTCGACTGATCCAAGGGACAGTCGACTGTATATTCAGCATTAGTCGACTGGCCGTAAAAGTCAAATCAACAAAGTTTGGATAGAAGATAGACATGCGACTAATTTACAAACACAGTCGACTATCACTTGGACAGGCGTTGTGAATCGTTCATCAGTTGCCTGTGCGAAATAAGACATAGAAGCCCAAAACTAGATTGTAAAAGTTTGTGCATAACAGGCGACTGTAGAACAAAAGACAGTCGACTGTTTTTGAGACAGGCGACTGTAAAGTGTTCAGCAGTCGACTGTTATAAACAATCCAAGCACAATCACTAAAGAAATGAATTGGAGTCTAAGGACAATTGATCTAAAGAAGTCCTAAGACTGAATTGAAGATGTGTGTGTATGCTCCATCAAAGTTCTACTTCTAAGCTACATACTAGAAGAGATAAAGGAAATTTACATTGACGAATTCTCTCTTCTATCCATCGTATGAGCTTGAAGTCTTCATGAAGCTTCAATCATCATCTACAATCATCTAATCCATGTCATTTGCCTTCAATGATCTTTGAGAGTCATCCATTGCAAGTAGATCTTCATATAATGCTTAGGCAATGGATTAACTGCAAAATAGGGGATTAGTCACACGTATTTATGTTTGTTCATCATTAACACCAAGTAGAGAGAAGTCCAATACTCAACAAAACGAGCTTAGAAAAAATATTTAGGAACAATATTGAGGAGCAAGTACATAGGCACAAGATAATAAGCATCATACGCTCCCCCTCAAAATGTGCATCTCTCCCCTTTGTATATTATTTTTCTACTCTCCCCCTTTTGCCATTAATCGAAAAGATCACAATAATAAATTGAAGAGGTTAAGAATGAGACATGAAACAAGTTTAGCATATCCAGGAAACAAGAAATTGATGACGATGCTCATATTAATGCTTTTTTCCCACGAACTTAAAGTATAACAAATGTCATGAGCATTGAAAGCATACGGTCGTTGTAAGAAATATAACAGGAAGATGTTGTATTATGAAACACTTTGACAATATGAAGGGTGCTTAGAAACTAAAAGATCAAAATATAAGATTATCTTATACAATTTGTGAGCCTTCGTTGCTATAGAATAATCAATAAGTAATGTGTAGAGAGACACCAAATAAGGAATACCATGATGTTAAATTTCGGGTCCTTTGGAATTGAGATGCGCTAAGTGGTTACTTCATCTATCATATTTTATACGCATTGCTCGACAAACCCTCGAAATCCGGTTACTAGCCGCCGGTATCAAATGTAGCATATTTGAAAATGTTTTGATATTCCCCCTTTTTTAATATATATGAATGCTCATTGTTTTTTTAATTACAATGTTGGTGACTCATAATAGTGATGCATGAAGGCATCGACATATTCGGCTCCTACTAAATAATTTTCCATAGAGATTTAAGTGCACAAAATTGTAAGGATAAAGTATAAATTCAAAAACTTTAGAATCTAAGCACATCCATTTGTCTCCATAGTTTATAAGACTTGATTAATCTAGTTGATTCGTACAATTTGGCATGCTTACGAGTTTCACTTTTTCATTAATAATTCAAGCATGTGAATTTTACAATAATATGGTGCATCATCATCAAAAACATTTTAATGTTTCTGATATGTCTAAGAAGGTTCATATTAAATTCTCAACCAAAATCAATAATAGTGATGACGATCATGCATGCACATACAAAGAATGACCAAACCCATGTTGAGATGAAATAGTGTGCAATGTGTGTAGCTTGGATACAATTTTAAGCATGTGTATGTGCATGGATATGCGTGCTAATGCTCAATTAGTGACATAATCCCCAACTCCCCTCGAATGAAGCAAAATTGTTTTTGGTTTAAGGGTTTGGTGAATATGTTTGCTAATTGTTTTTCGGTATCAATATATCCTAAAGAGATATCTTTCTTATCAACATGATCTCTAAGGAAGTGGTGATGAATATCAATATGTTTTGTCCTAGAGTGTAGAATAGGATTTTTAGATAGATTTATAGAGCTCTTGTTGTCACACCAAATGGTTGCAGGTTGGAAAGTTAGATCGTAGTCTCTGAGGGTTTGTCTCATCCATAGAATTTGATCACAACAACAACCTGTTGAAACATATTCGGCTTCGGTTGTACCCAATGTTATGGAGTTTTGCTTCTTGGAGAACCATGAAACAAGAGACATACCTAGTAGTTGGCAAGTGCCTGTGGTACTCTTACGATCGGTCTTACTTCCCGCAAAATCCGCATCACAATATCCTACAAGCTCGAATGATGTGGAACAAGGATACCATAAACCAAAATCTAAGGTCCCTTTAACATATCGAATTATTCATTTATCATAAGAAAGATGGGACTCTTTTGTACAAGATTGAAACCTAGCACATAAACATACACTAAACATTATATCAGGCCTACTAGCTGTCAAGTATAATAGGCTACCAATCATACCTCGGTACAAGCGTTCATCCACTTTCTTTCCCTTTTCGTCTTTACCCATCGTTGCCATCGTTGACATGGAGTATAGCATTCCTTAGCATATTCAAGTCCAAACTTCTTCACTAACTCCTTTGTATATTTTGCTTGATTGATGAAAATTTCGTCCTCACATTGTTTGATTTGCAAACCAAGCATGAATGTGAGTTCACCCATCAGGCTCATCTCAAATTCCCTAGACATACATGTAGCAAATTCCTCACACAATAGATTGTTAGTAGCACCAAAAACGATATCATCAACATATATTTTTACTACAAGTAGATCTTTACTTTGATGTTTAACAAATAGAGTTTTATCCGCCTTTCCCATGGAAAAATTATTTTCAAGCAGAAATTTGCTAAGTCGCTCATACCAAGCTCTAGGAGCTTGTTTGAGCCCATATAAAGCATGTTTAAGCTTGAAAACATAGTCCGGGTGGATGGAGTCTTCAAACCCAGGAGGTTGTTTGACATAGACTTCCTCAGATAAAACTCCATTCAAGCAGACACTCTTGACGTCCATTTGAAAGAGTTTGAATTTCATGAAACTAGCGAATGCTAAAAGCATCATAATTGCTTCCAATCTTACGACGGGAGCAAAGGTTTCATCAAAATCAATCCCTTCCTCTTGGTTATAACCTTGTGCTACAAATCTAGCTTTATTACGCACAACATTTTCCATTTCGTCAAGTTTATTTCTAAATACCCATTTAGTTCCTATAATTGTTTGATTTTTTGGTTTAGGAACAAGTTCCCAAACTTGATTCCTATCAAATTGTGACAATTCCTCCTGCATTGCCATAATCCAATAGGAATCTTATAAAGCACTATCAACATTTAGGCTCCAAAATGGATATAAATGCAAAGTTAACCATCAAATTAAAGCTACTTCTAGTACGTATACCTTCCGTTGCGTCTCCAAGGATTTGGTTCTTTGGATGATCCTTCTTGAAGCGCCAATCCTTAGTGAGATCTTGTGATGACGTAGTAGCTTCTGCTTCTTTTGGTACACCATCATTGTTTTTCTCTTGCTCATTGGAATTGCTACTGTTTATGTCCAGTCCATCCAAGCCACTTGTAATATATGTAGAATCTGCAGCACTAGAAGATCCATTAATAGCACTTTTCTCGTCAAATTTCACATGCACAGTTTCTTAAATAGTAAGAGTTCTTTTGTTAAATACTCGACAAGGTTTGCTATGTGGTGAGTAGCTAACAAAAATACCTTCATCGGATTTAGCATCAAATTTATCCAGATTTTTGCCACTTTCAGAATATAGCACTTGCATCCAAATGGTTTTAAATGTGATAAGTTGGGAGTCAGCTCTATAAAGCTCATAAGGTGTTTTCTTCAAAATGGGTCTAATGGACACACGATTTAAAATATAGCAAGAAGTATGTATAGCTTCAGTCCAAAAATATAAAGGCAATTTGTAATCATGAATTATGGTCCTAGCCATTTCTTGCAAAGTACGATTTTTCCTCTCAACCACCCCATTTTGTTGTGGTGTCTTCGAGGCAGAAAATTATGTGAATAACCTTTTGAAATGGAAAAATCATCAAAGCTAGTATTAACAAATTCTCCTCCATGATCACTTCTAACTTTGACAATTGAAAAACCTTTTTCATTTTCAACCTTTTTACAAAATATTTTGAAAATATCAAAAGTTTCATGTTTGCGTGTAAAAAAATAAACCCAATTGAAACGTGAAAAGTCATCGACAATAACAAAGCAATAATGCAAACCACCTAAACTAGCAACCTTCGTGGGTCCAAATAAATCCAAATGTATTAGTTGCAATGGCTTAGAAGTAGTTACAACATTTTTAGGATTGAAACTACTTTTATGTTGTCTACCTAGTTGACATGCATCGCAAAGCTTATCCCGATCAAAGCTAATTTGAGGTAAACCTCTCACCAGTTTCTTTCGAGCAAGCTTTGAGATTAGGTCCATGCTGGCATGGCCCAATCTTCGATGCCAAAGCCAACTAGTCTCATGTGATGCAACTAAAAATTTTAGATTATTTGAATCACTAAGTTTGATAGTGTAGATGTTATTATAAGATGTACCCTTGAAAAGAATATCATCACCTTTCAAAATATATACTTTGTCATTTTCGAAATGAACATTAAGGCCTATAGAGCATAGCTGACTCACACTTAACAAATTATGTGCTAAACCATCAACAAGATTAACATTTTCAATGACCACAAGAGGATGCTTACCAATGTTACCTTTACTCAATATTTTGCACTTCTTTCCATCTCCAAAAGTAACCGTCCCTCCATCTTTCCTTGATAGCGTCGTGAAGATGGATTCGTTGCCCGTCATGTGATTCGAGCAACCGCTATCAAGGTACCAGATGATGTCATTTTCCACTTGAAGATGCACCTACAAAAGAAGATGCACCCTTTGGTAACCAAATTTTGGATCCACAATTGTTAGTACGATGCTTTGGAACCCATGAAAAATATACAGGATAATATCTGGCCAAGCAATCATACATAACATGCCCATTTTTGTTGCAATAAAAACATGTAACATTGAAATGCTTATTAGTAGATGACATATGATTTTTGTGCATGCAATGTTGAAAGCTCATGTCTCTTGCAAAATTATTTTCAATGATCTTTCTAGTTTTTTCTTAGATTGTTTTTTCTGAAAGCCAAGACCATGTTTACTAGATTTTCATTAAGCCCATTTAGCATCTTATTAAAGCTTTCTTGGCTATTTGTGAATTTCTTTAATATCAAGCTAAGATTTTGATTTTCATTCTCAAGTTCGCTAATCTTAGTCTCATATCTTTTTTCTTTTTCGCTAGTTTCTAAATCGATGGCTATGTGTTTTTCTTTTATTAAATTAGATTTTTCTTTTTCAAGCTCTTCCAATTTTTCTTCATAGCTAGCCACTTTTAGGTTCAACAATTTTATTTCAGAATCTTTAGAGCCAAGAATGCTAATTTTCTCCTTTAATTCTTTGGCTAAATTAACGTTGTCAAGCTCTAACGTAGCCATTTTTTATTAGTATTTTCTAGCTCTAAGGTTTTTGTTTCTAATTGGGTTTCATCAAAATTGTATATTATTTCCTTTTGTTCTTTCCACTTAACAAATAGCTTATCTCTCTCTCTCTCTTGTCATACTCCCTAGTTCCTCTTTTAATGAATGACGAACCTTTTTTAGTTTAAGGAATTTAGGACCCATTTCTTGAAGTAGATCTACAAGAAATTCATAAGCTTCATCCATGCTAGAAAACATATCATCGCTAATATTTATTTCATCATCAAAGCTTTGAACAAGAGAGTTAATTTTTACCTTTTTGTTTCCAGCCATAAAGCAAGCTCCAGTGTTGTCGTTCCAGTCATCATCTGAGGAGAGCTCGTATGCGTCACTTTCTCCCCACGTAGCCACCATTCCTCGCTTTGATGTCCTCTTTTCTCCATCACCAGTCTTTTCCTTTCCTTTTCCTCTCAGAAGTGGACATTCTGCTTTCATGTGCCCTCTCTTGTTGCATCTGAAACACTGAGGTGCAGAACTTTCTTCATCATTTTCCTTGGTTCCCCAAATGCTTCCCGTCCTTCTTTTGTTGTTTTTCATGAATTTCAAAAATTTCCTTGTAACAAGAGCCATCTTTCATCGTCTGATTCATTCATCTCCTCCTTGAGCATTTTAGAGACTTGAAAGGCTAAATTCTTTTCCTTCGTTTCCTCCTCCTTAGATTTCTCTTCCATCTTTGGTGTGCTATTATTGGCCATCTTCAATTGAACCTCATAAAGCCATTAATTTTCCGATTAGCTTCTCGAAACTGATATCTGCCAAGTCATGTGCTTCTTCAATCGTCGTCCTCTTTTGAATCCAATCGACAGATAAAGAGTATAAAATCTTTCCAACTAGATCTTCCTCTGGGATGTCCTTCCCTAAGGATTTCAATGGATTGACGATATCTGCAAAACAAAAAAACATAGCATCAATAGACTCATTAGGCATCACAGCAAAATTTTCATATTTCTGTAATAACATTCTAATACGAGTTTTCTTAACTTCACTAGTTCCCTCATGAGTTACTTCAAGTCTCCTCCAAATATCATTAGCAGCAGAACAAGAACTAATGCGGTTAAATTCAGTTTTACTAAGACCACAATACAAAATGCTCATGGCCTTAAAGTTTAGATTTTGTAGCCGATCATTTTCTTTTTGCTGCTCAGGAGTGGGTTTATCAAATAGTGTAAAGCCTTCACTGATTATTTTCCATAATGCCATATCAATACCCTTGATGTGTATGGACATGCATTGTTTCCAGTAACTATAGTCTATACCATCAAATAGAGGTGATCTAAGATACGACTGTCCTTCTCTTTGATTGTGTGTGTCATATGAGTATATGTGCGGAATTTGTGCCATAGGGTCGAAATTCCACTAGACTTTGAGTCTAAATGGAATCCTGCTATGATAGCAATTGAAAAACACCCTAGAGGGGGGTGAATAGGGTGTATGGTACAAAATAAAAAATTTATCACAATCACAGAGATAATCAGACACAAATATTTTTTAACGGAGTGGCTCCCTGTCAGAACTCCGACCCCAAGACCTATGAGGATTTCACTTAATAAAACTGATCACATTTACGGGTAGTGATCTCACCGTACACAGATATAGTTCAAGAGTTAAGGTACAGAGATAGCTTCAGAGTAAAGCTATTCACAATACAATCTCACACCTAAAACAGATTCAAATAGCTTTAATACTACGGTGAAAAATCATAGAGATATCACCTGATAAAGCTTGTGAGATCGTGATCGCGTGGGCGCAAACGATTCGCTGATCTGATGTCTGGATTGGAAGATATAGTCTTCGGAAGATGAATGCGCGAATCTGAATTCTGCAGTGGCAGTTCGGTGGAAAACGCCCAGACTTGATCTATATTTGTGAACTGAGCAGAGGATAGGTACCACCGTCGTGAAGGGTATGAAGATGTGGTCACGTAGGCACAAACATTGAGTCGATCCAACGTCTGGATCAGGAGATATGGGTGTTTGAAGTTGATTGCGCGAATCTGGAATCTGTAGTGACTAATCAGTAGAAAAACGCCCGAACTGTGTATAATCCTGTTGACTGAGCAAAGGATACTATATCGTTGCAAAGAGCATGAAGATGTGGTCGCGCGGGCACAAACGGCGAGTCGATCCGACGTCTGGATCAGGAGATATGGGCATTTGAAGTCGAATGCACGATCAAATACAAATCTGCCCTTGCTAGCCTTTGCACAATATTTGCAGGATCTTGCTGTCTCTTTTTTTATTGAAGAAGGAAGTTATTATTGAGTTTAAGGCCTTTTAAAAAAAATAAAACTGACGGCATGTACAATTGAAGAAAGGGGCGGCTCTAGTCAAACTGGGGTCATCAGTTTCCCTTTTAGTTTTTTTTGTTGCGCCTTACTTTTGATTTGATGAACATCTGTTGGGATTTGTAATCAAACTACCTTGTTAATAGGATAATGACAGATCGAAATGCATGGTGCCTGGATAAGCATGTTGATAATGACAGATTCCTTTTAAAACCTCTTTAAAATCCCATCAAATCTCCTTCTTTGACCAATTCAAAACTTCATATTCATTGTTGATAACGTAAGACTATCTTCATATCCCATCAAATCTCCTTCTTTAAAATAGCATTCACGGCCTTAGAGTTTTCTAAAGCATCTCAATCTTCTTCTGGACCCCAATCTCTTGCCAGTTTAAGGCATTCTTTGTCTTATTTATCTATTTTGATTGGTGGACTCCATCCTTCAATGGTGGCGACCCATGCCTTCTCATCCAGCGACTTGATAAAGGCACGCATCCGAGACTTCCAGGATGTATAGTTTGTTCTCGTAAGTAGCAGAGGACGTGTAACGGAAGCGCCTTCTTTCGTATTCATGATTTGTGTACTGCAAACATAGGATCACATCCACTTTGACAACACAAAGTATCTCGAATGACCTGCTCTGATACCAATTGAAATTCAGCACGCAGTTAATAATCAATAAACCTAAATGATAAACAGAAGCCAAGTATGACACACAAGACTTGGTAACACAGTTCGGTACACACACCTGCATCACGCCCAGAAAATCAGAATACTCCACTAAAAATATCAATGAGAACAATCACTAATATCATATTTCTATTAGGAAGAACAACCTCCCCTTAATACAAACAGTAATGGGTAGTCTCTACCAACCCATGGAGTATTCTAAGCAAGCTCCCCTTGCACGCAAGGTCCCCTTGCACAACCGACTAGATCAACTCCCCTAATCTCTACGTGCGTAGCTGTCGGCCTCCCTCCCGGAGTTCTTCAAAACTTTATCTAAAGTCGTGACCCTAGCCGTCTAAGCCGCAACCCTTATATATCCCGCTCCCACTCAATCTGCGGGCCAATAGGAAACGATGTTCAATCAAATCAAATGCAGATCGGCAGCCCATAATATCTAGAACTACTTTGGACAGGTGGTTCCACGAATCCCCAAGGATCCGATGAATACAATAGCGCAAGAATCTCTCTAACCGTCTCGACAATAAAATCGTGAGATTGCAACTTCCAAATATATCTTCAACAATATTCAACCATCAGAATATACCACAAGGTGTTGCAGACCCTAAACAAAATCCACAAGCTTCCATTTACGGCGAACCCATACTTGACATCAATATGATAGCTTCTCGACACAGCATGTTGAAGGTTATGTTGTAACAAAATATTCAACATTACTTTCAACACGGCCTATAGCTGAAGCCTCTCTTCTCCAAGATAATTAAGAACAGCCAAGAATATTTGGTGCCACTAATGACAACACAGTCATGTACACATGACCTAACACATATGAAAATAAAAAATTTAGGGGAAAAAGACGGCTCACCATCGATGATTTGAGAAAATTCGAACTGCTGGACAAATTAACGAGAGAGAAGAAGATGGATCAAAGCCTAGAAGCCCACGTCGATGATTTAAGACTGATAATTGATAAGCCCGGAAGAAGAATCAGTCGATGATAATTTTTAATAATAGGATAGTGAAAAATGATAGGGGTATATGGAGAGTCTACATTAAAATTTTTAATAATTTTCTTTGCTTCTTCGGTTATTGTGTAGAGAATGTGTAAGACAGACAGGAAGAGACGCGTCGGTTACTGTGGAGAGAGTTAAAGGGGTTGGTTTGTTTTTTTAATAATAATAATTTTTTTATTTGCTACTTTGCCATTAGAAATTTCGCAGTATAAAAATAAATTTGGGCCCCCTCGGGCCTTGGGGCCCTAGGCGGCTGCCCCGGCTGCCCTGGATCAGGGTCGGGGCTGCGAACTATCCTTTGATGGTGACGAGCTATTTTCTTGCATGTAGCATGAACAACTCATTAGGGAGGTGTCTCCTCGTTTTAAGTTAGCCGCTTGGACCGAACTATAATATTAGCACTATGGAGTATTGAGTTTTAGATTACATCTTTGGGGTTTTTTATTACCTTCCTCCTCCTCCTTCGAGAATGGCTCCTTTTATAGGAGTTGAATGACTATGAAGTGATTGATGATGTCTACTTGTCTTCCGAACGATTGACATCATCTAGAAGACTAAACGATAGCCATTTATGTTGAACATCAAGAGTTAGCCATTATGTAAAAGATCATGGGTTAATTGGATGAGTAATGATGACTTTTGGCCTGGATATTTAAGAGTGTCATTAAATGAAATAACTTCATGAAAGATGCCCAGTAAACCATGACAAATAATGTGATTATACCTGTAACAAAAACAATCGGTGGCGATGGATCATGAAACTCGAGGCCCTAGATAACATTGCACAAACAATATCTCCGTCCGTTATTACAGCTAGAGGTGGGTCCCCTCGTGCCTCCTTCGGATAAGGCACCACGCTAGCAAGGTACGAATACAAGCAAGGTGCGAACAAACGGTTAGTCTCTCGACGAGGCCGAATATGGATTTTTATCAGGGGAAATGACACAAAAATAGCCCAACGTTTGGGGCCTATTTCATATAAATACCCTGAACTTATAAGTCGTTCATAAGTAAACCTTTTTATATCTTATGGGTAACGGAAGTTAACGGAGGGAAAATTTTCCAATTGTGCCCCTCTTCCTCATTGCACGTGAGAAGAAACATCTCGATAATAACTGAGGGTTAAACCGTTGGATTGAAAGTGAAAGGGGAAAAGAAATCGAGATGTAAAATTTGAGGGTAAAAACCAAGAGAGGTAAAATTTTAGGGTAAAAACCAAGAGAAGAATTCTGTGCATGCAGGAGGAGAAGAAATCGGGGGGAAGAGGAGAAGCTTGGCGCTGCTGAAGGAGGAGGTTGGTCGTTGCTGAAGAAGGAAACGGGTCGCAGCTGAAGAAGGAAGCCGACGGTAGAAGAAAGTGACGATCAAAGCAAACGATGGTGAGTTCAGTCTAAATTATCATAGAAATTGTTCATTTATAATTATATTTGAGTTATAATCGTGAGAAGAGGAAGTGATAGAAGTGATTATGGGTGTAATCTAGTCTAATGTATTTAACAGAGCCAAAGAGTAACATTGAAGGTGCATCATGGGGGATTGCTGAAAAGAGGGTCAGATGGGTATTATGTTGGTGGTGAGGAGACTGTATTCAAAGATTGTGTTGCAGGGTTGTTAAACATGGAGAATTTACGCATGCTTATCAAGGAACTAGGCTATAAAGGGGAGTTCTTCTTGTATTACAAACCATGGAGAAAACCCTTTAATTGGTGCATGAAAGTGGATAATGATGAGAAGGCATCAGCAATATTGAACATGCAAGGTAGTAGGCTTGTTGATTTGTATGTTGCACATGAATGTGATGTGCTGCCATTAGAAGACATATTGTCGTCTGACAGGGAAATTGTAAGTGTGTGTGATTCAGCAGAAGCAGAGACTGCTGATGAAGAGGCTGAGTCTGTTGAGGTGAATTCAAGCTATCCATCAACTATGCCAACGCAGGAGCATACGAAAGAGCCAAGTGAGACAGCAACGTATGAGAGAAATGAGGAGACAAATGTGGAGACAAATGATAAGCCAGTGGAGGAGCCAATGTAGGAGCTACTGGAGGCAATAGAGGATCTAATGGAGGAGCCAATGGAGAATCAAGATGAGGAGCAATTTGAGGAGCCAATTGAGGATACAAATAAGACAATTGATCACAGAGAGGAGCCAATTGATCAGACAATGCAGCATCATGAGGAGGATGATTTTCAGCTTGAGCAGACAATGCAGCATTATGAGGAGGATGAGCAACAGCTTGAGCATACAGTGGAGCATCATGAGGATGACGAGCAGCAGCTTGAGCATACAGTGCAGCATCATGAGGAGGATTTTCAGCTTAAGCAGACAATGCAGCATCATGAGGAGGATGAGCATCAGCTTGAGCATACAGTGGAGCATCATGAGGATGATGAGCAACAGCATGAATATGAGCAGCATGAGCAGACAGTGCAGAATTATGATGAGGCTGAGCAAAACAGCAGTGATGGAGAGTCTGATACTGAGTATCAGCCTAGTTCTAATGAGGCAGATGGGGAAGAAAGCAGTAGTGATGATGGGGATGAAAGTGATGGGGCAGACAATGAAGGTGAGCTCACTTCTGGGCAGACAGGAAGAATCACAAGAAGAATGATAAGGCCTGATGGAATGCATGTATATGCTGGACCTGAATGCGACCCACTGACAGAAAGGGCTAAAGATTCTGATGATTCAGATACACTTAGGAGTGTACATGGCAGTGATGATGAGCAAGGGCAGAGAGGGGGACATCATTGTCATAGTATTGATATGGACAACCCTCACTTGGAAGTAGGAATGGAGTTTGCATCCCCTGCAAAATTTAGAGAGCTGTTGAGAGAGCATGCAATTAGGAATGGATACGAATTTAAATTTAAGAAGAATGAAGGAGGTAGAATCAGGGTATATTGTAGCAATAGGTGTGGATGGGTATGTGCTGGGTCTTGGGATAGGAATAGAGATAAGTGGATAGTGAAGAAGTTAACAACACATATAGACTGCCATGTTGTTAGAAGCAATAATCAAGTGCCATCGCAATGGATAGCAAAGAAATATTTGGAGCACTTTAGAGATCACCCCCAATTACCAATCTCAGCAATTAGGAACTTAGTGAGTAGGGACTTTGGAGTAGATGTAAAGCAAGATTCTAAGCTGTGGAGGGCAAGGAGAGTTGCAAGCAAATATATTGCAGGATGTTATAAGAAGCAGTTTAGAGAGCTATGGAATTATTCACATGTGTTGTTGGAGAGGAACCCAGGCACATATTGCAAGATAAGAACAAGGCCAAGTGGCAAGGAGGATGAGCCATTTTTTGATGGCATATTCATCACGTACCAATGCCAAGTTAATGGATTCAAGGCAGGATGCAGGCCTTTCATAGGCCTTGATGGTACATTCCTGAAGACAGAAATTGGGGGAGTGTTGTTGAGTGCAACCAGTAGAGATGGAAACAATGAAATGTTCCCCTTAGCAGTTGCAATAGTAACAACTGAATCAAAGGATACGTGGAGTTGGTTTTTACGTTGTTTGATTGAAGCATTGGAGGTGAGCCATGAGCAACAATACACCTTCATTTCTGACAGACAGAAGGTATATCAATCAACCTAGCATATATTTCCATATTATTGCTTAATTAAATATTGTATATGTAGGTAAATTTTCAGTATGTAG
Organism: Scilla litardierei; assembly: GCA_030789695.1. NCBI lineage: Eukaryota > Viridiplantae > Streptophyta > Magnoliopsida > Asparagales > Asparagaceae > Scilla > Scilla litardierei. Next base: position 528,555,564 of record CM061142.1, read on the forward strand.
TTAAAGTTAAGAATGTCACATATGTCACATATACATTCATTGAAGTTGAACGTAAAGTTAAATGTACATTGAAGTTAAATTTTCATTTAATTTGAAGTTAAATTTACAGTGATGTTAAATCAGCTTGAGCATACATATACATTCATTGAAGTTGAAGTTAAATTTACATTGAAGTTAAATTTTCATTTAATTTGAAGTTAAATTTACAGTGATGTTAAATCAGCTTGAGCATACATATACATTCATTGAAGTTGAAGTTAAATTTACATTGAAGTTAAATTTTCATTTAATTTGAATGTAAATATTCATAGGCACAGTCTGTTTATGTAGTTAAATGGAAATATTCATTGAAGTTAAATTTTCATTTGTATGCGTTATGTAGGGTCTTCTAGAGACATTCAAAGAAATTATGCCTCATGCACATCATAGGTTTTGTGTTAGGCATATGTATGAAAATTTTAGAAAGCAATTCAGGCCCCTGCTTTTTAAGAAAAAATTGTGGAAAATTGCAAAAGCATATGTTGAGGAGGATTGGTTAACTTCAATTGAAGACTTATACAAGTGTTCTCCTGATGCTGTGAAATGGCTATGCAATGTTAAGATTGACTCATGGAGTAGATGTTATTTCACAGATAATAGTTGATGTGACTTGCTTTTGAACAACATCTCAGAATCATTTAACAGTTTTATTATGGAAGCTAGGGATAAACCTATCATTACATGTCTAGAAATGATGAGAAGACAACTAATGATACGTTTTCAGAAGAAAAAAATAATTGCTTCCAATTGGACTGCTGCCATTTGCCCCAGAATCATAGATAAATTACTAAAGTTGAAGGGAACTAGTAGAAGTCTTCCTGTTGTGTATGCTGGAGGAGGACAGTTTGAAATCAGAGATGAGATTGGAACATATACAGTAAATATTGAAGCAAGAAGATGTGATTGTAGATATTGGGACATGAGAGGGATTCCTTGCACACATGCATGTGCTGCTTTGATGTCAGAAAACAAGCAGCCAGAGGATTTTGTGAACATGTATTACAGCAAGGAAACATATTTAATTGCTTATGCAGGCATGATATGTCCCATTCCAGATTCAAGATTTTGGCCAAAGAATCAATATTCAGCTTTAATGCCCCCAACTTATAAGAAGCAGCCAGGAAGGCCAGCAAAGAAGAGGAGAAGAGGAGAGTTTGAAGCTGGGCCTAGTCAAGGTTCTAGAAAAGGCCAGATTCAAAAATGTCAAAGGTGTCAAGAAGAAGGACACAACAAAAGAAGTTGTAAGAATGATATGGTGCCCAAGCCAAGTTCCAAGACAGGAAATCCTAGAGGCAGGCCACCCACTCAGCAAAAAGCTCTCAGCCAGATTGAACAACCAGCATTTGAGTCTTTATTGAAGGGTGCTGGGATCAATATCAGTCGTAGTAATACCAGAAATCCTCCAGTGAAGAATTTAGTAAGTTATTTATTATTTATGTAAATAATAATCGAAGGTCTAAATTACTGTAAATGCTGACAGAGTTCATCCATGCAGCAGAATGCCCCAAGAAATTCATACATGCAGCAGAATGCCCCAAGAAATTCATCCATGCAGCAAGGTCTAAATGCTGACATAGTTCATCAACAGACTACCCCAAGAAATTCACTAGACAATTTACAAAATTCCATTCATAGTAGTTTGCCTCAACATTTTGAGAGAGTACATCATGTGATGAATTCAGTAAGATACGTCTTTTGTCACCGATAAAGGCACCTTCTGTTACACCAAGATGCCCTTTGGACTGAAGATCACCGGGGCGACCTATCAACGGATGGTAGACCGAATATTCGGCCCTCAGGTGGGGCGAAACTTGGAGGTCTACATCGACGACATGCTGGTGAAGAGTAGAAGGGCCCCCGACCACCTCGCCGACTTGCAGGAAACTTTCCAAAGGGTCCGCCGGTATAACCTGAGGCTGAACCCCGCGAAGTGTATCTTTGGCGTGCAGTCGGGAAAATTCCTGGGCTTCATGATAACGAAGCGGGGGATCGAGGTGAACCCCGACAAGGTGACGGCCCTCATCGGTATGGCGGAGCCCCGGACGATCCGGGACTTACAGCGACTGAACAGCCGGATCGCTGCTCTGGGGCGATTCCTGTCGAAATCTGCGGAGAAATCGCTCCCCTTCTTCAGGGTCTTGCGCACAGCCTTTGGCGAAGCTAAAGACAAAAGGAAGGTGATCCTGTAGGACGACGACTGTGTGCGGGCGTTCGCGGAGCTGAGAGCTTACCTACAGAGCCCACCGCTCCTCGCACGACCGGAGGAAGGTGAACCCCTAGGGTTGTACTTGGCGACCAACGAGGAGGCTGTTAGATCCGTCCTAATCAAGGAGGAAGGAGGGGTGCAGTGACCTGTTTACTATGCCAGCCGGATCCTCCGGGAGGCGGAGACTCGTTACAGCCCTATCGAGAAAGCCGCCTACTGCCTAATCACCACAGCCCGGAAGCTCCGACCCTACTTCCAGGCCCACCCCATAACCGTCCACACCGACATGCCCCTCGAAAAGAACCTGAAAAGACTGGAGCGATCAGGGAGGATGCTCAACTGAAGCGTCGAGCTCAGCGAGTTCGACATAACGTACAAAGCCCGGACGGCGATCAAAGGCCAGGCGCTGGCCGACTTCGTGGTGGAATGCACCACGGAAGTCCTGCCGGGGGACCGGACAGAGCTCCCATCGGCGACCGCGTCCCCGCGGGGAATCGAGGTGGGCGAACCCTCAGCGCCCTCCCAGATGACCGCGGGCGAATTATGGACCATCCACGTCGACGGCTCCGCGACGGGGTCCGGGACGGGAGCGGGTATCGTCATTCAGACCCCTGACGGATGCTCGTTGGAATACGCCCTACGCTTCAGCTTCCCGGCAACCAACAATGTCGCGGAGTATGAAGCCACGGTTAACGGGTTAAAACTCGCTAGGGCGGTGGGGGTGACGAACGTGTTGCTCCTAAGCGACTCCCGTCTCGTCATCCAACAGATCCTGGGGAGCTTCGAGGCCCGAGAGGAGACAATGAAGCGGTACCTGAGGCGCATCCAGATCGAACTCCGTAAGTTCAAGAAAGCGAACGTCCGGCACCTACCCCGCTCCAACAACCTCCGGGCGGACGCCCTGTCTAAGCTGGCTTCCTCCTCGGCGGCCGAGATCGGGAAGGCCATCTACGTCGAAAGCCTATTGACGCTAACCATTGACGAAGGAGAACTGATGTGCACGGGCACGATGACGTCGTGGATGACCCCCATTGTGAAGTACTTGGAGACGAGGGAACTACCCGAGGAGCGGATGCTGGCTAAACAGGTGGAAAGGCGGGCCCTGTCATTCGTGCTCCTCGACGGAGTGCTGTACCGCCGCCGCCGCACCAATTTCGACGTCCTGCCCTACCTGAAATGCTTGGGCCTGGCGCAGGCTGAGCAAGTCATCCGTGAGGTACACGAAGGCTTCTACGGAAACCACCATGGCGGGCGCACCATCGCCCACAAAATAATGCGCCAAGGGTACTACTGGCCGACGATAATCCGGGATGCAGTACAGTACGTCAAAAAGTGCGAGGCGTGCCATAAGTTCTGCCGACGGACGACTGCACCCCCGGCCAACCTGATGCCCATCGTGAGCCCGATCCCCTTCGCCAAGTGGGGACTCGACATCCTGGGGCCTTTCCCCAAGGCCTCCGGGGGAAGGAAATATCTAGTCGTCGCCGTGGACTACTTCACAAAGTGGGTAGAAGCAGAGCCGCTGGCGCAAATCGCGTGGACGGACATGAAGGGCTTCATCTGGCAATCCATCATATGCTGCTTCAGGATTCCTCGCTCCATATTCATGGATAACGGAAAGCAGTTCGATTGCGAAGGCTTCCGCGACTTCTACTCGGGCTGGGGGATCAAACTCCAGTTCGTATCAGTCACCCACCCACAATGCAACGGAATGGCGGAGGCCGCGAATAAATGTATCTTGAACCTAATGAAGAAGAAGGTGGACGCCGCCCTGGGGGCATGGGTCGACGAGCTGCCGGGAATCCTATGGTCCTATCGTACCACCCACAAGGCCTCGACCGGAGAAAGTCCCTTCATGCTAGCATACGGATCGGAGGCGGTCGTTCCTGTGGAGATCGGCGAAGAGACACTCCGGCTAAAGCTCTTCGACGAAGAAATCAACGGAGAAGGACTCGGCCTCAGTCTTGAGTTGATAGACGAGGTAAGAGACCGGGCCCTGACCAGCCTCGTCAAACACAGCCAGAGGATGGCCCGGTATTACGACTCCCGGGTGAAGCCGCGGACTTTCAGGATCGACGATTTGGTCCTCAGAGATGCCACCTTCCGCCCCGAGACTGCACAGCGGGGAAAGCTGGCCGCTAAATGGGAAGGGCCCTACACGGTCGTCAATATTGTCGGACCAGCCACATACATCCTGGCTACCCCCGAAGGGAGCGAACTGGCCCACCCTTGGAACGCAAAGCATCTGCTAAAATTCTACCAATAGTTGTGAGTTTTTCTTTTTTTACGTGCAATATACACATCTACCCGTTTTTCCCAACATTGTTGTTCCTACACAAGTTTTGCAGTTCGCAAAACCTCCGAACCTCTGGGGCAGGGCCAACCCTAGCCACCCAAACCAGAGAAGGGCACGGGCCGGGCTACGCGCCCACTCCCCCCCTCAAGACCTCTGGGGCAGGGCCAACCCTAGCCACCCAAACCAGAGAAGGGCACGGGCCGGGCTACGCGCCCGCTCCCCCCCTCAAGACCTCTGGGGCAGGGCCAACCCTAGCCACCCAAACCAGAGAAGGGCACGGGCCGGGCTACGCGCCCGCTCCCCCCCTCAAGACCTCTGGGGCAGGGCCAACCCTAGCCACCCAAACCAGAGAAGGGCACGGGCTGGGCTAGGCGCCCGCTCCCCCCCTCAAGACCTCTGGGGCAGGGCCAACCCTAGCCACCCAAACAAGAGAAGGGCACGGGCCGGGCTACGCGCCTGCTCCCCCCCTCAAGACCTCTGGGGCAGGGCCAACCCTAGCCACCCAAACCAGAGAAGGGCACGGGCCGGGCTACGCGCCCGCTCCCCCCCTCAAGACCTCTGGGGCAGGGCCAACCCTAGCCACTTAAACCAGAGAAGGGCACGGGCCGGGCTATGTGCCCGCTCCCCCCCCTCAAGACCTCTGGGGCAGGGCCAACCCTAGCCACCCAAACCAGAGAAGGGCACGGGCCGGGCTACGCGCCCGCTCCCCCCCTCAAGACCTCTGGGGCAGGGCCAACCCTAGCCACCCAAACCAGAGAAGGGCACGGGCCGGGCTACGCGCCCGCTCCCCCCTCAAGACCTCTGGGGCAGGGCTGATCGCTCCGGATATACACCCAAAGAACGGTTGTAGTTTTACCGCAAGTGCACGGTGTAGCAGCGAGCGGGTATCGAACACAGGGAGGACGAATGACTGTGCTTGCTCCGAATCAACCTGGATATTTGAGAACAGAGAAAATTGCCTTGGGCGATCCTGTCACAATCGTCAGACAAATGTGCGAAATATCAAATCAAATAAAGAACGTCTTGGGAATGGGGAATTCCCGCTACTCACCGTACTTCATAAATGTGGTTCGTCGGTATCAAAATTGCTAGAATGAGATTTCGGATGAACTAGTTGCAACTGAATGTAGAACCAAGCTCACGCTCTCGCACTGTTGCTGGTCTATAGCTATCCTAGGTTTGGGTCCAATCTCTTGCAAACCCTAACCTAGGGAAGCTAGCATTAGGATCAACATCATCGTCCAATTGCGCACCGTGTCCAATCTCTTGCAAACTAGGTCCACAATCTAAATTAGGATAGTTCCTACCCGTCCAATCTCTTGCAAACGGGTATTGGCCTGGAATTGCAATCGGAAATCCTGGTATCGGTCCAATCTCTTGCAAACCGATACTTCGAAAATCCGACTCCAAACCAATTCGGATTTCTAGGGCTTCCTATCAAATCGGGATCCAATCTCTTGCAAATCCCAATTGACATGAATTCCTAGCTATCCGTAGTAAATCGATCCCAATCTAATCCCTAATAGCAATTCTAGCTCAATTTCTACCAATTCATCACAAATAGGAAATAGGGCTTGTAGGGTTCATCCCCACGCCCCAAGACGTGGAGACTACTCACAAATCATAGCAATAGCACAAAAATAATCAATGAAATAAGCAATAGAATTCATCACAAATATTGAGATAAACAATAAAAATAGAATTTTTAGGGAAGAGAGATGCAAACCAATGGAGTTCTTCAATTTAATCCAACAAAAATCCAAGTTTTTCCTCTTCTCCAATCACAATAATAAAGCTAAAAAGTAATCTAAAAAACTGCAAAAATCTAAGAGATGGCTCCCTAAACTAGGGTAAAAACAGGGCTTAAATAGCCCCAAAAATCGTCCAAAAATCCTGACCAAAATACCCCTGCACAGCCTGTTTTCCGCAGTTTTCGCTACAGGCAGCGCATCGCACTCGGCCGAGTGACAAAAGTCGCTCGGCCGAGTGAAAACCCTGCAATTTTCCAGTAAGTCGGGACTTTCAGGGGTCTTCAGTTCGGGGGCGGCTCGGCCGAGTGAGTTGTCGTCACTCGGCCGATGACTTCACTGCACTCGGGCGGACGGGATTCTCCACTCGGCCGAGTGGGTCTTCTGAAGTTCAGGCAGCCGAAAAACAGAAAGTTCGATGTTTTGGAAGGGCTTCGTCTGGGCGCCACTCAGGCGGACGTGGTATCGTCACTCGGCCGAGTGGGTCTTCTGTGCTTGGGTGAGTGCACAGGTAACTCGTGTCTGAAGTGGTCAGCCGAGCAGTGTCTCGCTGGTCGGCCGAGTGGCTCCTCCACTCGGCCGAGTGGGACACAAAGAATGCCCAATCTGCTTGTTTTGGCCTCCTCGTCGCTCCTGTGGCGTCCATTCTTCTTCTGCTCCTCTCCAACAGCAAAATACCCCTCGGGGAGGTCGTTGGTGACCGTCTAGAGTAAGCGCATCTCGGGATCACTCCAAATCGCGCCAAATCACCTGAAATGCGACAAAAACAATAAATCGTGAAAAGCATCGCAATATCGTCGATATATCGTGAAAAACATGATTTGGGCGATCCAAATGGCATGCAAACATGCGGAAAAAAGGTGTAAAATAAGGAGTGATCAAAATCCCCCAAGCTTGCCTCTTACTCGTCCTCGAGGAAGATAAGTAAAAGGCGAACCCGGTGGATTCGGAAAACGAAAACGGCGAAAAAAATGAAAAAAGAAAAACGAAGAAGAATGAAAACGAAATGAAAATAAAGAAGAAAGGAAGAAGCGAAGAGGTAGGATGCTAGATCATTTTCTCAGGACGTGGGTTTCACTTACTCTTATAGCATGCACCGAATGAAAAACTCATGTCAAAGGATTTTATTTTGATATCATAGTATAATAATGCAAATAGAGATAGAAAACCCACGAAAAGCGATATAACCATGAAAAAACGGAATGATTTTAAAATTAACGTCGTCTGAATCATTTAAAGCGTTATACATATCACAGATCGCACACTTTTCAATTGAACGATGTCTATCTGGAGTATAAGAGTATCACACTATAGAGTAGAGAGAATAGAAAAGTAGGGATTTCATGAAATGAACGCTAGGCTTAGATTTCTGGATTTCGTAAAACTAAAAAAATAATCTCACCGAGTATAGAATATTACTTAGCCTAGGTTGTCGTGCAATGTCAAGTAGTCACTCTCTCACACATCAATGGATCCCCTCCCCCAAGCTTATCTATAAGCGTGGTGGCATAAAAAATATTTACATCCCCATTTTTTTATACATATAGCTCCAAAAGCAACGAAAAGAAAGAAGAAAGAAAGAAGGTGAGATGGGATCTTTTATTGAGGATTTTTTTTTGTGTTGTTTTTTTTCTTTGCAATAAGCAATATATACACAACGATCCCAACTTAGAGAGAGATAATGATGTACAAGAATGTTTTTCTCTCTCTTTTTTTTAGAATAAGAGATTTGGAGCTAGAAATTAGTAGCGGGGGAAAATGCCATAAAATAGAATCACTAAGGGGAGATTCACCAATGATTTTAAAAGTAGAGAAATGATGTTCAAGATTTGTGGAGGAAGAAATAAATATTACTCTCGGCTCACTCTATAAGACATGCACGACAACTTCAGCAGGGTAATCTAATCTACTCAGTTTCGATCACAAAAAAGCTAACTAATCCAGATATATCATAGCTAACATCATTCAATCATCCTGAAGTGAAGTGTACATTTCATGGATATAGAAATGATATAGGAAAAGAAATCGGTACTCCAGATATAGGCATTCAATGCGTGAATCTTGGTGTGTTTTCTGTGATAGCATACATATGAATATTCAGACTTAGCTAATAATAAAATTTCATCCATTTTCATGCGGAAAAAGGTGTGGGTTACTATTCTAAATGCAAAGCAAGTCATAGCATCTGATATCCGAAATAAAACCTAAGACATGACAAATATAGCATGCATATAGAATAGGCTAAATCCGACGTCATCATCATCACAGAAAAGTCATCTCTAGCATGAGATGAAAAAGAAATAAAGATAAAGGGAAAATAGAAACTATGCAGTGCGGCACACATGAAAATAAGAAAAACGTGATGCATGGCAAAATAAAAGGAAAGTGATGAAAAATAAGTGCAAAAGCGGAAAAAATGGTGTGAAAAACTAAAAATAAAGGTGGCACATCGAAAAAGAACGTGAGAACTCACTCCCCCAAGCTAAATGGCACAGTGTCCTCAATGTGCAAAGTGTGGCACACCGAGAGACAATCGATGAGAGGGGCAAGTGAGGATGCATGCATGGAAAAATGAAAAGAAAAAGGGTAAAATAAAGAAATGAAAATATGATGCGGACATGATGCATGCACAGATAGGAGCGATACATATATATAAGTGTCACCAAAAACTCTCCCTCTCTACCGGAATAGATATAAAAAGATGTGACCAAAAAGAGAATACCATAATAAGTGAGGGGAGGGGGGTGGACAAATAGTGCGACAGGACCCAGCAGAAACGGGCAGCACAACGGCAGGAATGGATCAAGGCATCAAGGGTGCCTAAGAAGGTGGTGATGCGCCGTCTCCGTCCTGAGGCGGAGGTGGTGGTGGTGGTGGTGTAGGCTGCTGAGCTGGGGTGGGCGTGGAAGTGGAAGCAGGTCTAGTGTGTGTGAAAGTGTGTGTGGGAACCTACTGGGTGGGTGGGGGTACGCGTGGGAGATGCTCCAAGACCTGTGTAAGGCAGTAGTGGATCTGGGGGATCAGCTCGAAGCGTCCAGCCATCGTAGAGACGGTGGAGGACAGGGTCCTAAGGTCACCTCTAAGACCACTCACCGCCAACTCAAGAGCCCGTATGCTCTGCAGTACAGTGTCGGGCGGGGGTGGTGCAGAGGGACGCACCGGTCTAGGCTGTGCAGGGCGAGGCTGGCGTACGCGAGTGGAGTATGTAACGGGCTCAGTAGGGAAGAGGACAAAAGGTGCCGCGCCTGCAAATGTGGGCCTGGCCTCAGTGTGAGGCCGGGGCACCGGCTGGTGGGAAGTGGAGGCAGCGGCAGCGAAAGAAGTGTGCAAAGGTGGCAACGAGGCGGCCAGAGAGGTCAGTGGCACAGAAGTGTGGACAGACGCCACGACACTCTCGGAAAATACAGCGGGGGTGGAGACAGAGGTAACTACCGCTGGGGCGGAACTGTGTGGACCAAAAGGCGCAACCCCAGCGGAGATCATGCTAGTCATGGTCTCCACGACCGCGGCAAACGAGTGTTCTCCACTCTCGACAAAGGTCGGCGGGCGCTCGGGGAGTGCGGAGCAAAGAGGCTCCACGGACAGAGGGCCAGAGGTGACAGCGGGAGTGGTGGGGGCAGCCTCGGAAGTGGTGACAGTGGTGGAAGTGGGCTCAGCAAAAGTACTCTCGACATCGACAGCGGTGTCAGGAGCAGCGGAAACATCTGGTAGGGGCTGAGGGGCCACTGGGTCAGCGGGGTCGGCGGTAGGCTCGGCAGGGTGTGCAGCAGGGTCTGCGGGGGCCTTGCTCGGCCTCCTCGGCCTCGAGCACGTAGGCGGCGGGGATGAGAACATCCATCGCCGGGAGCCAGTCGACGTGGGCTGGTGCAATCTGAGTCTGAGCAGGGCTCGGGAGAATCATGTAGTCGGCACCGTAAGGGCCGTGCAACCAGACCCAGTGACGCTCACCATGCGGACGAAGCATCTTCATCTGGGCTATAACGTCTATCGACAGAGAAGTGGGGCCCGGGACGCGTCGCAGGTCGTCAGGTAGGTCCTCGCCGGTCATCATGGTAAGCAGGGTGATCAGACCGCCGCAGCAGATCGGTGAGCGAGCGCCTACCGATACAATGATGCGGTCTAAAAACCAAGCCGCAATGTCGATCACGACGGCGGGGACAAGCTCGTGTCCATCCCTAGATAGAGCTCTGGGACGTGTCATCGCATAGAGCATGTAGAGCTCTGGCGTAGACATCGTGCCCGGCTCATATCTGGCCAAGAAGGTGGTCGCCATGAGGCGCTGGGCTATGCGGAGGCAGGGGTGGACAATGGCCGAGGCCTTGGCCCTACTAGGGTCAAAGGCGGCGTGGTGGCCTGTAATCCGGGCCCAGAAGGCACCGGCATTAAAGGAAGGTGGGGGGATATGGGTGGGGCCGTAACCGCGATCGGCTCCGGGGACGGCGGGCCATGAGAAGAACGCTCTCATCATATCGAGAGTGAACTGGCACTCTCGATCCATGAACCGGAATGAGCATCCCTCATCGGTCCGGGCGATCGAACTCAAAACCTCAAGTGTCGGGCGGGTAAAATTATCCGCCGACACCTGGAAAAAATCTCGCCAGCCCACGTTGTCGTACAACGTGAGCATCCCCTCTAGTACCCCCAGGCGTCCTAGGTCAGCGAGGTGTGAAAACCTGGAGGGTACGATCGAGCGCTGGGAGATACGCTCGAAGACGGCGCGGTGTGCGTCGTCACGAAACGTAATCCCGAGCGGCCCGACCAGTGGAGCCGGTAGTGGTGGCTGTGGGTCGGCAGGGAGAGGCTGTGCGGGCTGTGGGTGCACTGCAGGCTGTGCGGGGTGTGCGGGGCCTGCAGGCTGTGCTGGCTATGCGGGGTGTGGGGGGGACGGTGGAGGAGAGTCCTCCAACTCGTGGGAGGGGCCGGCATCATCCGACCGCTTCCGCTTGGCGGAAGCTCTCTTCGACCGCGGCCGTGTCCGGGGCGGCATTTCGGCCCCGAGCGCGCGCCGAAAAGTGAAAAAAGTGTGGTGTGTGTAAAAGAGTGGAAAGAGTATACCCAAACACGCCGCGAGTGCTAAACAGTGGAAGCGTGCGAAGTCAGCGCCTCCACGAAGTCCGGATCAGCCCGTAGGAGCTCCCCTGAGCTCCCCTAAGCTCCAAAAAGCAACCTGCGCATGAAAAAGCGATATCAGCGAGTAATAATCAAAATGTATGGAGCAATATGGGTATAATGGATAGATATAGAAATTGATTTGGGTTAGGGGTTCGATTAATACACGGATCCTCGAAAAATACGCAAAAAGAGGAGAAAACGGGCAAAACAAGCTATACCGGAGGTGACCGGAGACAAGGCCGCCGGCGACGACTCGGGCGGGGTACGGCGATGGTCGGCCGGCGGTGGCTGGCCGAGCAGCGGCGCGCGTGGGCTTGGTCGGGCGAGTGAGGGTAAGAACGAGCGGTATCGAGCGAGGGGAATCCGAGGGGTCGGGCGATTTGGGAATTTTGCGGTTTCGAAAAACGCGCCCCCCCCTCGGTCCTTATATAATAGAAGTTACGACTCGGCCGAGTGACGTGGTCACTCGCCGAGCGAGACCAATGAAAATTTCCTCCCCGCTATCGCTTCGGCCGAGTGGCTTTGCCAGCCTCGGCCGAGTGGAGTAAGTCCATTCGGCCGAGTGACTCAAGCTACTCGGCATGACTCGCCCTAGGAGGGTATCTGTTTCACTCGGCCGAGTGAACATATATACTCGACCGAGTAGCAGTTATATCGAAATCAAGAAAATAAACAGAGAGTTGGGTACAGCAGACTTCCCTCGTTCGTGAGCGGCTCGACCGGACGAACTTGTGTACTCGGCCGAGTGACTAGTATACTCGGCCGAGTGAGCCTTGTGTTCTGCTGTTTGTCTTCGTTTTGGCTCTAAACTCTGTCTTTCTTCCTCCAATCGATTTCATCTTCCTCCTAAGCGTCAAGCGCCTTCTTGGGACGCTCCTCGTCGACTCGTTCATTCTCCTCATGATGGATCTACCTATCTCCTCTCCTGCCAAGAAAAATAGGACCCGTTATCACAAAATTTTTGGGCGAACGACTCAAAACACCGAAAATTTCTAAAACGAAAATAAGGGAAAAGTAAAAATAAAGCAAAAACCGTCAGGTTGCCTCCCGACAAGCGCTCGTTTAAGGTCGTGAGCTCGACCCCCTATAATTTTCAATCAATGCGGGATGTTTGGTGCATATGAGATGCACCCATCAAACTTTCTGGGGAGCGCGCTTGGATTTGGATGTGGCGGCGGCGCGTTCTCCCTCGGTGGTCTCCTATCTCAAATAGTGTTGGGGGGAGGCTCCTCCAAGCTAGCATTTGCTCCGGTCAACGGTTTTGCCGGTGGTGCCGATCTCCGTGCCGGCAGAGCTTTCTTTGGAGACTTTTGTTTCGAGAGCTTTCAGAGCTCTCGTATCCTTGCGACATCAGCGTCGCCTTCATCTTCTTCAGCGGAGAAGTCGGGGGAATCATCTTTATTCTCTTCATGGCCTAAATCCGGGCCTTCTTCAAATTCTTCATCAAAAAGAGCGCCAATTGAGTGAGGAATCGCCTCCTCTATCACCTCATCAAGGAGGTCCATGTAGTCAAGTTCCTCGTGATAAGGCATATGCTTCATAGCCTTAGGAATGTGGAGCTCCATCTCGATGTTTCCGACGTTTAAGGTTAAGGTACCTTCGCGCACGTCGACGATGACTCCGGCGGTGGCGAGGAACGGGCGTCCAAGTATCAATGAGGTGTCTCCCTCCTCCTTAACGTCCATGATCACAAAGTCACATGGCAAGCATATTCCACCCGGGACTTGAAGCGGTATGTCTTCGGCGATCCCCACCGGCCTTGTTATCCGTCCATCGGCTAATTGAATGCGCATGTCGGTGGGTTTCAACTTTGTCCCGGTGTTTAGCTTTAAGAACATGGAGAGGGGCATGAGGCTCACACTAGCCCCAAGATCAACCAACGCCTTTTGAAGGGGAACTCCGCCCAAGGTGCAAGGAATCCGAAAACTCCCCGGATCTTTAAATTTCGCCGGCTCCTTCTCTCTCTTGGTGAACCAAGAGCCCTCCTCGGCTAGCATGATCTTCTCCTTCCTTTTCCTCCCCGAAATCAAGTCCTTCAAAAATTTAGCATACGTGGGGATCTCGACGATGGCGTCAAGAAAGGGGATGTTAAGGCTAACTCCTTTTAGGTACTCGAGAAATTTCGCTAGCCTTTTCTCCATTTTCGCTCTAGCGAGCCTTTGGGGGAATGGGACCGGTGGCATGAAGCGCATTTCCTCAATTAATTGCTCCGCCCTAGATTTCTCCTTGTCTTGTGGCTCCTTCTCCTTTTCAACTTCGACTATCGGCTCAATCAGCTCCAAGCTTTCCTCCACGGCCTCCTCGGTAGGAATCATAGCGGGGGTGGTGTCCTTCCCGCCTCTAGTAGTAACGGCAACTACAGCGTTGACGTGGCCGGTGTTGCCCCGTGGGTTTTGCTCCGGTTGCACCGGCAATCGTTGGGTGTTCCGATTGAGCAACGCTAATTGCTCCGATATTTGAGCCACTACGGTATTAAGAGAGTCTTGCCCCGCCTTCAAAGTAGCATTCACCTTATTTTGCTCGACCATGAACGCCTCCACTCTAGTTTCGAAATCGGACCGTTGTGGAGCTTGCGGAGGGTTTTGATTTTGATTCCTCCACCCTTGGTTGTAACCGGGCGGCCTATAAGGTGGAACTTGTTGCTTCGGTTGAAAGTTTTGTTGAGTAGGCCCCCTCGGTGGATAGTTTTGTTGTTGGGGTGGTGGTGGTCGAGCTTGTTGAGGTAGTGGTTGAGGGGGGTTCAAAGCTCCTTCATTGTTGGCGTAGGAGAATCCCGGATGATTTCTTGCGGCCGGATTGGACCAATACCCTTGGTTCCCCGCAACATATTGTACTTGCTCCAAGGATCCTTCTCCTTGCTCTCCTCCCGAGTACATGGCTTGAGATTGGTCTTGCCAATCACACATTTGGTTGGTTGGAGTGGAGGTGGAAGGGCTTCCTTGGGGCTCCGTGATGAACTTCTCCAATCTCTCCACCACCTTGTGAAGAGAATTAAATTTGCTCGTGAGCTCCGCTACGGCCTTCGCCTCGTAGATGCTAGTTGGCTTTAAGGAGGACGTGGAGTGTCCTCGCTCATCGCCCCATTGTTGGTTATTTGAGGCCATCTCCTCAATTAGGGCCGTAGCTTCTTCGGGAGTCTTTGACAAGATTGCACCATTCACCGCGGCATCAATAATTTGTTTGGTCCCCGGTTGGAGACCGTTGTAGAAGCTATGAACTAGCTCCCAATCTTCTATACTGTGGTGCGGGCATTGATGCTGCAAATCCTTGAAACGCTCCCAAGCTTCATAGAGCGTCTCCTGTGGTCCTTGCTTGAAGGACATGAGAGCGCTCCGGATTTTCACCGTCTTGGATGGCGGATAGAATTTGTCAATAAATGCACTCGCCAACTCGTCCCAAGTGGTGAAGATTCCGTCAGCCTGCGTCCTCAACCAATAGAGTGCCTTGTCCTTAAGCGTGAAGGGGAAGAGACGCAGTCTGATAGCATCGATGGAGACCCCCGGCATCTGGAATGTGGCGCACTTTGACAAGAATAGTTGGATGTGGTAGTGGGGGTTCTCATGGGCGTTCCCATGAAATGGGTCTTGTTGCATCAAAACCACCAATCCAGTCTTCAGCTCGAAGTTCTTGTCAGCCGCCAACTGCGGCACGGCAATGGACGAGGTAGTAGAAGAGGTCTTAGGCCGAAGCCTATCGCGAATAGAAATTATCCTCGCCATCCTTGCCGCCAATTCTTCAGGAGTTTCCGAGTTGGTCATATACCTCCCTTCCGGATCTTGTCTTCTTTCCGCTCTAAGTCTCCGCGCGGTACGTTCGATCTCGGGATCAAATAATAAAGCTTCAGGGTCCGCCATAGATCTCGTGTACATGCACAGGGGAAACAGAGTTTCAAAGAAATGGTTAGCACCGTGGAAGGGTTATGTAAGAAATAAGAAATAAAAATAATGATAATAATAACAAAAAGGAATAGCTAGGGTGAGAAAGAATCAAACGCAATCGCCTCCCCGACAACGGCGCCAAAAACTTGATCGCTCCGGATATACACCCAAAGAACGGTTGTAGTTTTACCGCAAGTGCACGGTGTAGCAGCGAGCGGGTATCGAACACAGGGAGGACGAATGACTGTGCTTGCTCCGAATCAACCTGGCTATTTGAGAACAGAGAAAATTGCCTTGGGCGATCCTGTCACAATCTTCAGACAAATGTGCGAAATATCAAATCAAATAAAGAACGTCTAGGGAATGGGGAATTCCCGCTACTCACCGTACTTCATAAATGTGGTTCGTCGGTATCAAAATTGCTAGAATGAGATTTCGGATGAACTAGTTGCAACTGAATGTAGAACCAAGCTCACGCTCTCGCGCTGTTGCCGGTCTATAGCTATCCTAGGTTTGGGTCCAATCTCTTGCAAACCCTAGCCTAGGGAAGCTAGCATTAGGATCAACATCATCGTCCAATTGCGCACCGAGTCCAATCTCTTGCAAACTCGGTCCACAATCTAAATTAGGATAGTTCCTACCCGTCCAATCTCTTGTAAACGGGTATTGGCCTGGAATTGCAATCGGAATCCTGGTATCGGTCCAATCTCTTGCAAACCGATACTTCGAAAATCCGACTCCAAACCAATTCGGATTTCTAGGGCTTCCTATCAAATCGGGATCCAATCTCTTGCAAATCCCAATTGACATGAATTCCTAGCTATCCGTAGTAAATCGATCCCAATCTAATCCCTAATAGCAATTCTAGCTCAATTTCTACCAATTCATCACAAATAGGAAATAGGGCTTGTAGGGTTCATCCCCACGCCCCAAGACGTGGAGACTACTCACAAATCATAGGAATAGCACAAAAATAATCAATGAAATAAGCAATAGAATTCATCACAAATATTGAGATAAACAATAAAAATAGACTTTTTAGGGAAGAGAGATGCAAACCAATGGAGTTCTTCAATTTAATCCAACAAAAATCCAAGTTTTTCCTCTTCTCCAATCACAATAATAAAGCTAAAAAGTAATCTAAAAAACTGCAAAAATCTAAGAGATGGCTCCCTAAACTAGGGTAAAAACAGGGCTTAAATAGCCCCAAAAATCGTCCAAAAATCCTGACCAAAATACCCCTGCACAGCCTGTTTTCCGCAGTTTTCGCTACAGGCAGCGCATCGCACTCGGCCGAGAGACAAAAGTCGCTCGGCCGAGTGAAAACCCTGCAATTTTCCAGTAAGTCGGGACTTTCAGGGGTCTTCAGTTCGGGGGCGGCTCGACCGAGTGAGTTGTCGTCACTCGGCCGATGACTTCACTGCACTCGGGCGGACGGGATTCTCCACTCGGCCGAGTGGGTCTTCTGAAGTTCAGGCAGCCGAAAAACAGAAAGTTCGATGTTTTGGAAGGGCTTCGTCTGGGCGCCACTCGGGCGGACGTGGTATCGTCACTCGGCCGAGTGGGTCTTCTGTGCTCGGGCGAGTGCACAGGTAACTCGTGTCTGAAGTGGTCGGCCGAGCAGTGTCTCGCTGGTCGGCCGAGTGGCTCCTCCACTCGGCCGAGTGGGACACAAAGAATGCCCAATCTGCTTGTTTTGGCCTCCTCGTCGCTCCTGCGGCGTCCATTCTTCTTCCGCTCCTCTCCAACAGCAAAATACCCCTCGGGGAGGTCGTTGGTGACCGTTTAGAGTAAGCGCATCTCGGGATCACTCCAAATCACGCCAAATCACCTGAAATGCGATAAAAACAACAAATCGTGAAAAGCATCGCAATATCGTCGAAATATCGTGAAAAACATGATTTGGGCGATCCAAATGGCATGCAAACATGCGGAAAAAGGTGTAAAATAAGGAGTGATCAAGGGCCAACCCTAGCCACCCAAACCAGAGAAGGGCACGGGCCGGGCTACACGCCCGCTCCCCCAAAAGACCTCTGGGGCAGGGCCAACCCTAGCCAACCAAACCCGAGAAGGGCCACGCGCCCGTGACCCTCGAAAAACCAAAAGAAGGCAGAGGCACACAAACCAGGATGAAATGGCGTCAGTCCCCAGGTAGGCGGCCCCGATATGACACGACGAAACGAAAGGACGCTCGAGAAATACGCCGCCATTAATGATACACTCCAAAAGAGGACCCGTAAGAGCCACCTGGCAAAAGCGGTTTCCCATGGGCATGAATTCGAGGAGCCCATTAATAAGGACAACTCAGCGCAATAAATATGGGAGAAACCGTCAGCGAGATCTCCCTATAAAGACGCCACTCACCCTTCCGAAAGAAAGAGAACTAAGAGTCGGAAGACATGAGAAACCGCCACTTGACCCCACCACCCACTGGGAAACGGGCCGGGATACAACGCCCTAACAAAAGAGAAGTCACCGGCCATCAGTGGCTCCCACCGCCCAGGGCGGCGGTTCCCGCACCTCCAGCATCTCCTACAGGATATTCCTCTTACAAACGGATCGCTAACAGGATATTTCACTTACACAAGGGAAATCCGCCTTTCACGCCTCCGTCCGCCCTAAACAAGGACGAGTCGGAGAAAGGTTGGCATCCGATTCCCGCCGGCTGGACAGGCGAGAGCCCCCAGTGCTTGCCGGCCAGTACCTCCTCGCCGTCGACCTCCGGACGAGGACCTCGGAAAGGCTGCATCCCTGACGAGCCCAAAAGGCAAGTCATGGCGTGTCAGCCCGCCCCTGCACAATCGGGACCGAACCCTGCACAATCGGGACCGAACCCCGCCCTCAAACCCAAACCGCGAGGCGCGGAGGGAGATGACAAAGCAATGGAGAGGGCGTGACCCGATCATCAAGACCCCCCCAGGACGAAAGCCACAGAAAGGCGGCTTCCCTGGTGAACCCCCCCAGTGTGTCTGCCGGGCCGAAGAGACCTTGCAACACTTCAGCACAGGAGGCGGTCGCTCACCTCTGCGCCAAGAACAACTCGAGTTAAAAAGGCCCACCCGGCACAGGGTGACCCCTAGATTCAGAGGTCTTTAACTGCAGGCGAGGACAGCTCTATAGCCCCTCCTAGGGCCGGATCCAACCCCACAACGGGCGATAATCTAAGAACTCTTGTACAAGCTATAGATCAGTTCTTATAAATTTAAATGAAAACATTCTTCCTTGTCAGACATGCTTAGATTTTCGGAGAATACCATAGCATGAAGCTCTCACCCCGCCCAGTGCCGGGCTAGCTCACCACCCCTCACGGCGTGAAAAGTAGGAAGGGCGCAACGCGCCCACCGAACTAGCTTAGGACGCCTAGGAAGTCTACCCCCGTAGCTCGAACCCCGCGATACTATGCTTCGAACCCAGACCCCTTGTTCACCGAAAGTTAACGACAACTTTCGCTCAAAGGGGAAAGAGGTGAACTGAGGCCCCCCTGCGTAGCCATTTCTGCCCGAGATCAAATCGTGATAGGGCAGCATGTCTCATCCAGAACCTCTTTGACGACTCCCCGCCCCGCCCAAAGACAACACAAACCGTCAACATCCCCTTCCCCCAGAACTCGCAATCGGGGACAAGGGAATGTTGGGGGCATAATTGGTATATTGTGTGACTCACGCAAGAAGCCAGTACACGTGACTCGGAACGGACCGGTCGCGAGTCAGAAGCCGCGAAATAGGCGTCCAGTCCAGACAAGGCAGCGGCCCAGTCTCGTCAAAGCAGCGCCACGATGCGACTTGACATAACGAAAGGACGCTTGGACAACACGCCATCAGCAGCAACACGCCCCCCGAGAGGCCAGAGCAGGCCACCCGTGTCGGATACCGCCAGGGAAAAGCGCTTCCCAAAGCGCATGATTTTTAATGGCACCCGTCCCTCACGTTAAAAAAAACCCCCTTCCACAGAATCCCGCTATAAATACCCCCCTCCAGAAGTCAGGGGAGAAGGGGAGAGAGAGACACAGGGGATTCGCATCCCCTCACACCGGGCATAAAACGACCCCGAACGCCCCACCGATCTACGAAGAAAGCCGATAGCCACCGACGGGCCTCACTTCCCCCGACGATGGTCGCCATAGCCCCACCACCTCCAACAGGATATTCCCCTTACACATGGGAGGACCCGCCCGCCAGCTTTCCTCCTGCCCGTTACTGGATCAAAAGGCAGGTCTAGAAGGCTAGCCGCGGGCCGCAACACCCCAATTAACACCCGGCCGACGGCGATCCCCACAGGGTGTCAGGGGGGAAACCCCCAACGGCTCTCCCAGCGGCGCCACCATCGCCACCTCGTCCTCCGCCTCCCCGGGGTTCTCCCTCGGTGCGCGGGATCCCCGGCGAGGCTGGGCAACCCTCCAGCACGATGACAGCGAGGCAGAACGCGAGGAAGCGAGGAAAGGGAAAGGAAGAGGGTCCCCTCCGACGACCGAGTGGCAGCCCCCCCCCCCCCCCGAAGGGTGAACCACCACAGGGCGGCACCCCTGATTAAAAAACCAAACATTGAGGCGGTAGGAATTCGGCAGTCGATATAAGGGAAGACCACCCCGACGCAGGGATCTGCTCCCCCCGACGGAGCGAACGACAAATGTGGACAACCCTCCGTCCCAACCGCCGGTTGGGCCACATCTTCTCTATTGTTGTAAATATCATCTAGATCCCCGAATAAGGGTTGATGAATAACACTCACCCTTACGAACCCCTCCCCCTGAGCCCAAGCGCACGACCGCGGGGCGGTCCGCCGGGCGCAGAACGGCCAAAGCCCCACGGAAATTACAAACCCGACCCAGTAACCACATACGACGGCACGTTGTTGTAGGACGACGCCCCGCTTGGCACCACTCGGGATGAGACCTCACAATCCCGCTATAGCGGGACACACCCCACGGGAGCGGCGTCGCCCCTTCCCCCCCTCCGAGCGGGGATCCCTATCCAAGTCAGGATAGAGGGCGGCGTTACGCCATCCGAGCCGAGCCGGGCTTCCGCCTCACTCTCGGATGCCGGGGGCAATTGTTACTACCTAAAGATCGTAAGAGTCCGAATCCCACCCGGATCCGCTGATATACCCCATTGACTCCCCCCTGGGTGAAAGGGCCCCCACCCCGGAAGACCGAGGCTATGCAGGAACGGGCGTGCCTCGCAGCACTCCCCCCACCCGGCCGAGGTGCGCAACCGCAGTTGCTCGACCCGCCGGGAGCAAAGCGCTTGGGTAGCCCCCGGACAGTACCGCCGGACAGGCTGATATGGTCATGCGCGTATCCCACCGTTCCAGCGGCCCATAACCCGCGATCGACAAGGAGGCGCGGTCGGGCCGAACAGCCCTCGAGCCGGTCGACCTGGCCGGCCCACATGAACCGCGACGCCTAGAATAACATAGCCAGACCTATATAGTTCTCCACCGACGACAAACGACCTAGGATAAGGGCACGACTGACGCATACGTCACCCGACCGTCTGATAAAGCGCCCCCTGACGGTTGAGCCGACTGACAGTTAATGCTTTCGGCCCTGACATCCCGACAAAAGCACCCCCTGGCCGTTGCGCCGCCTGACAAAGGCAGGTCAGACGCTCATGTTCCCGACGTCCTAGTCTGAAGCTTCTGCTGACAACCGAGCCAGCTCAGCACGTTTAGTCAGCATGCCAAATCAGCCCCCATCTAGTCACCTCCCGTCAGGTATAAATACCCCCTCACCACCTACGGAGAGGGGGTTGGAAAATTCTCTCTCAGTCTATCATTCACACACGAGAACAAAGGTCGTCCATATCTTTGTTCTCCCACTTATAGCTCGCCACGTGCGGTCGACACACCGTTAGTCCGACCGGCGTGTCTAGCCCCCGTTTTAAGTCCTATTACTGACTTAGGCATCGGAGGGGCTAAGGGTTGAACCCCAACACTGCCCTTCTGACGAGTTGTTCGTGCTGCACGAAAGCTCGCCCCTTGACCAACGTCAACTTCGGCCTCCTGCCATCCAACCCTCCTCTGCCGCATCCGGTGAGATTCGACCCCGTGATCACCAACGGCGACGGGTCCAACTTCTTCACCCCACTAATCACTTGTAAAACAGCCTACCTAAACCCTCTTCTCCATATAACCACCGTGCCCTTGGTTCCCCATAATACAAATTCATTGTACGCGAGTTCCACCTCGTAACAAGATGCAATTATTAGCTAATATGTAAAGTTTATGTAAAGTTTATGTAAATTTAGTAGCTCAGTAAGCTCAAGAGTTTTATCTAAATTTTTGTACAGCCCAGCATGCAGCAAGGTCTAAATGCTGCCAGATTTCATCAGCAGAATGCCCCAAGAAATGCAAAAGAGAATTTAGAAACTTCCAGTCCTAGCACTTTGCCCTATCAACATGCTCCAAGATTTGTTCATGTGCTGAATTCAGTTAGCTCAGTATTTTTATGCACTTATTATCTACTATTTGTGTACTTATTTATGCATATGTTTGTATAGCCAAGGATGCATCAAGGTCATGTGCAAGGTCATGTGCAACAGCTGCATGATTAAAGGAATTTTCCAATGCATGAAGAAGCATGAAGTTCAAGCAGTTTGCAACATCATGCTCCAAGAAATGCTAGAGGAAATTCACAAGGAGGCAGTGCTAGCACTGTGTCACAGCAACAAGCTCCTAGAAATGCTCAATTTGTATTTGTACAGCTCAAATTACTAATCATTTTATTTAATATCTGAATCACCATTTTATGTCATTACATCTCCAATTAATGATCTCCTTATATCTCAATTTCTATTAAATGTGTGCAGCCCAGTCAACTACATGGAACAATGAAGAAGAGAAAGTCAGCTAAGCAAGTTCATACTCCAGATGGGCAGAGGCCACTCAGGGAAGGAGGTCAGACTCCAGAATTTGAGAGGGGGAGTAGAGAAGGAGGTCAGAATCCAGACTTTCAGATGCCAGTAAGAGAAGCAGTGCAATCTCCAGCAGCTTCAGTCCACAATATGGTTTTATTCAACAAAAATGTTCACATATATAAATAGAAAAAGGACAAGTTTGAGGAAGTTAGTGTAGCTGCTGATTTTGTATCACTCCATAATTTTGTATCAGCTTCAGTGCAGAATTTTGTATCAGGACATGTTTTTGTAGATGGACCCTGAAACTATGTGGCTGTGTGCTTTTTGTATCAGGCTGTGTGCTTTTTGTATCAGGATTGTGTATATATTGTGTATCAACATGTTTTGAATGGGATGTAATGTGATGTACTGTGATGCAATGTGATATATCTAGTTCAATACTTCAGTTCATGTGTGTTTAAATTTGTTTTGAATGGGATGCATTGTGTGATTCCATGCATTGTGTGTTTAAATTGTTTTGAATGGGATGTAATGTGATATATCCATTTTGTTTCCAGTTCATGTGATGTGCTGCACTGTGATATATCCAGATCAATTTTGTTTCCAGTTCATTGTTTCCATTGATATATCCAGATCAATTTTCATTGTGTTGCCCATTGTGTTGCTCATTGTGTTTCCAGTTCAATTTTCATATGGTATCCATTTGGTATCCATTTTTTTTCCAGTTTAATGTTTCCATTTCAATGCTCATTTTGTTTTCAGTTCTGTGCATATATATATATATATCTCTGTGTGTGTGTGTGTGTGTGTGTGTGTGTGTGTGTGTGTGTGTGTGCATTACATGTGCAATACATGTGTGTCATTACTAGATTCAATGTTTCAGGAATGGCTACTATGTGATACCCCTATTTTCATTTGCAAACTAATGAGCATATCCTAATGAGCATATATATGGTTCAGGTAAGAATACTAATGAGCATAACAATTCAATGCTTCAGTTTACTGCTTCATTTCAATGCTTCAGGCAATGTCAAAAACAATGACTGTCTCATTGATTTAAATTCTTGTCCCAAGCAACATTGTAAATTGAAGCATGACATTTTTCCTTCAGCCTCTCAAGCAACATTTAAATTGAAGCATATACTAATTGAAGCATGACATTTAAATTCCAGTCCCAAGCAACATTTTTCCTTCAGCAGCAAAGCAAAACAAATTTTCATCAGCAAAAAATCAACAGAGTGCTTAACATTTTTCCTTCAGCCTCTCTACTTGGATACACCTGTTCTGAAGCATGATGACTTCAACATTTTTATAACAAGATTAGTACATCTTGCTATTACTAAAATTTAACATAAGAAACATAAGTACAATCAGTGAAAACATGCCCCACTTAAGGTATTTGATCTCAGTAAGGTTCCTCTCAGTTTTGACTGTGCTTCTCTCTAACTTTCCTATTGTCGTCTCCAATCGATTCTCTCTCTCTCTCTCTCAGCCTCCTCTCCGACACCTCAGTGGATGAAATTTCTAGCCTACTCCTCCTCTCATTCTCATCAATCAAGTGTAATATCACCATTCTTGACAATTTCGAGTGCGGTGGATCCTTCCATAGAAAGAAAGGGCATTCCCGCGCACTACAATTCCAAAATCTCCTTCCTGGATTTGATCGGGTCCATGAAGTCTTCCTCGGTGTCTTCAGCCCACAATTGTAGACCTTGACGTCCTCTCTATCAGTTTCAAATTCAGCCATGTTGTCCTCTCTACTGCGATCTCTGCTAGTGGCACTATCTCCATAACTCATGTTCTTCTTTTCACTGCAAAAAAAAAAATAGAGCTTAGGCAAAAAAAACTTGTAAATAAGACTTGAGGATAGTTGGGAGAACCTGATTTAAGATGAGAGCTTTAGTTTACATCAGCCCCCTTTCGTTTCCCTCTTCCACCCGAAAAAAAACCATACTGCCAGCACACTGTTCTCCTGTTAGTAGTTGGGGGTTGGCGCTCTTAATGTTGAAGAAGAAGGGTAATTTTGTCCATTTTTGTTCACGTGGGCTTTCAAATTCACGGCAACCTCTAAAAAGGTATCACGGTTAACCCGCCAGCTAACGTTTGGGTTTAAAAATTAATGACTTAGAAGTTCAGGGTATTTATATGAAATAGGCCCCAAACGTTGGGGTATTTTAGTGTGATTTCCCCTTTTTATCATCATCTACCAGTCACGCATCATTATTGTACCCACATGTTTCATGGTTGCCGTCCAATTCAAATAATGTAGGTCCCACAATTTTTGTCACGTACCATTGCGCATGTGACTGTCACTGTTCACCGTATAAGCCCGATTCAATCCGCTTGAACACCGCTACAAGTGAAATAATTTTTTTGTTTGTTGAAAATGAAGTATGCACAGAAAAGAAATTTTACAATTAAAATTTAAAAAGTAGATCCGAAACATGGTGCGCGGACCTGATTTTGAGCTTAAAACAGCCCTTACTTTTACCATGGGCTGTAACATCACAATCTATCTTAGACTTCGATTTATCAAACTCTCAGAAAAATTCTACCTTAGACTTCGATTTGAGTTACCTTATTAAATATTAATCAACAATAAGTTGCAAGAGATAATGAATTGTGTAAGCTAAGTGATTGCAACAAGCACAAAGAGCAACAAACACAAACATAATAGAATTTACCCTAGTTCAGCCACACTTCACCTATATCTAGCCACATGCCCTTACAAGGAAAAAAATCCACTAACACATTTCAAATGGAACCTAGATTACAACATGCTTTATACCAAAGTGCGGTAAAGGACAAAAAACCTCGAACAAGCTCACTTACAACACTTCTTCTCAAGAGAGAAAGCACCACACATTTAAGTGAGAAATACATACAAAGCTCTTTTACATATAGCCTTTGAGTTAAAGCTCTTGTGTCGATGAAGGGTGGCTATAATGGTTGCTCTCCAAATGATGTTGAAAACTAAAGCTCTTTGAAATCAAAAATCGGCTAAGATAAGATTGTTGAAGCATTGAAAGCAAGGCCAAATAGAGCTTTTAAGATAATTAAGCTAAAAAAATTATTCTCTTGAAATTATTTCTCTTAAATCATCATAAATTCATAGAAATAAATGTTGAACACAGAGATTACAAAAAAGCTCCTCTAATGGTCAAAATGGTTAGTAAAAATTGTCGGGAAATATGCCCTCAGATCATTTGTATTTGATGCAAATGATAATTTAAGCCAAGATAGGGACTAAATTGCATATGATGCAAAAGAGATTAAATGTGTTTTAAATAGTTTAAGACAATATTTAATAATATAAACGTAAGGAAAAGCTCACGGGTAAGACAGGAATGTCCCGGTCTACGCCCAGGTTCGAACGGCGTCTAAATCGGACGTCAAATGCTCAAGTTATGCCCAAAAGAGTTCTACGGATCAGTCCAAGCTGACCCAGGCCAGACTGGGTCTAGCCTGGACGCCTGCCTGGACCCAGAATCAGCCCAGGCTGACTGGGCCTGAGCGCCCGGGCCTGGGCGTCCGGCCCAAGCCAGGGCCTGGGCGCCTGGGCCTGGGCCCGCCCAGGCGCCCTGGGCGCCTGGGCCAGGCGCCCAGGCGCCCTGGGCGCCTGGCCTGACTGGGCCAGGCGCCCAGTCTGGGCGCGCCAGTCTGGGCGCACCCAGACCAGGTTCTGAACCTGGTCTGGGCTTGCCCAGCAGGCCTGGTGGGCCCCGCAGAATAGGTTTTCAGAAACCTAAGTTGGGCAGTTTTTGACGGCTCAGTTTTTGCGAAAAACTAGCCATGAGCTGAACTTTGAGCGGTCAATTGGAGGGTCAAATGAACTCCGATTGACGAACGGTTTTTTCCTATGCGTTCACCGTTGAACACCCTTCGAATTGATAGGTTGTATCAATCCTGAAGTTCAACGGTGAGTAAGTTAAAATTCATGGAAGTTTGCACTTTGTGAAGTGCAAACTAACTTGATTTTAATTAACTCATATTAATAGTCCCACATCGGATTTTGAGAAAAGGGGAGAGTCCGCCGCCTATATAAATAGGGGTCTGCTCTCCTCCTCAAAATCGTCCCAAGCTCTAGATCTGAGCAGCTCTCAAAAATGTTGGAGCACGCTCGGATCTAGGCTTAAATTAATATTTCTCCCCTCCCTATAAATTTCTGTCTTACTCCTGAGGGCTCTAGCAAAGCCGCAAAGGAGTTCGGATTCAGATCCGAAATCTTGGCGGAGGTTTCACTCGCGTGAAACTTTCTGGAGCAAGTGGTTGGCTCGGCGACCAGAAGTTGCTGGGATCGGCGCAAGCAGTTGCTGGGATCGGAGCGGCTTATGCGGGAAGGGCAATTGATTGCCTTCGGTAACACTTTTGTTGCATGGCAAGAGTTACGGGTATGTTGAGTTTTCTCAACCTTAGTTTTTAATTAATGTGCATTAATTTAATTGCAGTAGCTAAAGTAGTTAATTAGATAGTAGTATCCTTAGGGGTTGGTCTGGACCCAACCCCGGGATAGTAGCATTTTCTTGGCTTGGGTTTTATGCCGATAGGGCTAGTTTATATAAAATGTTTATATAATTTTTCCTCTTCATTTTTCCGCTTCCCCTGCGTTAATTTTTGTGCAAGGTTGTTCGGCCTTCGCTCTCAAGTAGGGCGAAGGACGGACAACGCACTAGTCGAAAGAGAGCCCTTAGATCAGATAAAACCCATCATTGGTATCAGAGCCAGGCTACATAGACTATCTAAATACTGCTTTTATGAAATGCATGTTATTAAAACTTGTAGTTAGTCTTGAACTAACTATATGTTGGTTTTCAAATTTTTCGAAAATTGTTTTGAAAACCAAGATTAGATCTTTTTAATTATGTGATAATTAATGTCTTTATGTTTCTTTTTGCTTTTATTTGATAATTGCTAAAAGAAAGACTTGTAGGGTTAGCCATTAAAATTCATTTAAATCTTTAATCTGATTAAATTTAAATGACTAGCTTTGGCTATGTTTTAAAATGTTGTTCACAATATTTTAAATAACACATCCTAATGAATGATTAGGATTGTCCCTTGTTTGTTGAAACAATTCTGATGTGATTTATTAAAATCCTATAGTTGATAGGTTTCTAATAAAAGTTATGAAACACATCCTAATAATTTTGAATTATAGGTTATGACTAGTTGATAGGATTAACTAGTTAAATAAATCATAACAACCCGATTAAATCAATATAACACCTTTTATCATTAGCACTTTCAATGGAGAATGGTGTGGGTAGGTAGTTAGGGAAGGTGTTGTGGATCGACTCAGCTTTGCTGGGCGCAAGTGATCCTGCCCGGCCCTAACCCTGGTCATGCCCGCTTGTACCTTAAAGTTACTGATAATAAAATGTGTTAGCTTTGGTTATATCTAGTCAATGCGTTATAAATCTTGTTAAAGATTAATTCGTATCCCTCCTTGATTTTGGAGCTTTGTAACTCAAAGAAAACATTTATAGTTGTTGAGTCTCCTCAAGCTATGACATGTTTTTCTTTAAGGAACAAACTCCAACATACATGTGATGCAGTCTGGACTTGACCCGAATCGATGCGTCGGGTCTCCTCGAGCATCGATCTAAGTCAAATCTGAACACGAAATCAAGGGTCTGACTAGACCAGTCATTATGATTAGTTGAGTCTCCTCAAGATCATAAGTAACTGTGGGTAAGAATCGATAGGGAGTCACATGTGATGTGATTGACTAAGAGTTAGTCTACCAATCATGGAACCGATCAACTTGTTGAGTCTCCTCAAGGTTGTGAGGTTCATGATGATTGGATCCCTCTTTCACTATATTTTAAGATATTAAAATTCGTTCATTTCTGAGAATGATCGTAAAATAGTGTGAGACCATAGTTAATTTAAAACCATATTAACTATATTATTTTATCATGAATTACACTAAATTCATTCTATGTCTTTTGCAGCATGAAAATGAATATGAATCTTATCCTGAATAATAAATTGACTGGTTTAAATATTGATTGCTTAGAAAACTTTGGGCTTACCGGAGAGAAGAAAGGACATATTGATGTCTCGACTTCTAAGGTATTAGTTATACAGAGTATAGTCCTTTCTGTAACTTCTAACGCATGGGTATTGGATACTGGTGCGGTTACTCACATTTGTAATTCGTTACAAGGTATGAGCAAATTTAGAAACTTAAGAAAGGACGAAATAGTTCTTCAAGTTGGTAATGGAGCTAATGTAGCTGCTAAAGCCGTAGGAGACCTAAAGCACACCTTGGCAAACTGTGCCACATTGTTTTTGAAACAATGTTATTATATACCAAATTTTCTATGCAACGTTATTTCCATTTCGGCTTTGGCCAAAGACGGATATAAATTTACCATTAATGAATCTGTTATGAACACTTTCTTTAATGATAAATTGCTGGGATTTGGAACAATGAATAATGGTGTATACACTCTGTCTAATGACGTTGTGTTAAGTGTTAACACATGAAAACGTAAGGAATCTAGTTTTAATGAAACTTTCCTTTGGCACTGTAGACTAGGCCATATCGGAGAGAAAAGACTTAGCAAGTTGCATAAAGAGGGGTCTCTTGACCTCTTGAATTATGAGTCGTACGACACTTGTGAGTCTTGTCTCAAATGTAAAATGGCTAAAACTCCCTTTACGGGTAAAGGGGAAAGAGTTAGTGAACTCTTGGGTCTAGTACATTCTGATGTATGTGGACCAATGTCTACTTTAGCGAAAGGAGGATATTCATACTTTGTTACTTTTACTGATGATCACTCTAGGTTCGGACATGTGTTCTTGATGAAGCACAAGTCTGATACATTTCAGCGATTCAAAGAGTATCGTAACGAAGTTGAAAAACAGACGGGCAAAAGTATTAAAATTCTTTGATCTAATCGAGGAGGAGAATACTTGAGCCATGAATTCCTTGCGCATTTAAAAGAGAATGGGATTCTCTCTCAGATCACTCCTCCTTACACACCTCAACATAATGGTGTGTCAGAGAGAAGGAATCGTACCTTGTTAGACATGGTTTGATCAATGATGAGTGACTCTGGGTTACCTATCTCCCTTTGGGGCTATGCCCTAGAAACTGCTACCCATATCCTTAATAGAGTTCCATCTAGATCCGTGCCAATGACACCATATGAGATATGGAACGGGAAGAAACCAAACCTTAAGCATATTAAGGTATGGGGTTGTCCTGCGTATGTCAAGAAGCTTAATCCAGATAAACTGGAGGATAGGTCTGTTATGTGTAGATTCATTGGGTATCCTAGTCACTCGACGGGACACATTTTCTATCACCAGGAACAACAAAAGATTGTTGTGTCCAAACACGCCACCTTTCTTGAAAAGGAATTCCTTGTGAAGGAGTCTAATGGCGAGGTAATAGAACTGGACGAAAGTCTAGAGACTGAATCAACACATGAACAGATCGCGGAGCCAGTGGGAGAGGCAGAGCCTAATGCTCCTGAAGAAATTATTAGGAAGTCAAATAGGATTTCTCGAGCTCCAGAAAGATACTACGGATTTCTCGTAGATGGAGGAGTTGAGGATAGCATCTTAGTTGAAGATGATCCTATTAGCTTCCAAGAATCAATTCAGAGTAGAGACTCTAAGAAATGGCTGGATGCAATGAAATCTGAGATGGATTCCATGCACATTAATAAAGTTTGGACTTTAGAGAATGTGCCCAAGGGAAGTGTTCCTATTGGCTGCAAATGGATCTTCAAAAGGAAGATCGGTGCAGATGGAAAAATAGAAACGTACAAGGCTAGACTTGTTGCGAAAGGTTATCGTCAGATTCTAGGTGTAGATTATGACGAAACTTTCTCACCCGTAGCCATGCACAAATTCATCCGGATTGTACTCGCTATTGCTGCCTATCACAACTACGAAATCTGGCAGATGGATGTAAAAACTGCATTTCTAAATGGTGATTTAGAAGAGCATATTTACATGTCTCAGCCGGAAGGTTTCGAAGTCAGTGGGAGCAAAGGGAAAGCGTGTAGACTGCATAGATCCATTTATGGATTGAAGCAGGCATCCAGGAGCTGGAACATCCGATTTGATAATACGGTCAAAGAGTTTGATTTTATTAAAAATGAAGATGAGCCATGCGTTTATAAGAAAACCAGTGGAAACAATTTAGTCATCCTCATACTTTATGTTGATGACATTCTCTTAATAGGTAACAACATACCGATGTTAAAGTCTGTTAAGGATTGGTTATCAACTAACTTCTCCATGAAAGATTTGGGAGAAGCATCCTACATACTAGGTGTGAAGATCTATAGAGATAGATCTAAAAGGATGCTAGGACTCTCCCAATCTAGGTACATTGATACTGTGTTAAAACGGTTTAACATGGAAAACAGTAAAGGTGGGTTTATACCCGCAAATCATGGAATAAGTCTTTCCAAGAAGATGTCTCCAAAGACTGACTTGGAAAGAGAACACATGAGCAATATTCCATATGCTTCGGCAGTTGGATCGATCATGTATTCCATGATATGTACCAGACCTGATGTCGCTTTTGCACTAGGTGCAATAAGTCGATATCAGTCTAACTATGGAGAAGAACACTGGAAAGCAGTCAAGACGATTCTCAAGTACTTGAGAAGAACAAGAGATCTATTTTTGATTTATGGAAGTGAAGAACTCAAAATTGAGGGCTTCACGGATTCCAGCTTTCAGAGTGACGTGGATGACATCAAGTCAATTTCAGGATACATTTTCACTCTCAACAGATGTGCAGTGAGCTGGAGGAGTTTAAAGCAAGACATCGTTGCTGATTCAACTATGCAGGCCGAATATATAGCGGCCAATGATGCAGCAAAGGAAGCTGTCTGGATTAGGAAATTTGTGAGCCAGCTAGGAGTGGTGCCTACTGTTATAGATCCAACACCGTTGTATTGTGATAACAATGCCACATTGAGCTTGGTCAAAGAACCCAGATTCCACAAGAGATCCAGACACATTCTTCGAAAATATCATTTGATACGTGATATTGAGAAGAGGAAGGACATAGAAATCCTCAGAGTCTCGTCTGAAGAGAATTTAGCTGATCCATTTACAAAGGCCCTTGCACGTGATCGTTTGGAGAAAATAATGTGTAAAAGCGGTATGAAATACTATAAAGAGCGGGCCTTGTAGTGAGTGGTAGATGTTTTGAGAGTTGTATGCCTATTAGGCACATTGTCCTGAAAAACATCTTATTCATGAATAAAATAAATTTATTGGTATCAAATTATCTGTGTGCATTCGTGTCATCTTATATACTTAGATAATTTCCTTATACTTATAGCAAGGTATACACTTATCTTGATGCCGATCAAGATTATGAGAAAGTGTTTTTACCGATTGGAGCTTAAAGTCTTAAACTGGTTCGTGGTCATTGATATGTCGAGAAAAGGATATCGACACATCGATAAGACCATTGTGTCTTTGTATTCACTATGGATTAGTAACGATGGACTCGTAATCGTTTGACTTAGTGAAGTCAGAAACAAGACGCAGGTGCTCATTAGAGAATGAGTTCACTGAACGACTCATAAAAGATTATCATTTGGTTAAACTTAATTTAAAATGTCAATGATAACTTTTTGTGACGATAGGCAAGCTGGTCCTATGACTTGAAGACATTGAACAAACCTGCATGTGAATGGTGTCACTTAGATCATTTTCCTAGCTTCAAGACTTTACTTGTCGAAAGGATTTTGGTTGGGTGGCATTTGAAGCGTGTGAGGGGAGTTGTGTCTAAGAAAGGATTCGTCTCTCTCATTAAGGAGAGTTAGTGTTGTATGTGTTGGTTCGGTGCTTTAGTGAAAATCTTTGATCAAAGTATGTTGAAAGAAGTTCAACATGTATTTAACTAAAGACCGATGTAACTGACCGGTTTCAAGTTGGTGGGGTTGACATGTTACCATACCCTAAACTTGAATAAACAACATAGTCTTGACGAAAGGATTAAAACTGCGGTATTCATCACGGATACAGTCTTGGTAGTCCCGACGATTTTGTCAATGGGTGAAACCACATAATTATGATGCCGAAACAGGGACGGCAACTACTGCTCGTGGTCACTGCCGTATAAGGTCTCGAACCCAAACCTGTAGTAGGGTCAGGCTGTAGGGTCTCACACAGAGTGCGATCTTCGTCTAGTAATAGATAGAAATTAGTTAGGGAGAATAATTTGCATTTGATGCAAGGGACAAAGTATTGCAAAAGATGTTTGCAATAGTCTCCAGCATTCGGGATAAATGATCCCGAGTGCAAGTGGGAGATGTATGGAAATATGCCCTCAGATCATTTGTATTTGATGCAAATGATAATTTAAGCCAAGATAGGGACTAAATTGCATATGATGCAAAAGAGATTAAATGTGTTTTAAATAGTTTAAGACAATATTTAATAATATAAACGTAAGGAAAAGCTCACGGGTAAGACAGGAATGTCCCGGTCTACGCCCAGGTTCGAACGGCGTCCAAATCGGACGTCAAATGCTCAAGTTATGCCCAAAAGAGTTCTACGGATCAGTCCAAGCTGACCCAGGCCAGACTGGGTCTGGCCTGGATGCCTGCCTGGACCCAGAATCAGCCCAGGCTGACCGGGCCTGAGCGCCCGGGCCTGGGCGCCCGGCCCAAGCCAGGGCCTGGGCGCCCAGGCGCCCAGGCGCCTGGGCTCAGGCCCAGGCGCCTGGGCTCAGGCCCAGGCGCTGGGCGCCTGGGCGCCTGGGCCCAGGCTGGCCCAGGCGCCCTGGGCGCCTGGCCTGACTGGGCCAGGCGCGCCAGTCTGGGCGTGCCCAGACCAGGTTCTGAACCTGGTCTGGGCTTGCCCAGCAGGCCTGGTGGGCCCCGCAGAATAGGTTTTCAGAAACCTAAGTTGGGCAGTTTTTGACGGCTCAGTTTTTGCGAAAAACTAGCCATGAGCTGAACTTTGAGCGGTCAATTGGAGGGTCAAATGAACTCCGATTGACGAACGGTTTTTTCCTATGCGTTCACCTTTGAACACCCTTCGAATTGATAGGTTGTATCAATCCTGAAGTTCAACGATGAGTGAGTTAAAATTCACGGAAGTTTGCACTTTGTGAAGTACAAACTAACTTGATTTTAATTAACTCATATTAATAGTCCCACATCGGATTTTGAGAAAAGGGGAGAGTCCGCCGCCTATATAAATAGGGGTCTGCTCTCCTCCTCAAAATCGTCCCAAGCTCTAGATCTGAGCGGCTCTCAAAAATGTTGGAGCACGCTCGGATCTAGGCTTAAATTAATATTTCTCCCCTCCCTATAAATTTCTGCCTTACTCCTGAGGGCTCTAGCAAATCCGCAAAGGAGTTCGGATTCAGATCCGAAATCTAGGCGGAGGTTTCACTCGCGTGAAACTTTCTGGAGCAAGTGGTTGGCTCGGCGACCAGAAGTTGCTGGGATCGGCGCAAGCAGTTGCTGGGATCGGAGCGGCTTATGCGGGAAGGGCAATTGATTGCCTTCGGTAACACTTTTGTTGCATGGCAAGAGTTACGGGTATGTTGAGTTTTCTCAACCTTAGTTTTTAATTAATGTGCATTAATTTAATTGCAGTAGTTAAAGTAGTTAATTAGATAGTAGTATCCTTAGGGGTTGGTCTGGAACCAACCCCGGGATAGTAGCATTTTCTTGGCTTGGGTTTTATGCCGATAGGGCTAGTTTATATAAAATGTTTATATAATTTTTCCTCTTCATTTTTCTGCTTCCGCTGCGTTAATTTTTGTGCAAGGTTGTCCGGCCTTCACTCTCAAGTAGGGCGAAGGACGGACAACGCACTAGTCGAAAGAGAGCCCTTGGATCAGATAAAACCCATCAAAAATCCTCTTATTAGAGCCCAATGGTTAATATTAGTCGACTATAGTTCATGCACTAGTCGACTGGATAGAGCTAGTCAACTAGTCCATTCACTACAGTTGACTAGGCTTGATACGGCCCTCCTAGGATGGGACAAGACCGAATGGCCCAAGCCCGTGTCGCGAGTCTACAGGCCTGGAAGAACGATGCCCCCATGAAGACTCAGAGTCAGGCCGGCCTCGGACTGAAGCAGGCGCAACCGTTGACCCACACCAGCGGGAATTAACCACTCCCCTTAAAACATGCCTCCTTAATCCCCATTAAGGTGCCCCATTACGCCCACCTTCATGATCCATGAAGGTGCCATCAAAATGGCAGATCAGCTCTGATTGCTTCACCTCCTTAATCTTTATAGCCTTACCACGCATGTGGAGTTGAATGATTGGAACAGTTTATTTTGAGCTTCAAATTCTAAAACCCAAAACACAAAAATCTGATGAACCACATGGGTTTTGCTTGCTCATCTATTCATCATGAAAAGTTCTATTCTTACGAAACCATTAAATTTGTAAAAGGTGAATGAACAACCAAAAATCCTTAGTTTCATCCGATATTCGCTATTTTAGGGTTTCAAAGTTTAACGATGAAGATGAACGGTTCCAATCGTTCGAAAAAATAAGCGAAAGTAGAGTTTTCGAGTTCGCATATGAATATTAGCCACATATGTCATATAATTCCCCCCACATACAAATATATAAACATACATCAACCCCATTTTTGTCCACTGATCGGATATTCCATTTTTTTATCTTCATGTTCAAAAACCATAAACCATCAAATTTCAAATGGACAAATGAGATTTCCCTGATTCATCCATTCATCGCAAATTTAACAGTTTCATAGTAAAGGAACTTTTTTTAACGGCTACATTTATAAGCAAAACACTTTGGATTTACTTAAAATTTGTGTTTTGGGGGCTTAGAATATAAAGATCAAAATAAACTGATATGATCGTCAAAAAGTAATGGGGGGTACTACTAGCCATGGAGGATATTTCATCCTTAGCTAGCAGATACCTATATTCCTATATATATGTAAACACACATGCAGAATATGGACATCAGCTAGCCAAGGATAAACTTTCCTTGTTTGCTAGCATCAAAAACCACATACCCTTATTTTTTCGATGATCGGATCCATTCATTTTGATTTTCATATTCTAAAATCTTAAAAATGAATTATGTAGTGATCCTAATTAGATTTGCACATTCTACTTGTCGTTGCAAAAAATTCGGCTACTCCAAACTTGCTAAATTTATGACGAATGAATAAACGAGTAAAATTTTTTGTGTTGATTGAAAAATTGGTGGTTTGAGAATTTAAAATATGACGATCAGAATTAATAAATATGACCATCGGACAAAATAAAGGATGTTTTTTATGCAAGCCAACGAGGAATTTTCCTTGGCTTGCTAACGCTCATTTTCTAGACACGCATGCACATAGATGTAGAGAATAATGGGTATCATACGATATATGATGTAAGGCTTCATATGTGGCCGCAAAAACTGCAACATCCAGGTTTTTTCGAATAATCGGAACCGTTTATTTTGATATTTAAATTGTAAAACACCAAAACACCAAAAATAGGATGAATCTAAGGGGTTTTGCTTGTTCATTTATTCATCACAAAATGTTCTATTCTAACAAAATGATTAAATTGATGACATGTGGAAGAACGATCAAAAATCCTTAGCTTCATCCGATATTCGCTATTTTAGAGTTTTAAAATATGAATATCAAAATGAACGGTTCCGATCGTCCGAAAAAGTACACTTGGGTAGAGTTTTCGAGTTTGCATATGCCGGTTAGCCACATATTGCATATAATGTCTGTAACAACCCGCTCTCGGGGGCCCGTTACTTTTTTGATATTTGCGCAGGTCCTGCAGGTTACCAGTGAAATCAAAATAGCCACGATGCAGAGATGTACAAAATACCCAAATAGTGTCCAATTATTACAATCCATACTGAACAAGATGTCCCAACAGAATATACATGAAAGAAGAAAAGTACATATGTGAAAATAACTCTGGAAGCTGCGGTCGAATTCTGGCGCTATTAGCTCAGGAGTATCTACCTTCATCTGTACGTCGTCTGCGGTGCCACGGAGATGGAACCGTAGGTAAGTCACAACAATTCTAAATATAGAAAAGAAGCAGTGCACAAGTATGACAAAAGTAACTACGTACAAGTAGACCAGAGTGAAAAGTAAAGTACTGAGTAACAACTGTACACAACTAAAAAGTAAAGGCAAACTGAACTGAAAGGAGAGAATCTCTGTACTGTGGTAGTGCAAGTGTAAAGTAGACTGAGCAAGTGAAACATACTACTGATGTAGCTAAAAGTACGACAAGTAAAGTACTGGTGACTGTACAAGTGTAGTAAGTAACGTGCATGGAAAACGTAAAGTAAGGGTGACTGTAATGCGTAAAGCAAAAGTGACTATGCAAAAGTGACTGTGCAAAAGTAACTACACTATGTGACTCAAGTCGGAGAGTACAATATGTGACCATCAAGTCCATCTCTTGCCTGGGTGCGACCCAGACGAATGCCGAAACACAGGCACGGTACATGTATTTTGCCGAAACACAGGCAGCGGGACGGTATGCCGAAACACAGGCAGCGGGACGGGAAGATTGAACTCCAGTCACTCCCATACTCTCTCAAACTATGAGTTACCCCAAAACCCCAGTGTAGTGTCAAGTGTTCTATGTACATTTCCTTTTCATGATGTTCCACGAGATGTTCAACAAGATATTCCACAAGATGTTCCACAAGATGTTCCACAAGATGTTCCACATGTTACTAGTCAAACCAAGACAACTGGTTGACTTTTTTATTGAAAACTAGAAAGCCAGACATTCTTTCCAAAGCAAGCTGGCCAAGTGAAGTGAGGATAAAGACAAGTCCAACAACGTGGATACCGATTCCATGCTTCGAGCATGTAGAAGTATTGTTTAGCACACAATTTACCCAAGTTGATGTTTGTGTTTAACAACCACCAAAGTTGAAAGTTGGCAAAGTAATCTATAGTCTATTACTTTACTATTAGATTAGGTTTCTAGTTCGGTTCAAGTCAAGTAGCCGTTCTGAGGATATAGTGATGTCCTAAATACATACGAGGACACTACCTAATTTTCTAATTTTAGAATTAGTCGTGACTTACAGATTTCGAGATCGACGTAGCAAGTCGGAACTGGTTCTAGGGCTTCTACGGATGTTGATGCACAAGAATTTGTACCTGCAATCACAAGAACACTTGGTTAAAGAACGCGACATTTCTATTTAAATAATTCGATTGTTCTGATTTTCTAAACTGGTTGAAACGTTGTCGAAAACCGTTTTAAATTTTTCTATAGCCTAGATATGATGAAAATAATTTTTTTGCAAGAGGAAATATTTTTCTGAAGCTTGTAGGAATTTTTTATAATTTTTAAAAGCTCAAAATAGATTTAAAACTAATTTTTTTCAATTTGTAACGTAATTATTCAATAATTTATTCCGGATGCAATCTGTATCAGAAAGTCGCAAATAAGCTATCAAAATGACCGTCTCGAAGAGTACTTTAACATATATTTTTTATCACATACTAGTGTACGTCAAAATAAGGAGTTACAGAATTTAAATGAAAACTACATATTTAACTTTTACTATTAAAAATTAATTCTGGACAAACTAAGCGTCCGATTGAGATGAAACTAGTGCCATTGGGTCCAGAATGCCATTTCTGATTTTCTGGAGGTGGTCTTGTATTTTTCTGGTTCATATATAATTACTTATGAATTTAAAACCATTTACCCTCATGTAATATTTTAAAAATACTAAAATACGAATACGTATTTACGTATTTCATTTAAAAATACGTTATCAACTCTTACCCTTCGCTTCGTTTCTCTCCGTGTGCATGCGACGACAGGAGGGGGCCTGACGGCGACGTGGGCTCGGGTCAGCGTGATGGGCGGCGGTCGGCGGCGCAACAGCGGCGGTCGGCGGCGCAGCAGCGGCGATGCAACGGCGGCGACGGCGAGGGCCATCGAGGAGCAACGAGAGAGGTAGTGTGGGGAGCGTCGGTAGACGTCGGGGCCTCGGGTGCATGGCGAGGCACTCGGAGACGGGCCCATGGTCATCGGAAGCGGCGTACGATGCGGCAGAGCTCAACGGCGCACATCGGTGCGTGGACAGACGGAGGGAGCTCGCTGCAAGCTTGCACTCGGGCGCCATCGTCGGAGAGAGCAGGCTGAGCGAGGGAGGTCGAGCGAGGAGCAGCGCTCGGAGGCTTCGGCGAGGTGTGCACGTCGGTGGTGGTGGAGGGCTGCAACAGGGAGGCCTTAGGGGAGGCGTGGCGGCGGCTGAGGGTGGAGGAGCACGGAGTGGGCCGTGCGAGTGTTTGGAGGGTGAGGTGCTAGTCTACGGTGAGGCTTGGCAGCGGCGTGCACAGCTCGAGGAAGAGGCGGGGTCGGAAGCGCCTCGGTGGTCGTGCTGACGGGGGTGTCGGAGGGTGGAGATGCGAGGGCGACAGCGGGGAAGCGAAGGCTAGCGTGGCGGCATTCTCCGAGGTGGCGGCGACGTACGGGGCTCTTCTGAGAGCGGGTGCGGATCCGTCGTCGTCGATGGGTGGAACTGCTGCAGCTGCAGCTGCTGCAGGCTCGGAGGAAGGCGGCGGTCTCCGGTGGGCGCTGTGGAGTGGAGGAGGGCAGAACAGAGGTGTGGGGGACGTCGGAGCTCCGACAACGAGTGGGATTGTGCTCACGGCGGTGAGCGTGGGCGAGAAGATAGAGAGACTGTGTGTGCGCGTGTGTTGAGTTGCCTGTGTGGGTTGGGTTTTGTGTGCGTTGATCGAAAGAGATAGGGATCCCTTGTGTGTGTGTTGTGGGCTGTGCGAAATTAAAGGAGAGGGAGAGATGGGTTCGAGGGATCTCCGACGTGGTGGGTTCGTAAGTTGTGAGGAAGAGGGGTTAAGGGTGGGGGATGATTAAATAGGATTAATAAATTAATTTTAATAATAAGTTATTAAATACTTAGTCAACTAATTATTAGGTTAGGTGATGATTAGGTATTGCTTTTTGACAAACGGTGGAAAAGATCAAAACGTGTTAATCGTTTAAGGGTTAAAGTAATTAGTAAAAGATAAAGTTAATTAGTAATAAGTAAAACTCCATTAGTGAAAGTAATTAGTAAAATACAAATGAAATTACGATTTTGCCCCTACTAGTAAACGTGTCCGAAAAATTACGAAAACATACCCACATGATCGTGTTGTCGCGAGGATCGTGAATACAAAGTCCGTTTCAGGTTTTGAGCTAC
This sequence comes from Scilla litardierei, assembly GCA_030789695.1. Classification (NCBI taxonomy): domain Eukaryota; kingdom Viridiplantae; phylum Streptophyta; class Magnoliopsida; order Asparagales; family Asparagaceae; genus Scilla; species Scilla litardierei. Next base: position 528,594,897 of record CM061142.1, read on the forward strand.
GAAGATACGTGTTTTAGTCCAAAACGTTTAGAAAGCGGGTTTGCGGGTTCTCTATTGATTCGTCTTCCGAAAATTATGAAATTAATGTGGGAAGCCCTAAATGATCATTGAATGTTAATGTAAAAGTCTGAAATCGTTTTGAAGACGTTTGTATAGAAAATAAATTCGTCGAATCAAAACGGTAATTTTGGGAGATGAATTTTAACAGAAATGTTTTGGGCATTTGAGGAAATCTGAAATTGCTGAAATAATTTATAATAAGTCTAGTGTTTCAAGATATTTTTATAAGAATTTTTGAAATCAGTTTAAAACTCCTGATCAACCATTACAAAATACAATTAAAAATGAAATTACTTCAAATATTTAGCTTAAATGTTTTGGAAAAATTCATGTCGTTACAATGTCCGACATACAAATATATAAACATATTGTTAGGTCATTCGTATATGACTTTGTTGTCATTAGTGGCACACTGGGTGTGTCTGAAAATGTTGGATAATATGTCGTACATTACGTTGAACACAATGTCCAATATTCGAGATCATGTTTTTGAGTTGTTGCATGAGGCTGGTCATATTGCTGTGTATTGAAGATAAGAGTCTGTTTTGTTATTGGATATTGCCTTCAACGGTTTTAGTGGTTTTCCATCAACTAAAGAATCGTTGCAGATTCTGTTGGGATAGTGTATCTCCAGCTTTGGTTGAGGCAGCTATAGAGAGATGTTGTTTTTCGCTCAAATACGGTGATTGCTGTTTTTAGCCGTTGAGGCGAAAATATATTTCCTAGCTTGGCTTCGTTAATTGCGGACGACCAATCTTTCGAGACTTGATTGTGTGTACTTCCTTTAACGGCTCCATATTTGAAGGGGGGAGTTTGCTTAAAAGGATACGAAGATTGGTTGCTAGCATTACGACTTGAACAATAGCTTTTGCGAAAGCTACAAGGAGTTCCGGGAGGAGGCTGACTGCTACAGAGGTAAGGGATCAAGGGAGTTGATCTTTGTCAGTTTTGCAAGGAGCGCTTGCGCAAATTACTCCACGGGGTCGATTGAGATCACCCCTAGCGGTTTGTATTGAGGGGGAGTTTGTTTCCCCTAATATCACGTGGTATTGGTGACTGTAATCATTAATATTTAGTGGAGTAATTTGATTTTCTGGGCGAGGCCCCACAGATGTAGGTGTGTGCATCGAACTGTGTTACCAATTTCTTTGTGTCATCTTGTGTTCTCTGTTTTTCCTGTGTTTTATTGTTTGAGCTTGCATACTAAATTTCAATTGGTATCAAAGCAGGTCATCCGTGATACTTTGTGTTGTCAAAGTGGGTGTGATTCTGATTTTTAGTACGCCATCCATGAATACGAAGGAAGGTGCATCCGTGACTCGGCCTCCGCTGCTCACTGGTACTAACTATACATACTGGAAGTCTCGGATGCATGTGTTTATCAAGTATATTAATGAGAAGGCTTGGGTGGCGACAATAGAAGGATGGACTCCTCCAGTTGAAGATGATAAAGAAGGAAAGGAATACCTCAAGCTGGCTTAAGACTGGAGTCCCGAAGAAGAACGAGCGGCACTGGGAAATTCTAAGGCCGTGAATGCTATCATTACTGCAGTAGATGAAGAGCAGTTCAAGTTAATCTCTACAAGTGAGTATGAAAAGGAAGCGTGGGACATTCTTCAGAATATTCATGAAGGGACAAGTACTGTAAGAGCTTCTAAAATTCAAATGCTTGCCTCTCAATTTTAAAATCTCAGAATGAATGATGATGAAACTGAATTCAATGGAAGATTACGTGATATAACAAATCAGGCATTCCAATTGGAGAAGAAGTACTCCCAAAAGAAGTTAGTTGAGAAAACTTTGCGGTCTCTACCTGACAAATTTTCGGCAAAGATTGCAGCTATTGAAGAGGTGAGGAACACATCTACCAAGAGATTGGATGAACTAATGGGGTCTCTTCAGACCTACGAAATGAATTTGAACCAAAATAAAAGAGACAAAGGAGTGGCCCTAAAGGTGGAAGCTATTGAAGTACCGAAGCCGAAAAATGAATCGAAACTTGAAGATGACATCGCCTTGTTAACTAAAAACTTTAGCAGGATGATGAGGAAGATCAGCAACATGGGCCAGAATTTCAGATCTGCCAACAAAGAAGTGCGACCGAGTCCTCACACTGCAGGAGAGGGTATCAGCCGTCCTGTATAGAAGTATGAATCAAAGAGCAAAGGCAAGGGAATACAATGCAGGGAGTGTGAGGGTTTTGGTCATATACAAGCCGAATGTGCGAATACTCTCAAGAAACAAAAATGAAAATCTCTAGCCAGTTCCTGAAGTGATGAGGAGTCTGAAGGTAGTGCTGGAGATGAGGACATCATCAGCAATTTTGTTGCGTTTACAGCCATTCTGAATGATCAATCCGATTGTGACATCTCTAGTCATGTTGGACCAAGTGTTGTCACAACTTGTACAACATTGGAAAATAAACTTGGAAGTGTCAGAAAAAAATGTTATAACATATAGTATAACATCTAACAGTGAATCTGGTTCAGAAGTGGGTGACGATGAGGAGGTTGATGAAGATGATATTCGGTCTGCTTATCAAACTATGTTCACAAATTGGATAAAGATTAGTGAGATCAACAAATCCTTAAAGAAAGAAAATGTCAGACTGAAAGGAGAAAAGGATGAGGTTAGGGCTCAACTATTGAAGACTGAGCTCAATCTCAAGAATCTCGAAAGCCAACTCGGGAGAACACTACTCAGAGCCGAGAAGGTAGGAAGCATCCTTAACAAAGTGGAACTCTGGAAAGGCAAAGCTTGATGACATACTGAACATTGGGAAAGTAGCAGAAGATCGTACAGGTGTAAAGTACAATAGAGGAGGCTATCTTCATGCACCCAAGGAAAGACAGGTTCGTGTTATTGAAGGTCAAAAGAAGATGAGGCACTTCGAGCAAGGTGATCAGAAGTTGGAGCAGAAGAGGAGTACTCATCCAGGCATCCCGTGTGTAATTACTGTCAGTTTAAAGGACACACTAACAGGAATTGTTTTAGTCGTATAAAACACCAGCATGAAGGAAGGAACACTGGACATCCTGACAAAAGGCTCATGAAAAAGTGGGTTAGGAAATCTGAACTTCACAGTTTGGTTGCCTACACATCAATGGTTGCTTTTTCAGAAAACATGTGGTACTTCGACAGTGGATGTTCCCGGCACATGACAGGTAATCGAAGTCTTCTCACTGAATATAATATAGGCAACAAAGGCCATGTTACCTTTGGTGACGGTCAAAGGAGCAAAGTCATTGGAAAGGGAGAGCTGAAGATGACTGGATCTATTACTCTGAAGGATGTGATGCATGTAGAAGACTTGAAGGCTAATTTTATTAGCATAAGTCAATTATGCGACCAAGGTCTTTTCGTTCAGTTCACCAAAAACAAGTGTGTGGTTCTCAATGAAGTCGGAACCTACATTCTAACTGGGAAAAGATCTGCTGACAATTGCTATTTACTTCAGGAAGCTAACAGTTGTCGCAGTATAAGTGTTGATGTTTCTGAGCAGTGGCACCAAAAGCTAAGGCATCTCAACTACAAGATGTTGATGGAGATAACCAGAGTGGGAGCTGTTCGAGGGATACCGGCCCTAAACAAGAGAAGAGAAGGTGTATGTGGTCCTTGTCAACTGGGAAAATAAAAGAAGACTAGTCATAGACAACTTCAGACTATCACCTTGGAGCTGCTACACATGGATTTGATCGGACCCACAACAAAAGTTAGCATGGGAGGTAAGAAATACATCTATATTTGTGTTGACGATTTCTCACGCTTTACTTGGGTAAATTTTCTCAAGGAGAAGTCAGACACATTTCACGCATTTAAGAAGCTATGCACTCGTCTTCAGACTGAGAAAGGAGACACCATTGGGAAGATCGTCAGGATTCGAAGTGACCATGGGAAGGAGTTCGAAAATCATTTCTTTGCTGACTTTTGTGAAGCGCATGGAATCGCTCATGAGTTTTCAGCTCCTAAGACTCCTCAACAGAATGGAGTGGTTGAAAGGAAAAAATTGTACTCATGTGTTTTTTCAAATAATTAGAACCGTTTAGTTTGATCTTCAAATTTTAAAACACCAAAACACTAAAAATCGGATGAACCACAGTGGCTTTGCTTGTTCATATATTCATCACAAAAAGTTTTATTCTTACGAAACCATTAAATTTGTGACAGGCGGATGAACGACCAACACTCCTTAGGTTCATCCGAAGTTTGCTATCTTAGGTTCTCAAAATTTAAAGATGGAGACGAACGGTTCCGATCGTCGGAAAAAAAATAAGCGAAGGTTGAGTTTTCGAGCTAGCATGTGACGGTTTGCCACATACGTCATATAATGCATACATACATGCATGCCCACATACATAGGAAAGACCGACAGCTCATAAGCTTGGCTGCTGGCCGTATGCATGATTACTGCCTCATCAGGGCTAAAATTCATGGATTTGCACTGTTGTTTCGTCAATTAAGGTCCTTCATATTTTTCCAGAAATTTTTTTTTGTTTTGGAAATTAGCTAGTAGTAACTGGGAGTAGTGTCTCGAAGCCCGTGAGTGGATGAACAGCATTCTCGGCATTCACGTGTTAGGAAAACAAAAGCATAAAAAGATTTGTCTCCATGTGCGGTCCTCGGTGTGGGCACCGTTCGCGCTCAATTATTGGGGTCATCGTGTTTCATGCGCTGAATTGTTTGTCGCTCGATCAAACCTCGGGACACCATCTCCTCGACTGGAGGTAGCCGAACTTACTTGATCCTATAAGTAACTGCGGGTGCCGGCCTATGTAGGCATCCCGTGAGAGAACAATTCGAGAGGGTGAAAGGCAAGTTAAGAGCAGAGGGAGGGAGGGAGATATATTGGCAAAATGAGGAGCGCTGCTGCAATGATTACGGTGTTGCTGCTTGCATCGGCGGGGCTCTTTGCCTGTCGCCCGGAGGCCGGCGATCTTCTCCCAGCTGAAAATATTGGTATAGCTAGTTGCATCTCTTGCTCTAAATTACGTAGTAGCTTCTTATTATTCATCCACTTCTTAATGGAATGGTGTTGCGAGTTGTTAGTTCCCCGTCGCTTTATTAAAAGGAGTTTTGCCTGACTGAATGCTGCTCGTACTCCATGCGCCTCTTAGCAGGAAACCAGGCAGGGGCTGACACTGCGTGCTGCAACGAGTGTGGCATCTGCGACAGGCGTGCCCCGCAATTCGCAAGATGCCGGTGCCTTGATATCGTTCGCAAATGCCATCCAAATTGTGCCAGGTGCGTACAGGCTGAAATAAAGATCTGGCCTCCCATGTACCGATGCCTGGACATGAGCTACACCGAATGCCAGACAAAGTGCCCCGAGACTGCTGCTAACGCTATCACCGGAGCAATATGACCGGAAAGGCTCTGTCGTGCATATGTATGCTGCAAGAATATGCAGCCACCAGCTTCCCTCTCGGCGTGTTTGTATAATATCTAGCTAAATAAAGGAGGAGCGAATGTATCAATTAATGTATAATGGGTCGTGTCGTTGGTGCTTGATGTAGCGTTGTTCTAAGTCTCCATGAGCGAGATTTGAAATAAGAAGGATCTCTTTTGTCGTGTGCTCGTTCTGCAGCGTTGAGTGAAGGTCGAGTCCTCCCTCCTTCGCACTCTTTCCATCCCCTCCTGCAACTATTGGTGTGGGAATTGGGCGAGTGCACGGCACAAACGGTTACGATGCTTGGAGGCTGCACTCTCACAAGGCATCCCGGGCTCCAGAGCCGCTTGCTCGACTGAATTCGAACCCATGCTACTTGGATCTTTCTTGTCATCATCATCATAGTTTTGCAGAAAACATTGTTCAAGACAGAGAATATCAAAATCACCAAGATTAATTGAAAAGCACGCACTGACGGGCTTAACCATCGGTGCCAAATAATTTTAAAATGGGAAAAATTGAGCGCACACCCCTATCATGCTATCCGCAGCTGCTTGAGATCCCCTTCTTATATTTCTCCTCCACAAAATCCCCAAGATTCCCTTTCTTCTCCATCTTTGCCCCCCTACTCTTTCGCTCACTTGCTCACTCACCTTCTAAATCTTCAGATTTTCTCGCTTTCTTCCAATCCTCCGAGATCGAAATTTCGATCAGACCGAGAGGCAGATGATGAACCAGGGCTTGTTGGGGGATTAACTTTTCGATGGACGACTCCCGTTGTGTGTCCATGGGCGACGATTTTAGCATCCAGGTTAAAGTTTTTCATTTGCCCCTTGTTTTATTTTTCTCATAAATTTTGAATTAGGGTTTTTCGATTACCAGCTTCGGAATGAATTGTTTAAAGCTTGATTGTGCATTTTCATTTACAAAGATTACATCTTTGAAAAATTTTAGGATTTTTTTCCAGCTAGAATTGTTGACGCACAAACTCTCGCTAAGCCTGGACCAGTCCGCGGAGACGAGTATTCTCGCCACAAGCTGAGAGCCCAAACATGTGTGTATCGCCGGGTTGAAGGTGAAGATCCTTGGCACTCCTTCTTAAACATATAAAAAGCTCGTTAGCCTCACCGGAGGGGTGTGACCGTCCAATCAGACTCCGATGCTTAAGTTAGATTTAAGCCAGCTAGAGATAGCCACTACTAAGGATTTGTTAAGGATGAAGATGCAATGGTTTTCTGTAGGAGGAATCACTACTACAGATTTGGTCTTGGGGTAACGCCACTTAGATATCGCTTCTAAAAAGCGCTATCTAAGTGAGCTCTTGTATAGCGCTTCTGAACTTATCGAAAATAAAAATAAATCAAAATTAAGATAAAAATCACTTAGATAACGCTTTTTGTTAAAGCTCTATCCAAGTAATACTTTAAATAGCGCTTTATTTTCGCGCTATGGTACTAATCGTTACGTAAGCACTTTTATTAAAAAATATACATATATATAATCCCTTAGATAGCGCTTAAACAAAAATATCTCAGGCTTAGGCGGGAAAATTTTTCGATTCCCGCTATTTTCATAGGCCTATGATCTGCTAAATTTCATGATTGCTCTAAGTGAACCCTCTCGTTTCCAAACGAGCCCTAAATTTCCCAAGCCATAAATTTCCCAAGCTGGCCTCGTCTCTTTCCCATCTAGCGGCGACCTCCCTCCATCGGCGACCTCCCACATGTGATCTTCCCCTCCCGAACTTCGAGCGAGGTGTCTGTGTATCGAGATCGAAGATTCCATGCGTCTTCTAACCGAAATCGAGGACGCGGTGCCAACTTTCGACCAAGGACGGAGCTTCCACACCTGTTCTTCGATGGAGAACAAGGCATCCCTGGTTTGATCGACCAAAAGTGAGGCAGCCACACTTCATCCAACCAGATCTCAAGCGTCCTCTCAAAACATCAGATCTCAGGCGTCCTCTCAATTTCACCGGCCGGTCGAGAAAAATAGAATCCCTGTATTCTCTCTCTGATGGCTCCCCTGAGCTCCGGTTGATGCCCCCTAGCGAGTTCGCATGGATCATAACCCCCCTGACTCGTCGGAGCTCAACCAAGGGCTCGATCATCCGTCAGATCTCGACTGCAGACCCCGATGGCTCGCCTGAGCTCCAGTTGATACCCCCTGGCGAGTTCGTGTGGATCACAACCCCCCTGACTCATCGGAGCTCAACCAAGGGCTCGATCATCTGACAGATCCAGACAACGGAGACCGAATCGAGTTCGGTGAGCGTCGATCTTGATGATCCGCCCCTACCTCCGAGCATCGATCGAGCTCTGCAAGTCTCATCGACCCATCAAGCCCAGCTCCTACAAAATTCTAGGGTTTTGTTTCTAGATCCAATTCCTACAATGTCTGCTGCTGCCACTCTCTGTGGAGTCCCTATCCATTGCTCGGTCGTCGACGACCATTGTCCTCTGGGTTCGACGGGTTGCCTTATCTTCCTCATGAGTTCTTGATCGTTTCCTCGTCGCCCATCTGATCACTCGGAGGATCGGCCCGAGATACTCGCTGGCATCGAGCAATCGGATGTTAGAGGATGGCTTGGAGTGGTGCTCAAGTTCGAGGCGTCGGACTTTGCCGTGAACAACCACGTCAGCATCGGGCTCCAGGGACGAAAGCTCACCCTCGACGGAGCTCACTTTAGTCGCCTCATGGTGAAGTTTGCCATCGACCCTAGCTGTTGGACGGAGCTGCCATACCCTTGTTCGACCGTGAACGAGGCATCGATCACCATGATCATCGACTCGAAGCCGGCAACGATCTCGCCCTCACCAATTTTGCCTTCTCCTCCGCTGCCGATCTCAAGCGCTTCTCCTCCGCTGGATCCGCCAGCGCCCTCGCCCTCGTCGGAGATTCAGTCGTCCTCACCTTGCGATATCCTTTTCTTGATAATTGTAAATGTTTGCCTTCGTGTTTGTTTATGATCTTGAATGAGATTTAGTCTTTGAGCTTTTCTTATTAATTTGAGCTAATAAATAGATTTGGGCCTCTTAATTGACAATATCAATATCAGTCGTTTAATTTTAAAAGCAGTACGGAAAATGGGTGCAGATACACGTATGTATACACCCTTTTGAATTAATCCTTACTGAATTCGTACTGCTCACCAAGGGATCAGTGATGGTGAAATTGGTTTAAATTCCATTCAACATCGGCATACTAAAGTTTCCAAAGGAGACCAAATATCTGTTAGCAGGTTTATCTCTAAGCCCAATGGGTATTTCAACAAATTTATGTGTGTATCATATGATCACCGTTTGCTGATCTTCCCATTGCACAGGTTTTCCCCCTGAAAGTCTTAGTCTGGCATTGCTTACATTGGAGTTGGAGTTTGTTAATAAGTCCAATAGAAATGAACAAGTGAGCTTATTTTGCAAGATTGACATTTTCTGTGTGCACATGTTTATTTTTATTTGGGTTTGAATAGTCTACTCATTGTTGAAGTTTAATAATTTGAATCGGATGGTGTGATATGTGACACTGTTGAGAGAGGTTTAAATAGGATAAAGGATTTTTGCACCCCAAAGCTATCAGTGGTGTCTATTGAGAATAAACTGAAGGAGAACTATTTGATATGTTGACATTTGCAGCAGAGATTAGTGGATGCTCAGTCAAAAGGAATGATAAGATGGTAGTGCGGGGGACACATTGAGTTTTGGTAGGCCAAACGATCGTGGATTGAGGCCCTAAAGAAGGATACCACATAGTTGTTTACTTATAGAGGAGATGATCCATGGAGCTGAATAAAGGAGGGAGGGGAAGGGAAGGGTTTGGTCAATGGGCGGGTGTTTGTGTGCATATGCTTACCTAAGGTCATCTATCCTCATTCTCATTTTTAAGTTCATCTATCCATCCTATTTGATGCACTAAGCATGTTTCTGTTGAACCCAATTGATTTGTAGAGAAACTAGTCTCTAGCAGCTTTTAAGCCTTTCCTTGGATGGTTATATTATTGTATCATGTATGATATTCACTATAATAACTACATCGGTAACATTTCAGTCTATATGTATAGCAATCCTGTATGGTGGATGTGCAAAGCATGCTAGCTGTGGCAAGCCCATGGCTCATGTTGAACTGTATAATCTCCCTGCTAAATTTTTAGCATGGGAAGTGCAATCAAGCTATATATTGTTTTGCATAGATGGATTGGTTACTGTCTTTTGTTTAGGATTTTTTGGTTGTTTTTGTTGTTCAGACAACTAGACAAGCTTAGGTGGCGGGTTATTGTATCTAATTCTCCCTAACCGTTGCCCTAATCCTACCGCTGAAATTCCTCGATGATAAGGATCGGTAATAGATGCTTGACAAACAGCATAGAACTGCATATCTCAATAGGATTATGTGATCAAACCCCAACCCATTTACTGAAAATAAGCCAACTCACCCAGGCAAGCAGACATTGTTGTCCTTTTTCATGCAGTCTAATGAAATGTTCAGCGTTGGTTGATCGATTCTCTAACCTTCGTCTGATCTATGTCGTAATTTAATGGCAAATGCGGTACAGAGGGATTGAGAATGTGAACATAATAAGGATAGCCCATTTCCTTGCCACTCCACAAAAATAAAATAAAATAAAAATATGTGCAAGAAATTGAAAAATAGATTGTCTATAACCTAAAATATATAGATTGTGTCGTATCAATGGCCTTTAGCCGGCTTTCTGAGTGAGTGTGTCGTAAAAATAGAGTGCATAACCTAAAATATATCGCTCCCTCATTTTTCACTTTTCTTTTTCGTTTTCAAGTTCAGACTACTCATGTAATAGTAGTATGTATCATTATAATGTTCATCTTTGTCTTTTAACTTCACATTTTGCCCAAATAATTATTTTCTAATTTTAATCTTTGTTCCAGGTGAAAACATGTACAAGCCCGAAAACATTTGGTAGTTAAATGTGGTTTTGTTCCAGTTTGAATCCAAACTCTATGGTTTGTTGGCAGAGCCTCAGCGAGGGTAGTATTATGTGGTGCCTCCAAAGCTTTGGACCACATTCTGTTCAATTGTAACTACAGAGGTTGTTATGCCATCTATAGTGATACAATCACTGTTGTATATATGTTTACCCCTGTGTAATTTAATGACTATTTTGAGCACGTCTCAATGCAATTCCTATTTTTTGTTCAGGGAATAATGGGCTCGTATATATGTGAACTTTCTATCATTTGTGATGGAGTACTAGCTAAATATGTTGGCTATTTTTATTTACTTTTGATTTATATGTTGACTTGAGGAGAGTGCCCAAGTTTAGGGAGGCCACCGATTACTGCCTTTTGATGAAGAATGATGAGGAAAAGAAAAGAGTAGGTAGTGGGGACCGTAGAGGGTTCTGAGACTGACGGAGAGAAAAAAATTCTGGTGTTATCGAATTTATTTACAACAATAGCGTTTTAGAAAGCGCTATGTTATGAAAATATACAATAGCGCTTATTTGGCGCTATCTTAGTGGTACCTGGTATAGCGCTTAGAAAGTGCTATACAAGGTCAAAATCAAAATTTCTCGAGTAATCTTGAATAGCGCTTCCAAAAGCGCTGAGGTAGTAAAGCGCTATCTTAGTAAACCACTTAGATAGCGCTTATAAAAGCGCTATCCAAGCTACCATAGCGGTAGCTTGGATAGCGCTCCAAGTTTAAAAAAAGCGCTATGCAAGCGTTTTTTTGTAGTAGTGAATTTGTGTACCTGATGGAAGTGAATTTGCATCTATTTATAAGGTTGAGGGGATGGCTCTGCCACCTCAGGTGGTCTCCCATTCTCTTTTGTAACCGAATTGCCAGTCATAAGAAGGGTTTTAGTTGCAATTACAATAATTCAGGACGTGCCCGCCGTAACTACCCCTGATAAAACCCGCAATGCGTCCCCCCTGCCAAAAAGAAGAGTGCTCTGCCCATGGCAGAAATGCATGTTTTGTATGCTTTGAACGAGTCTAGTAACAATGACCCGTAGAGGGCGCTGGATGGTCATATGAGGCTACTAGGTGGTGTGGCCTGGATCAGCCGAGCAGGTTGGTTCTTGCGCCCTAAGGCCGAAGGGGCTGACCATGGGGAGGTCTCAACAAGGATCTGCTGAGGTCAGGTCGAGCTGACCTCCTCAGCCGAGTCATAAGATTTCCAATAACAGGTCTTTATCACACAGGCTGGACCCATTGCTGGCGAACCTAAGCAAAACTCAGTACATACAATGGCCTTTCATTTTCTCGGCATGTACTTGCAGACCCATGTCTCGATCATAGGGTCAGGAGTGGATATAATTAGAGACGAACCCAAAGGATTCTTCTGGACTAAATAAAATAATCGAAGGATCAGGTGAAGCACTTTTATTGTTCCCACATCAACCACAAGTTATAATAAAATATGCTTTATTTTCTCCTATAACAAACAGAAATCTATTAATTTTCAAGGACATCCGTTTAAGCAGATATTACTTGGAAACTGAAGATTTCAAATAGTGTTGAATAATTGTATGTTATTCGTCATAAGGATGGCATTGAAACCATCCTAACACGTTTTAAAGGTCTCCCATCGAGCCTTTATCAAACATTCAGAAGCTAATCTGATAGAGCACCAGCAGTGTTCTACATCACCAGAATTCAGTCTCTATCAATTATAGACTAGGTCATCCAGGATCGGTAATGATGTATCGCATCATAACCCACTCCTGTGGACATAATTTGAGGAACATGAAGATCCTTCAAAAGGGTGATTTTCCTTGTCCACCTTATAAGTGTAAAACTAATCAGGAGACCGTCCCACCTGAAAGTGGGGTTTTGAATCTCCTAGCTTCTTGGAGAAAATACAAGGAGACATTTGTGGGCCAATTCACCTAACAAGTTCTCCATTTTGGTACTTTATGGTACTGATAGATGCATCTTCATAAAATTATTTTCCATACTAGGCTCACAAAACAAAAGACTGAAGCTTCTGAGACCATTTCTTAGGACACTAAGTCTTTATCTCAATATGATCCGCGTACTAATCTCTGTCCAGATGAGATCCTGAAGATCCGTCACATTCAGAATACTTTTACTACCGAACAAATTTACTGATAACCAGAAGATTATCAGATCACACGTCCCTGCTGCCAATACGCCAGCTAGGATTGACATCACCAAAGATAGGTGCAATCCACTGGTAGCAGAATTAGCCGTACCTCAAATAAAAATCGGACGACCGCCTGGCTCCAAGGATAAATTCCCTCGTAAGAGGAATATACCTGGAGAAATAAAGAATATCCCGCCGCAGGATGCTGAGATCGAACCAGTAACCTCTTCCCACCTTCAGGCCCCCAAAGAGGACAATACAAGAGAAATATAATTAAAATTCGTACGTATTTGGGAGGTACTGGACAGAAAAAACACTGTCGACGACGGCGACTTTGCGTTCGATATTGATGTTCACTTCGCTAAAGGCGACGATGATATCGATCCACTATCTCTAGCTGAATACAAACGCAGAGATGATTGGCCAAAGTGGAACGAAGCAATAGGAGTAGAGCTGGACTCACTCTTGAAACACAAAGTCTTTGGACCAGTAGTCCAAACACAAAAAGGTGTAAAACCTATGGGATACAAGTGGGTATTCATAATGAAAATAAATAATAATAATCAGATCTTACCCTACAAAGCACGTCTTGTAGCTCAAGGACTTTCCCAACGACCCGGGATAGATTATGAATATACATATTCCCCAGGTTATAGATGTGATCACATTCCGATTAAAAATAAGCTTAACATCAATGGAAGGCCTAGAAATGCAGATCATGGACGTTGTTACTGCATATTTATATGGCAATTTAGATAAAGATATCTATATGAAACTTCCAGATGTTTTCAAAATACCAACAGCAATAAAAGATAGACCTCGGGACGTCTATTCTGTTAAGCTTAAAAGATCATTATATGGTCTTAAACAATCATGGAAAATGTGGTATAACAGACTGAGTGGATTCCTTGTTTAACAAGGTTTCACCAATAAGGAAGTCTGCCCGTGTATTTTCATTAAAACCACGGAAACATGATTCGTACTAATAACCGTCTAATTGGACGACTTAAACCTCGTCGGATCTCATGTAAACATTGATGATATATCTGTAAGTCTCAAAATAACGTTTGAAATGAAAGACCTAGGCAAGACTAAATATAGTTTTGGCTTACAGATAGAAAACCTCTGTGGAGGAATCTTGTTACACCAAACCACATACACAAGGAAATTACTTAAAAATTTCCATATGGATGAGTTCCATCCTCTAAGTACACCAATGGTCGTTAGATCTTTGGATATCCATAAAGCCCCCTTCCGGCCACTGGAAGAGGGGGAGGAAACATTAGGTCCTGAAGTACCTTACCTTAGTGCCATTTGAGACTACTATCTGGCAAACTGCACGCGTCCCGACATAGCGTTCGCAGTCTTCCTACTAGCCAGATACAATTTCTGCGCCCGCAGCTCCACTGAAACGGAGTAAAGTAGCTTCTGCGCTACCTCCAAGGGTAAGTTAACATGGGATTATACATCCTGAAATGTGGATTTTCCCCTTTGATTGGTTATGCAGATACAGGTTACAGGTCTGATCCACATAACGTGCAGTCACAAACTGGTGTTCATTTTCTGTGGTACGACCATCTCCTAGAAATCTTTGAAGCAGACCAACACATCAGTCTCATCCAACCTCTCAGAGCTCCTGGCAATCCATGAAGCTAGCAGAGAATGTGTCTGTCTTCGTTCAATCATTCATCACATACTTGTGACGACCGGCCTGAAGATGGATGACCTTGATCAAACCATATTATTTGAAGATAATGCAGCTTGTATAGCTCAACTACAAGCTGGTTACATCAGGGTTGACAGGACGAAGCACATCTCTCCCGAGTTCTTCTGGATGCACAAGTTACAGGAGCAGAAGCAGATTGAAGTACGGCAGATTCAGTCTTGTAATAATTTAGCTGATCTGTTTACTAAGGTATTGCCTAGATGTACTTTTCGAAAACTTCTATATGGATGCGACAGCTGAAAGACCTACAAGCCTGAAGCTTGTACGGATCAGGGGGAGTAACCTGTGGTTGTACTCTTTTTCCTTAAGACTGTTGGGTTTTTTCCACTAGGTTTTCCACAGCTACGGTTTTAATGAGGCAAACACGTTTACTCTGGATCCAGAAGTATCCACCCCATTAGCATCATGAATCCTAAAGTATTCATATGCTAGGTCAAAGGTAATGGATGGATAAGGGGGAGTGTTATGAGTGGGGGAGACTTATGGTCTCCCCCCTCATTTATCCACCATTACACCCCACTATATAGTAGTGGGGTGGACCTTTCATATCCTTTAGACCATTGGTCTCCCCTCTTTAACATAATGAATAAATAAAATGGGACCATGGGTTTTCACCATGGTTATTCATCTCCAACACATTTCTTTTTCTTTTTTTTTGATACATCGAAAAGCAGGAAACATGTGTCGTGGAACACAGGTATACCCACCCTGATCGCTTAACTCCAAGCACGGAGAAGCCAGGTATCCATCGGAGTCCTAAAAGCTGTAAAATAAAGAAAAATAAAATATACACTAAAAGCTGAAAATAAAGAAAAATAAAAGGGGATAAGGGGGTAGTGAGATTCGAACCCGGGTCTCCCCGAGTGATTCAACCACTAGGATGAGCACCATAGCTCATATGTGCATTTATATAGTAGTTATAAAGAATTTGTGCATTTCTATAGTAGTTATAAAGAACCGATAACAATCTCTCTCCTAACAATTTATATATACTTTAAATTATCTGAATTTGTGGCGGTTTATAACCACCACAAATAAATAAATGATATTATCAGTTATTGGCGGCTCCTAACCAGCAGAAACAGATCAAATTTTCATTTTATTTTAATTATTTTTTCGCAATAAAAACTGCTAAAACTTTCCGTAACGGCGGTTCGAAACAGCCAAAATACAAAGCTTCAGGCGATTCGCTTTTTGTCGTTTTGAACAGCCACAGATCTAGTTTCTAACGGCCCATTTAGTATAGGTTTCTTGTACCGCTCGAAATCTTGGTGGCAGAGGTTTCGAACCGCCAAAAACTGATTCGTGAACTGCTAAAAACATCGCCTTTCTTATAGTGAACCCTCAACAACATCCATGTATCATAACATGACACAATTTTTTCTCTTGGTGCCAAACATGTCACCCTTCTCGTAAACATAAACTGCACATGCACATCCAAATACCTGAAAACAATCTAGCTCCACTGGCTTCATTGTCTAAATTTATTATAGAATTTTCCCATTGATGATTGATATAGAATTTTGTGCATTAGTAAGTTGCGATTGATATAGTTTTCATTCAAAGTCACTTCGATAATCCTAAAGTAAATTTGAGACATCCCATCTTATATAAAAGTATTCAATTCATCCTCTCCACAACTCCATTTCACTACAGATTTCCCAGTGAAGTGAAGTGACTTTTTACTTCCAACTTCCTATAACATTACTTAAACCTAAGGAATGTAAACTCTCTTCCATTCTTCCATTATTATCGGATCTCAGCACATTCAACTTCTTTACTGTTTGACTCTCCTTATGGGTTTTCCACACTTTCACATTCTCAAACACCTCTAGCTTTTCATTCATCGCCGACACCCATACATGCCTAAAGAAATCATCGATAAACGATGTAAAGTAATGAGCTCCACTTAGAGATTGAATTGGTTCATGATCCCAAATGTTGGTTTTAACATACTCAAGAATCTCTTTTGTGTCATGCTTCCCCTTACTGAAACTAACATTTGTTTGCTTGCCATAGACACAATCCTCACAAAACTCCAGCTCCATGTAGTTCACCCATTCCTAGACCATGCTTCATCAAAGCCTCTAAGCACTTCTCCATGGCATATCCATATCTGAGATGCCATCACATGGTCGAATCAATCTCTTGCAAACTATCAACTCCAATGCTAGAATCTCCTATGATTGTCATCCCTTTCAATAGATATAAGTCCCTGACTTTGATACTTTTTATTACACGATCGATCACTTTGATATTTTTAGACCTTCCTTTCTATTGTAACCTTGTAACCTATGGATTCCAATGCTTCCAAAGAAACCAATGAATTCCTAAACTCTAGTACATGCCACTTGTTAGTGAATATGAGTATTACACCATTAAAAATCTTAATTCTTATCGAACCATCTACAACAGCTTTGCACGTGTTATTATTAACCATAAGAATTGATGCATCCACCTTCCTCGGGTAGGTAAAGAAGCACTCTCTATTTGGCACCATGTGAAACAACCCCTCCAAATCCATAACACATGCATAATTCTCAACATCTGACAAGCATGCTATGAGCACATCGTTGGCCTTCTCGCTCCCAACCTTCTCTTTCTGCACAACTGTAACTGGCGAAAATGGTTACACATCCTCCTTTTCTTTGTTCATCCTCACTAGGAAATCTCTTTTTCAATGTCTGGGTTACTTGAAAATATACCATGATGTGCCTCTAGTCCTTGATCTCAATCTCCTCATGTTGATAATCTTGCATTGCTTCACCACGAAGCAAATTGGTCATGGTTGTTTATATCTCCTCTACTCAAACCATCTCCCACTATCTGATCTCTCCACTCCTTACTATAGATTCTCTCATGTATGTCCTCATGACTAAGAGTATCTTGATAATGGATCACAGTATTGCCAAACATCATGTATCGTGTTGGCAACAATATAAGCAAATTCATTGCTCCGTGCTTTGCCTTTACTGTTAATCATATGGTCATCATCTTCATCACTAAGACATTAAAGGTAATTCAAATGATCCTTCACTGAGGTCCTATCTCGTATCTTAAATGTGAAAAAAGTCTTTAGCAAGATTAGCATGTTAGTGAGTTACTTTTTCAAATACAACCTCTCTAACTTCTCACGCAGTCCCTTGGCCGTAGTCTTATCAAACACCTGATTATCATCTCGTCCTATAAACAAGATAGATGATTTTCATAGCAGAATCATCCATCTCAATCTTCTTCCTCTTAAAGATATCTACGGATAAAGTATCGGTGTCAAACACCACTCTGTGGACATGGTCCTTCCCTCAAGATTGTCTTCACCTTGTACTGCCAAATCTCAAATTTTTCATTATCAACCAACTTCTCAATTTTGTATGTCACTTCTCCAACCATCGCATACAAATCACCCACATATGAGCCCGAACCAATTGCTTCTCTGGTTGCACCACTCTTTGTAGAAGAACGCTTCGTCGTTTCCTTAACCTTGTTTCATGAACCTTGCTCTGATATCAATTATTGGTATCTGAGACCACGTGTTGGGCTCTGACATCTATTTAGTTAATATGCTTATGAAGAAGACAATCGCCCACAGAATTCTCAAGAATCTTTGAACTAACGAGCAAAGCTATTGACTCTTTGTACAAACCCCGCAACACAAACAATATTTAAAAGTAATAGTAAATTTAAAGCAAAACCCACACCTGACACCAAGATTAGATTTATAATGGTTACACCTAATTCTTAGGATATGTCTAATTGGAGAGATCAATAATCTTATATTACAAATTAGCACAATTAGTTCAAGGGGAAAAAACAAAGCCTGCTAATAATTTAAGAAGAAAACTCTGTTTAGTCTCTCAAAGAACCCTCTCTTGCCCCCATCGATTTGCCCTTTATATTTCTACATCAGAAAATTTGCAACAAAATCCAAGCTATACAATGGTTTAATTATCCTTTATGAACCTTAACAGATCGGTGCCGATTCCTCTCCCGAACTGGATTCAGATTAGTCACCCGCCCGCACCTGTTTCACATAAGTTGCCTACCTCCACTTTAATCTGTAACCGTCTGATCATCATCAATGCTACAAGTTACACGGCATGTCGTCCCCTCATGTGATCCGGCCTCGCGCTCAATTGAAAGCACACTTGCCAGGTGGCTCGTTATGCGCTGCTTAGGGCCTGTTCTTTTGTGTTTATATGGGTTGTTTGTTGAAGTTGTGAATAGTGTTGGTGAAAATGAGTATTGTGTTTTTGGGTGAAAATGGGTTGTGAATGTGGATGTTGGAATTTTTTGTGGGGCCCAGACAACTTTATTGTGTTTTTTTGAATGAAAGTGGGTTGTGAATGTTGTTGTGAAAGTTGGATGTGGGATCCACAAATTAAATATTAAAAAAATTAAAAGAGTGCAAAATGTGTGCAATTCTCGCACAGTGTTCACGTCCGACTTTCTGACATCCACTCACGATTTTGCACTCCCCGCTATTTAAAAAATTACAACAGATGTAAAAGATGTAAATGTGTGCATTCCTCGTGTTCGCGTCCACTCACGATTTTAGCACTCCCCGCTATTTAATAAATAACAACACTCACGATTGGGCGAAAAAGCAACGGAGAGAGGGAGTGGGCCGGCTTTCTGACATCCACGCTTGTAATCCTCGTAAAAAGCGGGGATTCTTGGTTGCTAGCTGCAACCATCCACGTCGGCAATATTCATGAACGCCCCAAACGAACAGAAAAAACGACGCGTTTAAGTTGATAAATAGTGACCAAACAGTTATTTTTTCCCACATTCACGCCCAGATCAACCCAATAGAACACGCCCTTAGGTGCATGTGATGCGCGCGCAAGCCGCGCCTACGAGATGTGGGTGTGGGCCATACAGTGATGGGTTGCACTGTTCACATGTATTGGGCCGAGACGAAATACGAAATAAATCAACTTCTCAGCATTTGAAATTTGGTGTTTTGAGCTAGAAAAAATCTCAAAAAAATCTCCAAAAATTGCTCATAAATTCTAGATAAAAATTGGGATTTTTGGGTTGTTTTGTATCATATTTGTTCACCAGAGGATGTGGTGGTGATTTAGACTGCAGAGAAGCAGCAGGTGAGGGGTTGCGAAGGTGTCCGATCAGATTCACCGTCAGTTTCTTGGAATCACGCGGTGGATATTGCAGGTTGGGCTCGGATTTATATGGGCTACGGCTGGCTGTAAGTTTTAAGAATATAATGAAGGCCAGGATAAGCCCAATCAAAAAATCCATTTCTAAAAGAAGCCCATCCTAGGCCGCTGCCACAACGACTGACATTAGAATTCAGTTAATCTACAGTGATTTTTCGGAAAAATGTTATCGGAGTCGAGTAACAGAACCCGATTAATTTGGACTTAAATACCCTCAAGTGATACTAAATGTTATTATCAATAAAGAATCAGATGTTATAAACGGGATTTGGAGGCCCAACCCGTTAGTGGGTATCCACCCATTATGTAACCCTATTTACTATAAATACAGGGCTACGGGGTTCCGTAGCCGCCATGGTTTACAACACGTTATCAACACGCTCGAAGCTAAGCCGAACCCCTGCCGACGGACGAACGCGACGCGAACGGGCTTCCTTCACCGAACGTCGCTAGATCCGGCGGGTAGGATCTAGAGGTAACCCTAAAACCCTAGATCTAAAATTTCATATGCGCATATGTCTATATCCAAAATTCTTGGATCGATTGTTTAATGAAAATCAAGGTTTTTATTAATTAAAAATCAACTTTTTACAATAAAAACGTTTTCTTTTGGAGATTAAAAATAGATTTTTTCCACTAAAAATAGATTTTTATCCCCAAAACCCATGAAACCCTAGGGCAGCGGCGGGCCCACCCACGCCGCCGGCAGCGGCGGGCCCCGCCACCGGCAGCGGCGGGCCCCCAACCCCGCCGCCCGCAACGGCGGGCCCCCAACCCCGCTGCCCGCAGCGGCGGGCCCCAACCCCCTGGCAGCCGCTCGTATCGGGCCCCCCCCCGGTGCGCGCTCATGCCCGAAAACCTTAGCCGCCTGAAGCGGCAATCCGCGCGACCAAAAACCCTAACTAGGGGTTCACCCCGAAAATTTCTTCGATTTTCAAAACTTTTCAGATTTAATTACGATTTTTCCGTCAAAATCTGGACAAAATTACATGTGATTTTTTATTCATCGCATTTTATTCGGATTATCTGATTATTACACGTTTAATAATTAGGAAGATCCTACGACCGCTCTGCCGTTAGTTAACTAACCTAACGGTGTATGACGTTGCCCAGTGGTCCAATAATTATTAAACGAAAAATTTTCATTTCCATTATAAAATTTCTGTGATGATTAAATGCATGTTTAGAAATTTGTATGCCTGCCGCATATTTAGTGATTCTGTGATGTACATTTCTTTAGCATGCTAATATCACTAATGACATAGTTTAATGCATGTAGCAAAACTGTATGTTTGATTTTTTTTAAATGCCTGCAGCATATAAATAGCATGTGTATACATCATACTTATTCGAACTTTGGTTAATTGAGCACAATTTTTTTAGCTTACTAGATTTATATTATATGTATGATGTGCTCATGACATGACAATATTTTATGACAACAACCCAATAATGATTTCAGTAAATTTTAACATCATATCCTAGTTGACAAAATGAACCTGGAGTTCAAAACCAAAATGAACCTGAAGTTCAAAATCAAATCAAAAGTCAACACCCTTTCACACTAATAAAAATTAACAAGTACGAGGGATTATACGAAAAACATTTATGCGTTCTCTTTTAGAAATACGCATTTCGCGGTAAATAGATCTCTCAGATCTATGGTTTGTATAAACCAATATTGACACCAGCAGTTGTCATAACACCACCGAACTCTTTTGAGTAATCTCACTTTACAAGGTATGATTCTTGAATCTAACCTTATGTTTTAAGCGTACGCCCGAAGTCGTGGCTTAATAGATAAGTGAGAAATTATAAAATTCGTACCCACGTAATTGTTTCCCCTAGAGTATGATTCTATATCCACACAATACTTGAATAACTCAATAAAAATGGCCTGTAGACCATACTTGAGTTTCCAAATAGACTTTTAAAAGTCTATCATAAACTAGAAAAGTGGAAATATAGAAACTAACTCATTTCCCTTGTATAAGTCTACTTTGTAAGACCAATAAACATTCTTCCTTATAAAACGACAATATGGACGACTGAAAACAGGGGAAGTCTTGAATAAAAATGAGAAAGGGAAGATATGATGTATCTCGTTATGGAGTATGCAATGGCAACCCAATATCAGACCAGAAGTTCTAAAAAGACCCATAATGCTTTTTGCAAAATTAATGGGCATTAAAGTATTCCATATAAAAATATATACATATCTAGTCTAAACGATGAAAGTCAAATTGACTGTATGTATATTTCGCTACTCCCTGAGGACAAATAAATTTTGAAAATAAATTTGATCTGTTGTCATAATATGAGTCTAAAATGAGCACAATTGTGGACGTATATTTTATACAACCCACATCATACTATGAAACTTGTTGCTCTAACATAATTATTAGTAGTATTCTCTTGCAGTATATATGTGCCTTTTACGCATTTTATTTTACTGTAAATGATTTATCATCCTGAATACTCCTAAAATGAGGATGCCATGTACTCTCTGAAACTTATAAAGTTTCAAAGGATATTCGTCAAAATGAAATCCCTAATGACTCAAGAAACCAATAAAGCCTGAAGCTTTATCCAACTATGATCCGCATAATAGTCATTGTGAAGATGTAATCCTTCACAGTTTGAACAGAATTCACCTATTACCGGACAAAATTAACTTGAGCATTTTAATGGACGTTCAAAAGTCCCACATAAATTCGAACAGAGTAATTAATTTGGAACACCAGAAGTGTCCAGAATCGACCAACTTTGGATCGATGTCACCCTGGTTTGATGATGCAAGACATCATTAACCAGACGAACCCGGAGATTCTTCAAAAAAGGGTGAAACTATCATTATCCCATTCAAAAGGGAAAAATGATTACGAGATCATCTCCATTCACATGGACATTGACTCTCCTCACTTCCTCAAACGAATTTAAAATGATATACTATCATTAGTAAAATGAGACCTTTAGGCCTCTTGAGAGTATTTGAGGGATAAAAGTGGACTCACACACTCCCTACATATGGCTAAAGATGTACCTTAGAGTACTCATCTATATATCCTCTTAAAATGGTCATAATCAAAACCTTTTTATCCAAACGCAGTCTAGATTATTATTAATCACAACGGACATATTACATTACTAGGATATTGGTTGGGCTTTTACTTACCCTCATACCACCCTCAAAAATTCCGTAGTGGAACTTATTCATCGGGACTAACCCTCCTAGATGAATATGTTCCGAGATCCCCAAACGGGGGAGGCATTAGAGCACATCTTATAGATGGAGCCTTGACGGGTTCATATCCCTAGTTTTATGCTCAACTTCATTGAAGTCGAGCTTATTGCGGATTTTTGGGATAACACTGGGAAATCAATTTAACAACTGGAAGAAAATTGAACACCCTGAAGTTGTGTGTTCACACCCAGTAATGGGTTATATGTAAATCATTAAAATGATTTAAACGGATTACTTGTCCACTAGAAATCCAGTTGTAGGTGACCATATGGGAACATACAAACCATCAGAACGCCTCCTTAGAAACTATTTATATGAGCCTGATCACCTCATATAAACAGTTTCCAAGAACCCCTAACGGGGGAAGCGTTTAGTGCACATCTTATCGATGGAGTCATGATGAGTTTACATTCCCATATCACCACTATGGACCATTTAAAACATTAATACCTATGATCTGATTATCATGAATAGTGATGAGATCCGGAAGATCCACATTTATGAAACTGTTAAACAGTTATCAGACATAGCTACCGACAATATAAATATTGTCAAATTCACACATCCCTGCTACTAAAAATCCATCTAGGATTGACATACCAACTTTATGGATGCAATCTACCAGTAGCAGAAGTGGATATCCTCAATGGATGAGAGGACATACCACGAGACCCTAAAACAATACCACCACAGGAAAGTGAGCTCATCTCCATATCCTCTCCCTTTCCAGAACCTCCAGAAGAGATAAATCTGGAATAAATTGAATAATGTACGTACACGGAGAGGTATTTGGATAAAACACACTTGTCGACAATTACTCACATTTCATTTTGCCATTGATATCGTTCACAATCTCCGTTTCCTGAAGCAAACGCAGAAATTTGGCCAAATTATGTGGAACGAGGCAATAATAAGTTGAGCTAGACTCACTTATGAAATGTGAAGTGTTTGGACCTGAAGTCCGGATATCAAAAGATATCAAACCTGTGGGCTACCGAGTATTGTATAAATAAATAAAATCGTATGCTATAAGCAAAACGATATAGCCTTAGAGGTTTATTTCGCAGAAACCAGGAAGTAACCATGTAAGATGAAGTTTAACTCACTTACAAAAATAATCAAACTGATGCATCAGGCTCCCTGGTCATGATTGCGAAACCCATGCGATTAACAAAGATAATTTTAGGCTATGTTGCTATGGATGATGTGACAACATACCCTTATGAATAATCATCCTGAAGATGAATTATCATCCTGAAGATGAATTATCATCCTGAAGATGAAACCTTCATCCTGAAGATGAATAATCATCCTGAAGATGAAACCTTCATCCTGAAGATGAATAATCATCCTGAAGATGAATTATCATCCTGAAGATGAAACCTTCATCCTGAAGATGAATAATCATCCTGAAGATGAATTATCATCCTGAAGATGAAACCTTCATCCTGAAGATGAATAATCATCCTGAAGATGAAACTTCATACTGAAGATGATTAATCATCCTGAAGATGAAACCTTCATCCTGAAGATGAATAATCATCCCGAAGATGAAACCATCATCCCGAAGATGAATAATCATCCCGAAGATGAAACCATCATCCCGAAGATGAATAATCATCCAGAAGATGAATAATCATCCAGCAGATGAATTACCATCCAGAAAATGAAATTATCATCCAGTCGATGAAGAAACATGGAAAATTGCAATCCACCAATACACCTACTGGTTGTATGGATGCACATTATGACCCCTTCCGTTCGCTGGAAGAGGGGAAGGATATCCTAGGTCCTGAAGTGCCTTACTCAAATGCCTTTTGTACACTCCTTTATCTGGCAGTAAACACTTTAACCAGATACAGTGCAGCGCCTGCACCGCACCACTGGACCAGAGATATGTAGCTTCTGCGCTATCTCCAAGGGTCAAGGATCATACAACATGTTAAATGTGTTTGCAGATACAAGTTACAGATCATCGCGATGACTGCAACCAAGAAGCGACCAACTCCTGGAGACCAGCAAAGCATACTTCCAAGGAAACATCAATCCCACCATCCCGAGAGGCTCATCAATCCAAGAAGCAAATCATACGTACGCACAGCCAGGTCCTACAGTACTTCGCAGACACAGTGAAGACTGGTCAGAGACGTGATGCTACCTACCGAGTCCGCAGACCACTCCTCCTCAGAAGAGATCCCTCAGATTCAGTAACTGCCATAGATGAGCGATACTTGTATAGATGAGCGATGTCTTGTATAGGTGAGCGATGCCTTATACTTTGTATCGGAACTCTGTAAGAGATTGATGTATAGTTGCCTAGGAGATCTGCAAGCCTGCAGCTTGTACAGATCAGGGGGAGTCAAATCTAGTGTTGTACTCTTTTCCCTTGGCTATTGGTTTTTCCCACTGGGTTTTCCATAGCTAAAGGTTTTAACGAGGCAACCCCATTGACTCTGGATCCAGAAGTATCCACTCCCTAAATACTTCCAGTAATCAGGGGAAGTTACGGAAACTGTACTCTTTTTCCTTGGCTATTGGTTTTTCCCACTGGGTTTTCCATAGCTAAAGGTTTTAACGAGGCAGTTATCCCTAACTTAGGATCCAGAAGTATCCACCTCTAGTGATATCCATCGATCAGGGGAAGTTACAGAGACTTGTACTCTTTTCCCCTAGCCATTGGTTTTTCCCACTGGGTTTTCCTTGGCAAAGGTTTTAACGAGGCAAGTACTCTTAAACTTGGGATCCAGAAGTATCCATAGACCCTTGATCAGATAAGCTCTATGAACCCTGAAGCGTTCATCACGGCTTACAACAATGGATGGATAAGGGGAAGTGTTATAAACGGGCTTTGGAGGCCCAACCCGTTAATAGGTATCCACCCATTATGTAACCCTATTTACTATAAATACAGGGCTACGGGGTTCCGTAGCCGCCATGGTTTACAACATCAGATTCTTTTTGCATTCATTTCAGTTCTCAACAAACTCGATCACTAAACTCGATCACTTGTGAGTTTTCGAATGATGCATGGTATACACAGACACTGACACAAGTCAATTTTCTTGGGGGCCTCCCCCCTGCCAGCAAGAAAGGTCTCCAACACTCGTCCACCCATGAGGTCTCCATGCATCACACGTGGATATTGCCCAGAGCTGAATCATGGCATGGCATGTCACCAATCACCATGCAACTTCCATGTGATTTCACGAGATGATCTTACTATATTAAGACCTTGCCACCAAGCGGAAGCTCTTCGCTCACCATAACAAGAGGGAGAACAAGATAAGAAGGGTGCACATGGATGCATTTTTCTTGTCACTTGCCTTGGTACTGCTATGGATGAGCCATCCGTGCCGTGGCCTTGCTTCAACAGAGCAAGCTTATCGCCAGCAGCAGCGTCCTGACACAACCCAGCATGGTGCACCACCACGGTCTCCGTCGCAACAACGCTAGCCGCCAGCTCAGCGTGGACCTTCTCCACACCGGCAACCTCAGCCATCGCCACAATGCTCTCCCCCTCCATGGTATGGACACTCACCGTCTCCACGGCACAGACAATCTTCGCCTCCCCCACAACATGTGCACCCGCCGTCACCTCCGCCACACTCTCCGCCGCCCCAACAAAGGCAGCCACCTCCAGCTCCTCCGTAGCATGGGCAAGCTCTTGGGCACCAACGACCACCTCAAAATTGCCCACCGCCTGCCCACCAAGGGAAGCCACCCCCACCATCGCATCGGCAACCCCCTCCACAGTACTCACCAACACCACCATCTCATGCAAAGCCATCACCGTGTCAGCATCGTTCGCCGCCTGTTAGAAGTCCACCTCAAAATAGATGCCCACCACCAGATCATAAGCAACCACCTCCACCACAAGCGCATCCATCTCCACCCAGCCACGGCTACAATCCACCACCATCTCGGCCTCGCGGACGACCGCCATCCTGGCAGCCACCTCCACAACATGCATGACCACCGCCACCCCAACGAGCACGGCCATCACCACAGCACATGCCAACACCGCCTCTGCCTTATGGACAAGCACCACCCTCCCATCGGAAACCCCCACCATGACAAGAATGCCCGCCACCTCAACATGGGCAACCACCGCGTCCAAGACATGGCCAAGCCCCACCGCCTCACCAAAGAAGCTCGCCACCGCAGCATAGGCCTCCTCCTCCTCCACACCATGGGCAAGATCCATCTCATAGGAAGCCACCACCTCTCCAGAGCAGCCCCCCATACAAACATGGACAGCCTCCATCTTCGCATCGGCCGACCCCACCATCATCCCAGTGTCCACCTCCCCCATTTGGACAGCTGTCGCCGCCGCCGCCGCCACCATCACCTTACTCGTTGAAGGTGGAAACCTGATCTTGTCGTGTATTGAGTACTGCATAGTAGTCCTTGGAATCCTCCATGGTTTCTTTCCCTGCAAATGTTTGTTGAGTGCCTTTGTCCACTTGAATGTATCCCTTCAAACAATGCATGCAATAAAACCTTCATCTTTAGTTGAAAAGGATGTTGAGTATCTAAATTAAGCTATAAAGTGTTGGATATTTCTTCCAATTTCAAAGAGAAAATAGTCCCACATTGGATGGGAGATAACCTTTGATGGGTATATAAGAGTCTTCTTGTTATTGGACTATTGGACTTGTTAATGGGCTAGGACTTGGGGGTAGCTCGCGTGCGCATGAGCCCAAGCATGGGGCGGAGCCCAAACCGGGTTGAAACGAATGGAAATTGTGGACGTCGGATCCGGAAAACCTTAGCATTTGTGCGCTGGCGTCGCGCCTGCGCAGGGGGCGGTTCACAGGTGCGCGCACGGAGTGCCTGAGTTTTGCGTCAAATTTTTTAGCCCGCCTGTTTGGCAGAATTTGAAAGGCCCATTACGGTTTTAATTTTCCCCAACAGCCATTTTCTCTTTCTCTTTTATTGCGCTGTTTAATGGCCCAACAACTATATTTCCATTTAATATCGCAACAGCTATAATCTCATTTAATGGCAGAATTAAATCTTTTTCTTAATTGCAGAATTCCAATAGTTATTTCTTTTGCCCTATATAAACTCAATTCTGGCAAGGGTTTTTGGTATTGCGAAAACTCAAATCTCAAATCATTCTTCCCAAACAAAAGTTGATGCTGCTTTGCTCTATTCGTCTCGGCCTCTACAGCCCCGAGCAGATCTTCTCCCTCAGCAGATCCTTGTTGCTGCAGACTGCTGCGTCCCCCCTTGCTATTCCAACAGCTATTTCTTTTGCCCTATATAAACTCAATTCTGGCAAGGGTTTTTGGTAGCCGCTTGACCTGCCTTGCACCGAGTTCATACTCTGAGGGGCGGAAATCTACTCGTAAGGACATTGCCTAGCACGCCTCGATAAACCGATAAGTCCCTTCTCCCTCTGAATTTTATAGCATCATCCTATTAAATCTGCAATTTTAATTCAACAACCTTAAGAGTAGATTATGGTTGCTGCTATAGTGACTGCTAAACATCTGCCTGATCTGTCTAAAATCGAGCTTTTTTCTGGTTCATTCTTTAAGCGTTGGCAAGAAAAAGTTTTAAGTAAACTTGATGTCACTGGCTTTGCCTTCGCACTCACAGATCCTAAACCAACCGAGGAAAAAGACATTCCTGCCTGGGACCGTGCTAATAAAATCTGTAGACATACTATCCTTCATACTCTTTCTAATGAATTATTTGATGTCTACTGTCCTACCAAAATAGCCTTAGATATTTGGACTAGCCTTACCAAAAAATACATCCTTGAAGATGCTGGAACCCAAAAATTTGCTATAGGCAATTTCCTTCACTTTGCCATGACTGAAGACAAATCTGTTTCCACCCAAATCCATGACTTCCATGTTCTTATTGATGATCTTAAAAATGAAAATATAACTCTCCTTGATCCGTTTGTTTCTGGCTCTCTTATTGAAAAACTTCCTGAATCTTGGAAAGACTATAAAAACAGCCTTAAACACAAACGAAAACAAATGTCCCTTGAAGATGTTATCATCCATATTAGGATTGAAGAAAAGAATAGGGAAAGAGAAAAAGCCAATTCTGCTAAAGAAATTGTTTCTAAAGCCAATCTTATTGAAGCTAATTCTTCCTTTCCTCCTTCACATCCTAAGAAACATTTCAAGAAATTTAGACCCAATCACAAACCAAATCAGAGATTTCAAAAGGGCCAAACTATACTACTTTCAAGAAGAAAGGGGACTGTTTTATTTGCAAGAAACCTGGACAAGATGCAGCTCAATGTCGCTTCCGGAAAGATACTCCTAAACTAAGTGCAAACTTGGTGGAAGGGGATATAATTGCTGCGTTGATCTCAGAGGTTAACATGGTGGCACATGCTAAGGACTGGGTAATTGACTCCGGGGCAACCCGACATATCTGCACTGATAGAGGAGCTTTTACCTCATATGTTCCTATCAGTTCTGGCGAGGAAAATGTATACCTGGGGGATTCAAGACCCTCACCCGTAATCGGGAAAGGGAAGGTTCTTCTCAAATTAACCTCAGGAAAAACCCTTTCGCTTAGTGAAGTGCTCCATGTCCCAGATATCCGTTGGAATCTGGTTTCTGTCTCTCTTCTGGGAAAAGTGGGGGTTAAGGTCACTTTTGAGTCTGATAAAATTGTAATGACCAAGAATAGTCAGTTTGTGGGAAAGGGATATTGTAACCAGGGTCTTTTCATTCTGAATGTACTTGATGTCATGAATAATAATGCATCCTCTTCTTCTGCTTACTTGATTGACTCTTTTGATATTTGGCACCATAGACTAGGGCATGTCAATTATTCATATATTACGAAAATGAAAGAAATTGGATTGTTGACTGCCTCATCTTCCTCTAATGACAAATGTGAAATTTGTGTTGAATCAAAAGTCACTAAGAAAACATGTAGGTCTGTACACAGAGAAAGTGAACTACTTGCTTTAATTCATAGTGACCTTGGGGATTTGAAAAGCAATATAACTAGAGGTGGTAAGAAATTCTATATCACTTTTGTAGATGACTTCTCTAGATATACTGAAGTATATTTGCTTAGATCTAAGGATGAAGCTTTTGATATGTTTTTGAAGTATAAGACTAAAGTAGAGAATCAACTTAATAAGAAGATAAAAAGGGTTAGATCAGATAGAGGAGGGGAGTTTACATCTTTTAATGAGTATTGTGAAGAACATGGGATTATTCATGAGACTACACCTCCTTATACTCCTAAATCTAATGGCATAGCAGAAAGGAAAAATGGAACCTTAAAAGTGATGATGAATGCTTTGCTAATTAGTTCAGGTGCACCTCTTAACCTTTGGGGAGAAGCTATTCTCTCTGCCTGTCATATTCAAAATAGAATTCCCTATAAGAAATTAGGTAAGACTCCTTATGAACTTTGGGTAGGTCATTCTCCAAACCTTAGTTACTTCAAAGTGTGGGAGTGCTTAGCTAAAGTTCTTTTACCTGAACCTAAGAAAAGAAAGTTAGGTCCTAAAACATTTGATTGCATGTTTATTAGATATGCTCAAAATAGTGCTTCATATAGATTCCTAGTTGTTAAAAGTGAGCAAAACATTATGGAGCCTAACACTATTGTTGAAACCAAGAATGCTGATTTCTTTGAGCACATATTTCCAATGAAAATGGATAATGTTAGGTTGACTTCTGCACCTCATTCATCGCACACTTCTGATGTTCATTCACATGATAATGATGATGAGATAGAAGTAAGAAGGAGTAAAAGAGTTAGGAGGGAAACTAATCTAGGTGATGGATTTTTTTACCTTTCTTGTTTCTCTTACATACCATGAAGCCATCACATCTCCTGATGCCACTTTTTGGAAAGAAGCAATCAACAGTGAATTAGAATCCATTATGTCAAATCACACTTGGGAACTTGTTACCTTGCCCCAGGAGCTAAAACTATTGGTTGCAAGTGGATATTTAAAAGGAAGCTAAAACCTGATGGTTCT
This sequence comes from Scilla litardierei, assembly GCA_030789695.1. Classification (NCBI taxonomy): domain Eukaryota; kingdom Viridiplantae; phylum Streptophyta; class Magnoliopsida; order Asparagales; family Asparagaceae; genus Scilla; species Scilla litardierei. The sequence continues at coordinate 528,625,548 of CM061142.1, forward strand.
ATTGACAAGTTCAAAGCTAGATTAGTTGCTAAAGGCTTCAACAAAAGAAAGACATTGATTATTTTGATACATTTGCCCCTATCACTAGGATAGCTTCTATTTGTGTCTTGGTTGCTTTAGCTTCTATACATATTCTTGTTATCCATCAAATGGATGTAAAGACTGCTTTTTTGAATGGAGATTTGGAAGAAGAGATTTATATGGAACAACCTGAAGGTTGTATCACTCCTGGAAATGAGCATAAAGTATGCAAACTTGTTAAATCTCTTTATGGTTTAAAACAAGCTCCAAAACAATGGCATGATAAATTTGATTCTGTTTTGCTTTCAAATGGTTATCATATAAATGATGCTGATAAATGTATTTACACAAAGTTTGATAATGATGTTGGTGTTATTATTTGTTTATATGTTGATGACATGCTTATTCTCGGCACCAACCTAGATGTAGTAAATGCAACTAAGTCATTCTTGTCTTCTAAGTTTGATATGAAAGACATGGGTGAAGCTGATGTGATCTTAGGTATTAAGTTAACTAAGACACCTAGTGGGATTATGCTTTCTCAAGAACTTTATGTTATTAAAATGCTTGAAAAGTTTGGATATCATGATCAAAAACCAGTAGCTACTCCATATGATGCTAGTTTACATTTAGCTAAAAAAATTTGTGAATCTGTTCCACAAATTAAATATGCTCAGAACATTGGTAGCTTAATGTATTTGATGAATTGTACTCGCCCTGATATTGCTTATGCTATTAGTAGATTGAGTCGTTACACTCAAAATCCTAATAGTAATCATTGGAATGCTTTGTCAAAAGTTATGAGATACTTGAAAGGAACTCTTGAATATGGATTAATTTTTAGTGGCGATCCATCAGTTTTAGAAGGTTTTACTGATGCAAACTGGATCTCTGATTCAGATGAGCTTAAATCCACAAGTGGTTATGTTTTTACACTTGGTGGAGGTGCTGTGTCTTGGAAATCATCCAAGCAAACTTGTATTGCTTGGTCTACTATGGAATCCGAGTTTATTGCCTTGGAGAATGCATGTAGTGAAGCCGAGTGGCTTAAGAACCTTCTTGGTGATCTTCCCATTTGTGAAAAACCGGTACCGTCTCTGTCTATCCATTGTGATAGCCAAGCTGCAATTGCAAAAGCCAAAAATAAAGTTTTCAATGGGAAGAGTAGGCATATACGCCTAAGGCACTCTATTGTGAGGCAGCTGCTAGATCATGAGATAATATCCCTTGATTATGTGAGGTCAGAGATGAATTTGGCTGATCCTCTGACAAAACCACTAAATAGGAAGTTAGTGGAAAGTACATCGAGGGGAATGAGACTTAAAACTAAAACATAGGTCAAGAGTGATTGTAACCCAACCTATGTGATTGATGATCTCATGAAGTAGGTTCATATGGGTAGCAACAAGTCACTTGTTGATCGTGAGGAGCACTATCATTACGTTCATGTCCCTTCCTATGGTGTAGATAGTGCTATCGACGATGAGAGAGGGTGATCATATGACTCTTAATGGAAACCATAGCCCTTGTTGGGTGGTGTGCATAATCGTCGAGCACACTTGATGGGTCCACCTATATGGGTGTGGAAGTGGGGCTGCTTCCTATGCGAATTTGGGTACATTCGCTTGAGCACTCATGAAAATCCAGGTATGGCGCATGGCCGAAACGTGCCAACTCGAAAGAGCAAGCAACTATTCATTGATGATTCAATATGGGCTGTAAGTCAATGTTTTACAATAAAGGAGATTGGTTCATAGAAACTATATGTTTCACCAACTTCTTGTAGAACACACTTCCATTCCCTAAGTAATGGTTCATAGTCCGAAAGTCACCATTGCTAATGTATTGAATTGTCGTATTCGATCTCAAAATCTTTCCTTTTTTCCCTCATCTTGGATTCTTTTTCCCTTACCTCTTGAAATTTTGAAATAGTGGGGGATTGTTGGATATTTCTTCCAATTTCAAAGAGAAAATAGTCCCACATTGGATGGGAGATAACCCTTTGATGGGTATATAAGAGTCTTCTTGTTATTGGGCTATTGGACTTGTTAATGGGCTTGGACTTGGGGGTAGCTCGTGTGCGCATGAGCCCAAGCAAGGGGTCGAGCCCAAACCGGGTTGAACCGAATGGAAATTGTGGGCGTCGGATCCGGAAAACCTTAGCGTGTGTGCGCTGGCGTCGCGCCTGCGCAGGGGGGTTCACGGGTGTGAGCGCGGAGTGCCCGAGCTTTGCGTCAAATTTTTTAGCCCGTCTGTTTGGCAGAATTTGAAAGGCCCATTACGGTTTTAATTTTCCCCAACAGCCATTTTCTCTTTTATTGCGATGTTTAATGGCCCAACAGCTATATTTCCATTTAATATCGCAACAGCTATAATCTCATTTAATGGCAGAATTAAATCTTTTTCTTAATTGCGGAATTCCAACAGTTATTTCTTTTGCCCTATATAAACTCAATTCTGGCAAGGGTTTTTGGTATTGCGAAAACTCAAATCTCAAATCATTCTTCACCAACAAAAGTCGCTGCTGCTTTGCTCTGTTCGTCTCGGCCTCCACAGCCCCGAGCAGATCTTCTCCCTCAGCAGATCCTTGTTGCTGCAGACTGCTGCGTCCCCCTTGCTCTTCCTCTTCCTCTTCGTTCGAGATCAAAGAACAGTTGCTGCTCGTTGGAGCCTTGTACTGTGAGTGCACACTTCCAAGGCCGTTGCCGTTGAATCCTGGAGGGTAGCCGCTTGACCTGCCTTGCACCGAGTTCATACTCTGAGGGGCAGAAATATACTCTTAAGGACAATGCCTAGCACGCCTCGGCAAACCGATAAGTCCCTTCTCCCTCTGAATTTTATAGCATCATCCTATTAAATCTGCAATTTTAATTCAACATAAAGGAGACAAGAAGAATTCCGTAACAGACCTATATAAGTGGATGTGCAACGCTTGGCAACATCAAATGCAGGAACGGCTTGAAGTTTTGTCAGGGATAACTAGAAATCATGTTAGCAGTAAAGAAAAAGGTGAGACTACACATTGCATGCACAACATATTGCCTAAGGATCCTCTATTTAGCATTCTGGTGGCAAGGGCATGCGTGAGACAGGCATTGCATGAATGAAATATATATAATTCTGCAAATATAATTGGAAAGATGTATATGTTGAGCTCTGATACCACTTTGGGAACTTGGGTGAATCTGTTGAATTTACACTTCAAACTCCCTACATGTTCATACATGTTGAATTTACGCTTCAAACACCCTACCATCAGTGACTCATCACATGGCCGCCACGATCATGTACTGTTGGCAGAAAGTTTCTGGGTCACTGACATAAACGTGCCAACTTTTATACTGAGTTGGCACGATCGTGTTGAGTTATCAGAACGTCCAGATTTTTGAGCAGCACAGTTAACACGATCGTGCCATATTTGGCACGATCGTGCATGTCTGATTTCGACCTGATGCTGGTTTTGTTTTGTGATGTTGATCAGAAACTTGTTTAGATCGAACGGCCATGACTTAATACGGCCTCCATAACCCTAAGGAATGTCTCTTTGGTAAACATACATGGCTTTTGGGGCAAGGAGATTTGACGACGGCTACAATTCTAGAGAGATAGTCTTGTTACTAGGGTTTTGAGTGATTCTTTCATTGCGTGAGCGTGAGATTGTTTGAGATCTAGAGTACCAGACTCAAACATCAATATAGTTTCACTTTTGTTAAATGAGATCTAAAGACGTCGAGTGTAATCAACTTGCAAAGGTTTCATCTCTGGTCTAGTGGATTTTTGTTGACAACAGAAGGTTGGACGTAGTTCTCATTATGTCGATGAGACTTAACCAGTGTAAATCGTTCGTGTCCTCTGTGCTTTGATTGAATTTATGAATTACTTGTGTACTGTTTGGTTCTTATTCTTGCTATATTTTCTATCCCTAGATCCATTGTGTTTGTTTGTGGTTTTGCTAAAAGAATAACACAGGTTGGACTTGATTGTAGTTTGTGAGAATTTTTTCCTAACAGTTGGTATCAGAGCGATCAGGTTGGGAGTAGATCAGTAAGACATGATGTCATCAGCTACCACTGAATGCAAGATATATAAATTCACAAGAAGAAATGACTTTTCTCTTTGGAAGATGAAGGTGCAAGCCTCTTAATGTGAGATGGTTGTTACCAAATTTTCGAACAAGATCAAATCGATGCAAAGTTTACAAAGACTGATAAGGCAAAGATGGAGTGATATGCATTTGGTGGATTGCAGTTGTTCTTGGTAGACGAAGTTCTTAGGAAAGTAAACCATAGACAAAACTGCTAAGGAATTTTGTGATAAACTCGAAGCTCAATATGCGAAGAAAAGTTTGACGTCATGATTGTACTTGATGAAGAACTTATTTACATTGAGGATGAAGCCGAACAGTCAGGTGAAGGATCACATCGATGTATTCCCGAAGATATCTTCGAGCCTAGCCAATATGGAAGTGAATTTGGACCAAGAGGTATTAGCCGTAGTTCTTTTATTCTTATTATCATATGAATACTCTTTGCTAGTCAGATCATTAATTTATGGAAAGGAGAGTTTATCTTTGGAAGAAGAAGAAGTAGGTATGCATTCAGAGCACTTCATGGAGAACGTCCGCGGTAATGATTCTAGCAGTCAAAGTGAAGCGTTGTTCACAAAACAATGTCAAGGGAAGAAAGCTTGCCAATGTGCTAGAAGAGGACGTTCGAGATCAATATCATGAGAGCACATGAAAAACAGGTGTTTCCTATGCACTTCATGGAGAAAGTCCACGACAATGATTCAAGCAGTTAAATCAAGTGTTGTTCACAAAAGACCGTCAAGGGAAGAAAGTTGGCCAATGTGCTAGAAGAGGACGTTCAAGACCAATATAATGAGAGCATAGGAAAAACAGGTGTTTTCTATGCATGGAAACTGGGTACTGAAAGAGGGATTGTCCAAACCTTAATGCAAATGGTAAAGGAAAAGGTATATCTACAGGATCAGATTCAATTGGAGTGGCCATGAAGACTATTGGCAGCGATGATAGTGATGACAGGGAGAGGTTGATGGCTAGCACACACGATGAAAATGGTATTTCATAGCTTATAGATTCAAGATGTACATTCCATATAACGCCGCACAGGAATTGGTTTGATAGCTACAATCCAATGGAAGGCAGCAATGTTAACATGACTTGCAAAGCAGATGGAGTGGAAAACATCAGAATCAAAACGTTTGATGGTGTAGTCAGAACTCTTATAGAAGTCAGACATGTGCCAGAGCTTAGAAAGAGCCTTATTTCCATGGAAGCTTTGGCAGGAATCTGTTGTAAATGGACATGACAAGGTGATATTCTAAGGTGATATTTCAAGGGTTCATTGGTCGTGATTGAGGGTAAGATGCTGATCAACTTGTATGCGCTGCAAGGTCTCACAGTTACTGGTGAAGCTGGAGTTTTTCAAGGTACGAGTGGTAAAGATTCTACCAGACAACGACATCTTCACCTAGGTCATCCAAGTGAAAAGACATTGGGCTTACTTCGTAAGAGAAATCTAATTGATGTTAAGAAGGAGAGCCTTGACTTTTGTGAAAAATCTATGGAAGGGAAATAAAAGAAGACCAAGTTTGTAATAGCAGAACATCACAGCAAGGGGCCGCTCGAGTACGTGCACACAGATGTTTGGGGGCCCACGTCAGTATTTTCAAGAGGGTGAGCGAGATATTTTAGGAAGACTTGGAACTACTTGATAAAATCCAAAGATCCAGTCTTAGAAGTTAAAGGCCTTGAATGCCTTAATGGAGAGGCAGTCAAGAAAAGTGATGAAGATTCTTAGATCTGACAATGTCGACGAGTATACCTCAAGAAATTTTATAGACTATTGCAGAATAAAGGGTATTATAAGACACTTTACTACTCTGGATAATCCGTAATCAAATAGAATAGCTGAAAGGATGCATTACATGTTGATGGAGAAGCTTCACTGCCTAAGGTTGACTGTAGGTTTTCCAAAGGATCAGTGGGAAGAAGCAATCTATACATCCTTGCATCGTATTAACAGGTTACCATCGTTGGCGATAGACTTCAAGATCCTAAAGGAAGTGTGGATGCGGAGAGTTGGAGATTCTCCTACTTGAGAGTCTTTAGATACCCAGCATATACGCTACAAAAGGAAGATAAACTGAACTAAAGGGCTAGGAAAGTAGTTTTACTTGGATATCCAGAGGGAGTAAAAGGATATAGACTGTTGGACTTGGAATCCAATAAGGCATTTGTCAGTAGACACGTCACATTTGATGAATTACCGGTGGTCAAGCTGGAGGTGATTCAATCAAATAGTGACTCGGTATCTGACAAACCCGATCCATACATTGACCTCCACACCCACATCACAGAGAAGAAAGATTCAAAGATAGTTCATGATCTAGAGACTATAGATCAAGATCAAGTTCAGACTCCAGATCAAAAGAACGAGGTCCCACCCCCAAGTAGAAATTTGGAGTTGCACAGATCTACGAGAACCAGGAGCCCGACTCAAACATTAGGTGAGTGGACTCACTTAGAATCATCTTTTGCATTTGATGACAGACAAGCATACGTCTTGAAATATTGAATATGAAGCACCTGCTACTTTTAAGAATACTCAACAGTCCAAGGATGGTGCCAACTGGCAGTTGGCCATGGTGGAGGAGATGTAATCTCTCCACAAGAATGGCACTTGGGAGCTAGTTCAGTTACCCAAAGATAGAAAAGCGATTGGCTGTAAGTGGGTGTATAAGGTAAAGGAGTGTTCTATGGAAGATGGTGGACAAGATAGATATAAGGCACGTCTTATAGCCAAGGGTTTTACACAGAAGAAATGAGAAGACTACAATGAGATCTTCTCTCCTGTAGTGTGACACACATGTACTCGTGTGTTATTGGCGATGGTTGCTGCACAGGACTTGGAGTTAGAGCAGCTAGAAGTGAAGACTGCTTTCCTACACTGAGAGCTAGATAAAGAAATCTATATGATCTAACCAGATAGATTCGAGGTAGAAGAAAGGAGCAGATGGTGTGCAAGCTCAAGACATCATTGTATTGACTAAAACAAAGTCCAAGACAGTGGTACATACGATTTGACAGTTTCATGCAGAGTGTGGGTTTCGAGTGAAGTTTAAAGTGACCAATGTGTGTATGTCCACACACACTCAATGATGGGTCATTTATTTACTAACTATTGTACACAGATGACATGTTGACTGTGTCACATGACATCGATGAGATCAACAAGTTGAAGAAGAATCTTGCCTAGAAATCTGAGATGATGGATCTGGGACCAACGAGGAGGATCTTAGGAATGGAAATTTTTCGAGACAGATAGGATAGGAAGTTGAAGTTGAGCCAGGAAGCTTATATTAAGAAGGTTCTTGCCCATTTTGGAATGGAGAAGACAAAGCCTATTACCACACCGCTAGGAGCCCACTTCGAAATTTCTGCAGATTTGTCATCTACCACATAGGAAGAGAACACATATATTACCAAGATACCATATGCAAGTGTTGTGGGTAGTCTCATATATGCCATGGTGTGTACGAGACCAAATTTAGTGCATGTAGTTGGAGTTGTCAACAGATACATGGTGAATCCAGGTAAAGAACATTGGCAAGTAGTGAAGTGGATACTACAGTATTTAAGTGGCAAAACCAATGTTGGTCTATACTATGGTAGAGGTGAGGACTTGATGGTGTCTAGGTTTGGTGACTCAGATTATGCATGTGACCATGACAGGAGGATATATACTACTGTGTATGTATTTACAATGGGTATAGCTGTAGTATGATGGAGGTTGTTAGTTCTTGGGTTCAAGACTAACGTTGTTTTGATGATGATCAATACATTATGTTAGTGTGCTAATCAATCTTATGTTTTAGTCTCAGTTTATCTTAATGATTATATGTTGATGAGACAAATCATAATTCCTGGAGGATATTACAAGGGATATCTTAAAGACCTTCAAGAGTAATGGTGTGCCCTAGCTTGGATGTAGTCATGAATATCATCTAATGAAGCCAAAGCTTGGAGCATGATGATGGATGGACATCTAGAGGACCATTGACAAAGCTTGGAGCTTGATGAAGGGAAGCTCATCAAGAGGTGCCAAAGCTTAGAGATGTTGGGGAGCATCAAGGTATCATGAACTTGGAGACTTAGACTCTAGGAGATGTAATTTGTAATCCATGTAATTTCTATTACTTGCATTTCTCTTTTTGAGTCTAGGATTACTGTAATGTCTTGATAGATGATCATACTCTCATGCATATGCAATTATCCATCTTAGTGAGCATTAGGATTATCACAGAATCCAATCCAATAGGTTCATCTTTCTCAAAGACTCATTTGGAGTCTCTGGCTCTCCAACAGTCGCCTGATGAAGGTTTTACAGTCGAATGGGTGATTCCAGTCGCCTGTCGAGCGTTCTACAGTCGACTGTGGTGAACTGCTCAAGTCAACATTTTTATTGACTCTTCTTGAGATTTTCGCATCAGTCGACTGATGTTCAATTTACAGTCGCCTGTGTTTCTACAGTCGCCTGTGAATTGGTCAACAATCGACTGTGCACATCTTGCATTTTCTGGGCTTCATCCTAATTTGCAAGACAGTTGACTGATGAAGTTTTTACAGTCGCCTGTATATTTATAGTCGCCTGTGAAATGGCCATCAGTCGTCTGAAAGGCGTAAGTGCAAAAAATGCATCTCTCTCTATTTTATTTCCATCCCTGCAGCAGTCGTCTGATGAAGGATATACAGTCGACTGTCTATTGTTCAGTCACTTGTGTCGTCTTCTACAGTAGACTGTCCTGGCTCAGATTATAGCCGGTGTGATTTTTCTAGCCGTTGAATAGTCGACTATCATTGTTTATCAGTCGATTGTCTGTACCGTAAATTGCCAAAATCTAGACGTTGCAGATTTCTTCCCTTTGGGTTTTTGGCTGGTTTTATGGGTTCTTTTTGGCTTCCTTTATATAGGAGTTGGCTTAGTTCATTTAGAACACTTAGTTAATATTGAATATCTTTGTGAATCAATAGCCACTCCTAATCTCTCATATTCCCTCATTTTAGCTTCAATCTTATGCTATAACATCTAAGATCTAGGGAATTTCTCCAATGGATTTCAATCTCATTCCTTTTCTTGGAGAACATCTTTCTTCTCTTCATTTCATACACTCAAGTGAGAAGTGTTGGGATTCATTCCTAGAAGAGAGAAAGATCATCAAGTGCAATCAAATCCTCATCTCAAGCACTTGAGTTCCACTTGCATGTTTTCTTCTTCACATTGGTAAGATCATATCAAGGCATATGTAAGTGTTATTTCGTTTCACCTTTGTGATACCCATAATTCTCTGTGTGGGAATTAGATACTCTTTTTGTGGGAGTTACTCTCTTTGTGAGAGTTTGGTTCTTTTTGTGTGAAAGAACAAATCCTCTGTGTGAGGTCTCTCTGTGAGAGAGTAAGATTTCTCTGTGTGAGAATCCAAATCCTCTGCATAAAGTATCTCTGTGTGAGATCGTATTTACTTCTCTGTGTGAGAATTATAGTGAATATTGGTGTGGCTAGACGTACCCAAGTATTGGGGAACCAGGGTAAAATCCTTGTGTTTGCGATTGTTGTTGTTGAGCACTCTGTTTATTTTCCGCTGCTTATTGTGCTTTAATTTTAGTAACTTTTAATTAAGCACTTTGCTTGCCATTACACTATTCACCCTCTTTCTAGTGTGTGTGTAGCCCCATAGGGTCCTTTACAGAGGTCTGTTCTCCAGTTTATTGTAGTGCTCTCGACCACAGAAGCAGAGCTTATAGCTGTTGTCAAGGCTATGAAGGAATGCATGTACTTGAGAAATCTTATGCAAGACTTAGGGGTTTCGTAAGAAGTGACTCGTGTACTCGAAGAAAGCCAACGTGCAAATCAGTTGGCAGGGCATCAGGGCTTAAGCTCGAGGACCAAACATATTCAGGTGAGATACTTCTTCCTATAGGATGAGAAGAAGAAGATCATGTTAGAGAAGGTCTCAACAAATCACAACCCGATGGACATGCTCACAAAGACAGTTTCTACATTCAAACTCAAGCATTGCTTGAGTTTGATCCATTTGAAGTAAGTGCTTGATGTTATTTTTCCGTTGTCAAAGTTTTGAATCCATGAATTCGAGATCTGGGTAGAGATGTTTGGTAGTTTGGTAGAACCGGTGTGGCGAGTCTAGAGATTCCATGGTGATGAATGGAGCAGTGCTTGGGTGATGGAGGAAGTTTGAAGCAGGGTAGAGTGCTGAATTTATGCTTCAAACTCCCAATACGCAGTGACACGATCATGTCACATTCATCTCATGGTTTGCACGATCATGTACTATTGGCAAAAAGCTTTTGGGCCAATGACACAATCGTGCCAACTTTAGACCTAAGTTGGCACGATCATGTTGGGTTAGCAAAACTTTCATATTTTTTAGCCGTACAATTGACATGTGCCAGTCGTGTTTCGACCTGATGCAGATTATTTTGTGTGCCATTGATTTGAATCTTTTAGATCGAATGGCTAGACCTTAAAAAGCCTCTATAACTCTAAGGAATGTTTCCTTGGTAAATACACATGGTTTTTGGCACGGCAAGGAGATTCGACGATGGCTACAGAACCTTCCATGTAGTCCAGTGATATTTGCTGTCAAATTAAAAGAAGAAGTGAAATTATATGTCAGAGAATGTGACGTTGGTAAATGGAATAAATATATCACACATAGTCCAACAGTATTTGCTATAACCATTAGCTATTTCCGAGAAAGTGTGTGAGGAGTTGAGCATGGATTTTACAGAGGGGCTGCTTGTTTCCTATGGGGAAAAATAATATCTTGGTAATGGTTGTAGCATGGCTAAAGGTCTCGGTTTCAGTTTCGGTCTTCCTGAATTTTATATTTCGGTTTTAGTTTCCCTTGTTTCGCTGGTTTCAGAGTTTCATTTCGTTTCGTCTGTACCAGTAGTTTTGGTAGTTTTGTTTTGGGTAAAGGTATCGATTTAGAAGATATTTTAAATGTGTATATACATAAAGTGACGTATTATATATACAGTTATATGATATTTTATACATATAAATGCACCAATAATTTATACTAGATATATAGCTATACAAAATGTTTAGCTGGAACTTTTATAAGACCCCAGCCAGTCCCTTATTATTTTATTAATATAAAAGAATAACAATACAAAAAATGATGAGGCGTAAATCTAACCTCATAATACAATAAATGAATAAAATAAATCAGAAGTTACAATAAATCTCCCTCAAAATTAGTATCATTCAGGTGTGGTGCAAACTAGTAATGTGGATAGCGTTATTACATCTGTTTCAGTCCTAAAAATGATATCACCATGTTATCATATACGAAGGGCTGGCTCGGCTTGATAAATGACATGGCATTACTACTTTTACTGCTAGACTGCCTAGTCAAATTTGAATCATGTATGCATTGACTATCATAATTTGCATAGACATCAGAGTATTTGTAAAGTGTGTAGTAATCGTGATGACTGCCTAAGTATCTATTAGAATACAATTCATGAATTACATTATAATCATAGCCTCCATAATAATCAAAACGTTGATACCCGTTATAATCAGACTGCCTACCATAGGTATCGTTTCCTCTTTCTTCACTTTGAGGCTACATATCATGATCTCTATGCCAATATAAATGAGTTGCATCATAAGCATGGTCGTGCTTCTTTGAGTAGGCCGAGTATATTTCGAAGCATCACAAACTCCATCTGTATAACCTTGTTCATCGGAATACGAACCATCATCCCTTTCTTGCCAAGTTACTGCCTTCTTTTCCTTATTCTTGAGATTCATTTTGTTGTGACTTGATCACAGTTTATTGCTTTTCTCTTTTCTGCTTCCTAAGCACTTCGTCCAACTAAGAAGTATCTCCGTCATCGAGCAACATGTCTTATGTCTCCCTGGACTATTCTTGCAATGGATCATCCTCATGGAAAGTTTGATCCAAGTCAATCAGTTGATCATCAGTTGTGCTCCTCTTGCAGTGTATTTCTCTCAATCTCTTATTATAATACACATAAACTATCTTTTAAGATTTTCTATTATTAACATGTTCATGTTCTTTGTGTGAATAAGTGAATGTGACCCAATTTCGTTCACATTTTGAAGAAGAGACCGTTTGGCTTAAACATGCACAATTAAGTATGAAAAAGTTGAAGCTTGCTCTCACCTAATGATTGACAACCATTTAGCTATAAAAGTTCTCTTGGTTAGAAAACGTAGATCAATTTATTGAAAACATACAAGGAACTAAGATTCTAATAGTTACATGGAGTGACATGCTTTATCGACATACGTGACTTTTGTAAGATGAATACATCAATTTTCATCGTGTTTAACTCCACCTACAATTATCATGCATAATTTCAGAATATGAATGATAGGATCTAATCATATATCAAAATTAAAATATCTAAAAACCATTTACCTCTTTGTCAATTCCAAGTTTCCTCGAGATGTCTGGTTCCAACCTTTCAACCACATGTCTAAATCTAACCAGCACCACATTTTCATTTATTACCATGGTAGAGTAATAGAAATGAGGATTCAGAAAATGACATCTAATTGAATTACATCATGTAATAAATGATCTGTATTCTCGTTAAGTATAACTATAAAAAATAAAAAAATACAATGTTTACTTGTGGCATGAATATATTGATGTAGCTGCATATCTCATCTTTTATCCTCCATGTTCCACCATTTTCTGTATCATCTATCAATATTTTTTTTTCTTCTTTCACCTAGTCCATGGCCTCGTAAAGATAACACATCTTGACTTTATCATCGTCGTCGACCATTCTTAGAACTTTCATCAGCCGTTCAAATACGATGATAACATTAAAGAAGTCTTGCCAGAGGTCATCACCTGAATCAAATTGTTATTTTGTCATTCATCTACATTTTAACCCAAAATTTAAGTTATTTTATTCTCAATTAACGGGGATGCATCAGTAGTAATTTATAGGAAATGTAAACATGATGGAACACCTTCTATTTTTTGTTGGGAGATGGGTATGCCCTTGATGCAATTTATCTCAGTGTATGTATACAAACATCTTGTTCAGAATAATAGTAAGTTGTTTGGTAAGAATTTACCTAAGTTAATAATAATATAGTCGATATATGAACTTAGGTAAAGTGCTGAGACTTGTGCGAGGTTAGACAAGAATCGGGATGAGGATCTCGATCATGGAGAATTGTTTGACAGTTAATAGCATAAGTCTAAAATCGTTCGTGGTCATAGATGTTTCGAGAAAAAGATATCGAAACATAGGATAGACCATTGTGTCTTTGTCTTCACCATGGATTGGTGATGATGATCTCATGGTCATTCGACTGGGCGAAGTTTAAGACGAGACATAGGTGCTGATTGGAGAATGAGTTCACTGAACGACCCAACAAGAGTTATCACAAGGTTAACTTAACTAATCTGTCAATGATAACTCTCAGCAATGATATGCAAGTTGGTCACTATACGTGAACAATGTCACTTAGATTTCTGACCTATCTTCGAGGCAAGGCCTGTCGAAAGGTATTTGATTGTGTGATACTTGAAGCATGCGAGGAGAGTGCTGAACAAGAGAGAATTGGTCTCTCCTGTTATGGGGAGTTAGTGTCACACGGTTGGTTTGGTCTTTAGTGAAAAAGTTTGGCCAAAGTATGTTGGAAGAAGTCCAACATTATTTGACTAAAGACCGACGGAGACTAAACAAGTTCAAGCTATTAGTGTTGACATTTTGACCATACCCTAGGCTTGGCTAGGCGACATAGTTTTGACAAAGAGACTAAAATTGAGGCATTCATCATGGACACAGTCAAGGTGGTCTCGATAATACTCATGTCAATGAGTTAACTACATAATTATGATACCGAAACAGGGACGTCACCTGCTGCTCGTAGCCACTGTCCTCTGGGGTTTCAAGCCCGACTTGTAGTATGGTCAGGCTATAGGCTCTCATACAGAGTGAGACCTTCGTCATGTAATAGGTAGAAATTAGGGAGAATATACATCGAATGTATGTGAATTCATTAAGTCGCAAAGAGTTTGCGATAAAGACTAAAATATTAAAGATATGGGCTATTGCATATGATGCAAAAGAAAATAAAATATTCTAAATTTTTTATGCATATATTTGAAAATAAATGCATAGAAATCAAGAGTGGATTTCCACGAAAGTCGGAGAGAAAACTGTGCTCGAATACGAGTTCAAACGAGCCCAATAGATCTACTTAAAAGGGGTTTAAATAGAAGATCAAAAATACAAAGGAGCCCATTTTAAATAAGGCCAAAAGCCATTTATAATGGCTTGGACCCGACCCATTAGGCCAAGTCATTTAGCCATACAGGTGTCTGCATTTGCGGGCGCCTGAAATGCACGCACGCGCCTTGGGCGCGTGCGGGGCACACGCCTAGCCTGGCATGCGGGCGGGTAGGGCCCATGGTGGGCCCCACCCAGATGCTTTGACTTGGGGTTTTTAAAACCCAATATTACAGCTGCGAATTTCAGTCGTTTTTGTGGTTGTTAGCTATATTTGATGCTATGTTTTGAGGGGTCAAACGGAGTCAGAATTTACCCACGTTTATTTATATGCGATCACCATTCAGTGCTCTTCGATTTGATATTTTGATATCACTTGCGAAGCTCAGCGATGAGGGAGGAAAAATTCGCTAAAGATTGGCCTTTGTGAAATGCAAACTTTAATTAATTTTCTCCTCCAAAACCTTTAGTCCCACATCGGTAATTGAGAAAGAGGAGGGGTCAGCTGCCTACATAAATAGGGGCCAACCCCTTCTTTGAAACTCGTACCAAGCTCCAGATCTTAGTAGCTCCATTAAACGTGAGTAAGCTCGGATCTAAGCTCAAATAAATATTCACTCTTCTCCCTTATTCTTCCTTGCTCCTCATCAGGCTCTAGCAAAGCTATAAATGAGTTTGGATTGGATCCAAAGTCTTGACGAAGGATCCACTCAAGGTGAAACTTTATTTGGCACGTGGTTGGCTCGGCGACAAGGGTGTTGCTCGGCTCGGTACGTGATTCGGTTTGGGATGCAGTTCAGCTCGGCCGAAGCGACGCGGGGCATCTCTTTGGAGATAAAGAAATGTTGTTGAAAACGACGCTTTGTATTCTGCGGAAACAAAGTGAAAGGTATGTAGTTTATTAACATGCATTTATATTTGCAATAGTTAGATAGATCTATCCTTAAGGGTTGGTTGGACCTAACCCCAGGATAGTAGAGATTTTGGCTAGGGTTTATGCTTTAGGGCTAGACTTAAAATAGTTTAAATTAGTTGTTTTTCCACTGCTTTTATGTTTTCGTCGTCTGCCCGACTTAGGTCGGACGTCGATTTTATAGCCCTACGGACCTAGAAAAACCTTCAGTGGTATCAGAGCCACTCTATATTGATCTATGGTTTTGCAATTATAAAGTGCATAGGCTGTAGCATGTTTCTCCATCAGATGGAGGGTTTTATTTAAGCTATTAAATTGTCGTTTCATATGATGGTTTTATCTTCAAAAAATTGTTTTTGGTAATTAGATCTAATTTTAACATCATGAATAATTTAATAATTAGATCTTTAAAATTATATGATAATTTTTAATGTAGTCTAAACTTATGCGATTAATCTTTTAAGTTGCATGCTAATTTTATGAGATAATTTTAGTTGATCTGTTATCATACTAAAAGGTTTAGTTGATATTTTTTAATGGTTTTATTATTTCTTGTTGATTATGTGATAATAGAAGAATTTTTTTTAGGATAGCCATTAAAAGCTTTCAGAAAATCATAAGAGAATTTTTAATAGACATGCTATGTTTTAAAATTAATGCAACAAATTAAACTCATAATACTTGATTATGGTAGTCCTCTCCAACAATTATTATTTTAATTGTTCAAATAATACTTTTGAAAAAGAGGCTATGATTTAAATTATTGCAACTTGAATTTTAAATCCCTAATACGTGATTAGAACAACACCCTAAATTCCTTATAGTTGATAAGGACTTTAATAAAAGTTATTAACCAATCCTAATAATTTTGAATTTTAGGATTCAACTAGTTGATTGGATTAACTAGTTTTTTAATGAAGCCATTTCAAGTCGATGTCACACATATGAATAATTAGTATCCTTCATGGATCAGATCTAGTCTAGAGTTTTTGACTAGTGTTGTGGTTCACCCTAACTTGACTGGAGATAGTGATCCTAGCTTAGCCAAATCCTTGGCCGTGTTCCGTTTGACTGAAAGGATGTGAATTGTTATTATGTGAAACCATCGATCACATCAAGTTAATTACGTTTAAAATCTTCTTCAAGATTAGCCGTAACCCTCCTTGTTTTAGAGGGTGGCAACTATAGGTTCTATGATGTAGTTGTTGAGCACACTCAAGCTATGACATAGCTACATTATGGAAACCAACCTCTTATTACATGAGATGTAGTTAGACTTAACCCAAACCGTCGCATATTGCCCATACACCGAGCGCCTGCGTAAGTTAAACTAGACACAAAAACAAGGGTCCAACTAGACTAGTCACTATGATATGGATGAGCACACTCATGATCATAAGTGGCTATGGGTAAAGACCAATAAGGGAATCATATATGATATGATTGATGAATAGTCATCTTCCAATCGCAGAGGCAAGCAATTTGTTGAGCACACTCAAGGTAGTGAGGCTCAGGGTGGTTGGATTCCTTTCCCACTACATTTTATTAATTTAAATCCTTCATTATTATGGCTAAAATGATCGCCTAAATAGTTGAAGGATATAGTTAGATAAAAGCCATTCTATCTATATTTAAAATTGAACATATGCTAAACTAGGGTAGTTCTAGGTTTACCAATGGAATCCAAACCATACTATCCTAAAAGAATGTGGTAAATGGTCAAGAAGATTGATCATAGGAATATCAACTCAAATTTTATATAATAGACTATACTATGTTCTCACTGAGATTAAAGTGTCCTTCTTAACACTGGCTCAAGGACAATGACTTCCTTGAAGCCCTAGACCCAACAAAATTCAATCCGCAAGGTGTGAAACTTCGTGCAAACTGTTTGGCTCGAAGATGAATGTATGAGCGGTGCAAGACTATATATCCCAACTGGATCTTGAGACGAGCAACTTGTTGATCACACTCAAGGTTATAAAGCTCAAGTGTTTGGATACATGAGATGTTTGCACTGCTATTATTTGTGTTGGGACACGTAATATTTAAATGAGATTTAGAAAAGAAGAATGCATTCAGGAAAGTGAATTGAGAAAGAAAGTTTTATCATTAGTAAATGCAATAATAGGAGGAACTGAAGATGTGACATATTTGATGTCACGGTTTCAGGATAAATCGTTATACAAAAGGAATAGATTATCCTACATGCTGGAAAAAGGAGCAATTGTTATTTGTTAGACCATAGAGGACGTCTAACACGTTTTGGCGAATGTCGTCACCTTGCTTATGAAGAAATGAGTAATTTGTATAACGATATTGTATTAGGTGGTAATACATGAATGACAAGTTATGGAAAACTAATCTATTGCTAAATAAACTAGGCCATACCAAAGAGAACAGACTTGACAAGTCACATAAAGAGAGGGCTCTTGACCTCTCGTATTATGAGTCGAAAGACACTTGTAAGTCTTGTCTCAAATGTATGATGGCCAAAATCCTTCTGTAAGACAGTAGGAGAATGAGTTGGAGAACTCGTGGTCTTGCACATACAGATGTATCAAGACCCAAGTCTAAATTAGCCTAGATGTGACATTATTTTTTATTACAACACGTGTTCTTGATGAAACACAAATCTGATAAAATTGGGAATATAGTGACAGAAGTATTTGAACTGCTTCGATTAGATCAAAGAGCCGAATACTTAGCCATATAATTCTTGCGTAATTAAAAGAAAATGAGATTTTCTCCCAAGTCAAGTCTCTTAAAACATCAGTGTATTGGATAGCATGAATCACACTCTGTTAGACATGGTGTGATACATACCAAGTGACTATGAGTTACAATCCGCCCTCTGTGCTAGTCCCCATATAATAATACCTAGGTTCTTGATAAAGTTCTGTGAGGACCTTGTCAATATGATATTCCTCAAATTAATCATTAGGAAGTCACATGAATACTCGAGCCTCGTGAGACAAAAGAGTCAAGTAAAACATTATAGATGATGATGGTCTAAACAACTTCGAAGATGCCATTCAGAGTCGTGACTCTAAGAAATGGCTTGATGCAATCCGAAAAAGGTCCTTGCAAGTAAATAAGGTATAGACCGTAGTTGACGTGCCCAAGGAAAGTGTTTCCTTTGGCTGCATGTGAATCTTCGAGACAGAAGAGTAGTGCAGATGGAAAAAAGTGAAGTACAAGTTATGCTGGTTGAGAACAGTTATCATCAAAACTCCTATAAACGGATTGTGATGAAACTTTCTCGCCAACAGCTGTGTACAGATCTATTCGGATCAATCTCGATGTTAATGCTCATGATGACAATGAAAAATGGAGTATACACATATAGTTTGTTTTCTAAATATGATTTACAAGAACAAACTTATATGAATCAAACAGAGAGTTTTCAAGGTCAGTGGAAGCAACTAAAAGCATGTGAGGCATTATAGAGACAGAAGATATGTTTTGACAATGTGGTCAAAGAGTTTGACACATATCAAAATGATTAGGAACCGTGTAGATGACAGTAAATGTTTTGGATTATTCTCGTAAAGTACGATGAGCCGGATGAGATTCAAGCAAAACAAATATTATGGATTCTAAGAGACCAAGGAAATTTTTTGGATGAGATTTAAATATGTGGTCTAGCATGAACATAGAAACTCATTAAGTCTATACTAAATACGGTTGAGTAGATTAATTCACTAAGGCTCTAACACATAAAGTCTAGAGAGACGTATGTGTAAAAGTCGTATGCGATACTGAGATAAATGGGCATGAGTGCAAGTGGAAGATGTTAGGAGATGGGTATGCCCTCGAGGCAATTTATCTATATGTGCGTGTACAAACGTCTTGTTCAGAATAACAATAAGATGTTTGGTAAGAATTTACCTAAGTTAATAATAATCTAGTCGACATTAAAACTTAGGTAAAGTCCTGAGACTTGATGCTAGGTTTAAAAAGTACCGAGATGAGGATGTCGATCATGGAGAATTGTTTGCCGTTAAAAGCACAAGTCTAAAATTGTTCATGGTCATATATGTTTCGAGAAAAGGATATCGAAACATCGAATAGACCATTGTGTCTTTGTCTTCACCATGGAGTGGTGACAATGATCTCATGGTCGTTTGACTTGGTAAAGTTGGAGACGAGACACAGGTGATGTCACGCCCTGCTTCCCAAAAACGTGGAGGTGAAGCGTGAGAAGGTCCGCTCAGACTTGAAGCTACAAAGCTTAAAGTCCGATAAGCGTCAATCAAATTTAAACTGCAGGTCCTTGCAACGCGAAACGAAACAAAGATAATAATAAGGAAATGAGACAAAGAATAAATCTCAGAATATCCATAATAATAAGTTTCAACATCGTAGAAAAGCCACCAGGCTAAAATAAAAGAGTCTAAAAGAGGCCCCATCATGGCCAACAAAAGTACAAAGTACGAAAACAAAGTAATGGTGCAAGCACCGACAACTAACAGCAACCTAAAGCAAAAGCAACTTAACAGTCTCTAAGACTGGTCTCCGGTGTCCTCGAACTCCTCGACGAACGTAGGCTCAGGCTCAGCGTCAGCAAACACAACGTCCTCAGCTACGAACTCTGGCTCAGGGTCTAACATGTGACACCCAAAAGAGCAAGGGGCACATGTCAGCAAGTCTACAAGAGACTTGTGCAAGGAAAGTGAAAGTAGGTACAAGTAAAACAACCTAGCAGTTCTAGCATGATGCGATGACATGTCAGTTTGAGTATGAGTGCAACAGGTAAAGTAAAGTAAAGTAAAGTATGAGCATGTCATTTAAACATGGCATGGATGACAAGTAGTACATGAATCATTCACAAGACAAGTAAAGTAAGCACCTCGTGCACAGAGATTCCGCCTTTGGCTAGAGTGGCTGCGCGGGCCAACTCCTAAGCTCAAGTGATCGTTTATCCCTACCCCTCCACGTGTATCGAGCCAGGGCCTTACCCCCGAACACGAAATGCTCGCTTCTGGATCACGAGCCAGGAAGTGTTTTTAACAAGTATGGCTTAGGGGTGCACCTAGCCGGACAAGGAAGTACAAGTACAAGTATTGTAGCGTGTGCTACAATGCGACATTCAATGCATGGATGACATGACATGGCAAGTAGTAAGGCGTACAAGTAAAGAAAGTAAGCATGACAGTTTAGTATGCATGATCAATAAGTTAAAGAGTAGGATCTAGCTTCGTTGTCAAGCTAGATCAATTTAGGTGACGGATCTAGTTTCGTTGTCAAACTAGATCAAGTAGGCGTCTAGCCAGCTATCATTTCACTGACTAGTCTCTTTTATGCTAAAAACAGGGGAGTGGCCTAAAAACATGGCCCTACACAAAAGTTGGCAAGTTTCACTTGCCTGCAAGTATCACGTTAGAGAAACACCGTCTAACGAGTCCAAAGTCACAATTCCTACGTGCACAAGTCCACCAGCCTACATCCGTTTTATTAATCTTGATTAGTGAGTGCTAAAACATTTAAAATACTTTAAAAATACTGATTTTAGTCTTGATTAGCATGTAATTAGGTTGGGGGTCCTAGGGGCGCAAAGCGTTACCTCAACACGACGCGAAAGCTACACTGGCGTCGGGTAGCGACGCCAGGGGTTGGAATAAAATATCGCGCTCCAAGTCCTGATTCCAATATAGATTCCTCACTGGAAAGTTCAGAGCATCAATCAGAGCGACGATTCCAGATTCCAAAGCTAGCATGTGCGACGACGGGCTACGACGTGTCGCAACGTCGTATGCGGCAAATCGTCGAAGAGAACGCACCTAGGTGGGGCCCACAGTAGTCCTAGGGACCAATAGGGGACCCACAATAACTCTGGAGAACTTGGGGGGCCCACGGTGGCAAACGATGCGACGGATGCGGGGTTGCGACGTTTGCTCTCGGTCGGACACAGCCAAATGCGGGAGAATGGCTCGGTCGGACACTGGGGGCGGGCTTGCACAGTGCAGCGGGTCGGTGCGGCCTTGGTTCTCTCGGTCAGAGCGGGGAAGGCCGTCGGTCAGACACGGGGGAACGAGAGTTGCAACGTCGCACCGTTGCAACGATGCGGAGAGCGATCGGTGCGAGCGGGGGCTTCGGTCGGGCACGGTGCGGAGCGGAGCGACAGAGCGGGCGGCTGTGCGGAGCGGGATGCGGGCGAAGCTCTCGGTCTGACCGAGAGCTCCTCTCGGTCGGAGCGGGGGAACGGGGCAGCTGCGATGCAGCGGCTGGGTGCGTGGGCGGCGATCGGTCTGAGTGGGGGAACAGAGGCTGTTTCTTCGGTCGTGCGGCTGATGTTTGTCGCAACGTTGCGACGATTCGTCGCAACATCAAATTTAGGTTTTGGAAGCGGCTAGGGTTAATTTATTGTGAAAATAGGTCTTCCTAAAGGTTGTTTATATAGTGTAGATGGGTTGACTAGGTCTAGGGCTAATCCTAATGGGATTAGGAGTTTAAAATGATTTAAAATTCAAATCTACTCTTCCTAATCACATAGGGATTGGGTGAGGCCAAGATAGGGGCTAATATTTGGCTCAAAAATTATTTAAAACGTTCTAAACTCAAATAAATTTTCTTTGGCAGAAATTAATTTAAAACGTAATTATTAAAAATATTATAAACCTTGATAAAAAAATAAAAGTGGTCAAATAAGCTCCAAAAATTATAAAATAAATATCGAGGTGATCGTGATGACGAAAGTGAGCTAACTAAGAAGACGGATCTCAATTTTGACGTCGGACGACGAAAATAAAAATAGAAACGTCTCCCGTCAAAAGTGAGAATCGCAACGTCTCACCGAATAAGATTAAATTGTGGGAAAACGACTCGAGAAACATCGTTCCAAATTAGTGCCACTATTTAATACTCTCAGAGACGTTCACAATGGCATATCACACAAAAGTGTTCACAATCAAACAAAGTCTAAAATAAACACGTGCACGTCCAAAAGCACGTGCACGAACGAAGTACAACGAAAACAGACCGTTACATCCTCCCCACCTTAGAAATGATTCCGTCCTCGGAATCAACATCAAGCACTGCTCGGGAAAAGGTGTGGGAAACGCTCTCTCATCTCGTCCTCACGTTCCCAGGTAGACTCACCAGGGGAACCGTGACGCCACTGCACTCGAACCAAGTCGACGGTCTTATTATTCAGATGCTTCTGTCGACGATCCAGAATCTCAATGGGCTGCTGATCATAAGACAGATTCGGACGAACCTAATCTCCGAGAAATCCACATCATGGGACGGATCACTAACGTATTGACGTAACTGAGATACGTGAAATACGTCGTGAACTCCCACCAGCGACGGTGGCAACGCCAAGCGATAAGCCACAGCTCCAACTCTCTCCAGGACATCAAACGGCCCAATGTACCTCGGACTCAGCTTGCCTCTCTTCCCAAATTGAATGACTCCGTGGTTCGGAGAAATCTTCAGAAAGACATGATCTCCAGGCTGAAACTCCAAAGGTCTCCGTTTAGCATCGGCCCAATGCTTGAAACGGTCCTGCGCAATCCTCAGTTTCTCCCAAATATTCCTCACAACATCCACGGCCTCCATAATCATCTCCGGTCCTAACAGCTCCCGATCTCCAATGTCATCCCAGCTTAGTGGCGATCGACATTTCTTTCCATATAGCGCGGTGAAAGGAGCCATTCCAATACTCGCCTGGTAGCTGTTATTGTAGGCAAACTCAACGTGATGGAGATGATCCTCCCAAGATCCCTTAAAGTCCAACATGCACGCTCTCAACATGTCCTCCAAAATCTGAATCGTCCTCTCGGACTGGCCATCCGTCTGCGGGTGGTACGCCGTGCTGAAACTCAGACTCGTACCCAAGCTCTTCTGCAGAATCTGCCAAAACTGAGATGTGAATCTCGGGTCTCTGTCTGACACGATACTCACAAGAACTCCGTGAAGTCGTACGACCTCCTGCACGATTCACGTTACATCACTATCTAAACTAGGAAAAGGAAATAGAAACAGAGAGTAAAAGAATTTACCTTCATATATCTCCTCGCTAGCGTCTCAGTAGACTGGCCTACTCGGAAGGGAATAAAGTGCGCAGATTTGGTCAATCGGTCTACGATCACCCAAATCGCGTCATTCTGCTTCGAACTCCGAGGTAGTCCAGTCACGAAATCCATAGTGATGTGCTGCCACTTTCACTCCGGAATCGGAAGCGGTTGTAGCAACCATGCCGTACGCTGATGCTCCGCCTTTACTTGTTGGCAAACCAAACACTTGGCTACACTCCGAGCCACACTCCTCTTCATACCATGCCACTAAAAGTTCAGGCGAAGATCCTTGTACATCTTGGTCCCACCAGGATGCACAGAATACGGCGAACTGTGTGCCTCCACCAATAATTTATCTCTGATGTCTCCAGCTGGCACACACAACCTGGCTCCAAATCTCAACGAACCATCCTCGTGAATCAAAAAGTCAGTCCACAGATCGGCTTCCACCTGCTCCCGAATCTTCATCAGCTTAGCATCTACAGCCTGTCCAACCTTGATCCTATCCATGACCGTTGACTGTATCTGCATACTCATCATCGAAGAAGTCTCTCCAGGAAGAATAATCTCGATACCAGTCTCGCAAAAATCCTGCTGCAATCTCCACTGCGAGGTCAACATCATCACCGCTGGAAGCCTGCTCAGCGCATCCGGTACCACATTCACCTTGCCAGGGTGATACTGCAAATCGATCTCATAGTCTGCCATGAGCTCCAACCATCGACGCTGTCACATGTTGAGCTCCTTCTGCGTAAAGATATACTTCAAGCTTTTGTGATCGATGAAGATCTTCACCTTCTCACTCAGCAGGAAGTGCCTCCAAATCTTTAGCGCAAACACGACAGCAGCCAACTCCAAATCATGTGTCGGGTAATTCTTCTCATGAGCCTTAAGCTGACGAGAAGCATTTGCAACCACATGCCCATGCTGATGCAACACACATCCAAGACCTTTGCCAGAAGCATCACAAAAGATCTCGAATCCTCCACTCCGATCAGGCACATCAAGTACAGGGGCAGTCGTCAATCTCTCCTTCAGAATACCAAAAGCATTCTCGCAATCATCAGACCAAACATATGGCACGTCCTTCCGCGTCAGTCTGGTCATCGGTTCAGCAATCCGGGAAAAGTCCTTAATGAAACGTCGATAATATCCTGCAAGCCCAAGGAAACTCCGGATCTCCGACGCTGACTGCAGGACATGCCACTCTCTGATAGCCACAATCTTCTCGGGATCCACAGAAATTCCATCACCAGACACCACATGCCTGAGAAAAGCAACTCTATCCAGCCAGAACTCGCACTTGGAATACTTAGCATACAAACGGTGCTTCCTCAAGATCTCCAACACTGTCCTCAAGTGCGAGGCATGCTCTTCCTTCGAATTTGAATAGATCAGAATGTCGTCAATAAAGATAACGACAAATTTATCTAGAAATTCGTAGAAGACCAGATTCATCAGGTTCATAATGACTGCGGGCGCATTGGTTACACCAAATGGCATAACCACGAACTCGTAGTGACCATACTTCGTCCTGAAAGCCGTCTTTGGGATGTCGTCCTTCTTCACCATAAGCTGATGGTAACCACTCCTCAAATCCAACTTAGAGAACACACTCGATCCTCCAAGCTGATCAAAGATGTCATCTATACGAGGCAAGAGATATTTATTCTTGATAGTCACAGCATTCAGCTCCCGGTAATCCACGCACATGCGACGCGAACCATCCTTCTTCTTCACCAGCAACACCGGTGCTTCCCACGGAGACACACTAGGATTGATGTATCCCTTCTGCAAAAGCTCGGCCAGCTGCCTACGCAACTCCTCCAACTCTGCTGGAGCCATTTGATACGGTGCCTTCGAAATAGGCTGCGCTCCCGGAATAAGATCGATCGAAAACTCGAGAGCTCGATCGGGTGGCAGTCCAGACATCTCCTCGGGGAAGACATCGTCGAATTCATGTACCACAGCTGGTCTACTCTGCTCCATCTGCATCGCAACAATCTCCACTGCCTTGGCCCGAAACCTGACCGGACCAAGCGAACTGCTACCTCGACTGAACTCAAACACCGGATGTCCAGGGATCTCGAACACCACCTTCTTCCTCCGACAATCAGTCGTAGCATAGAAACTCGCAAGCCAAACCATCCCAAGCACTGCATCGTAGTTGATGATGTCGTGGACAATAAAATCAGCGTAAAGCTCATGTCCACAGACCACCAAAGGGCAAGAATTGCACCCAAGATGCACCGAGATCACGCCATTTCCTGTAACGATATTCTAACTCTTGGGAAGAGGGGAAGTCGTCAAGGAATGCTTCTCCACGAAGCTCCGAGAAATAATGCACATCGATGCACCAGAGTCAAAGAGGACTCGTGCAGGAAATGTGCAAACCAAAATCACACCTATCAAACAATCTAACAATCAAACCCTATTCTAACAAACAATCATATGCAATCAAACAAACATAAGCTAACAATCAAAACTATCTAAGGAAGGAAACAACTAGATCGAGAGTTACCTGCGATAACCTCATCCACAGCCTCGCTCTCCACTGCCGTCATCAGATAAGCCTGCCTCCTCGGCTGCATGGCCTGCTGAAAAGCCTGCTTCTATGTAGCCAGAGGTGCTCCACGACCTATAGGTACATGTCCTCTCTGCTGCAACGGCTGTGCAGCAACTGGTTCCTTCCAAGGCTGCTTAGACTTCGAGCACTCCTTCATAGCATGAGTAGGATCTCCACAAACCAGGCACTGTCCCAACATCTTCCTACACTGCTCCTTAACATGCCCGGTCTTGCCACAGAAATGGCAAGTCTTCTGAGTAGGCCCACCTGGCCTCTTGAACTACACTGGCTGATTAGGCATGGTCCCAGGCCTAACCACTCCTCTGACCTGCTCCATAGGCCTCTTCCCAGCTCCAGAAATCAGTCCTCTCTTCTGCCTCGCAATCAGCTCCTGTCTCCGAGCAGCTACCAGTAACTTCTGATATGACTCCATATCCGTCGTAGACATCAGACTCTGCAAGTCTAGGGAAAGACCCTGCAGAAACCTCTGAGCCTTCTCCTCAGCATCCTCCACCATCTTTGGCGCAAAGCGACTCAGCCTAGTAAACTCCTGGTGGTACTGATCCACCGTCAGATTCCCCTGCTTCAGCTCAATGAAGCGCTGCAACATCTCCCTCCTAGCAGCCTTCGGAAAGTACTCCTCGTCGAACCTGGACTTAAAAGTAGCCCAAGGTATAGGGCTCACCAACAGCTCCTCCTCTGCATCCCACCAGTTGCGAGCATTATCCTTAAGCTGCTTCTGTTGGATATGGACGACATAAATACACCCATGAGGGGATGTATGAGGGTATACGGACCTCAGATGTCGCATGCACGAAGGCGTGCGCGAAGGGAACCTTTTCTCGTGAGAAAAGGACCACTCGATAAGTGGAAAAAGCCACTTTATAAGTGCAAAATGGCACTTGATAAGTGGATAAAGAAGAAGATAAATGAATATGCTAATATAGGCTAATAAGCTTATAATTGGTTATTTCCTACAATAACCACCCCTAAAGCCTATAAATAGGACCCAATGGTAAGGCATTCATTCACACTTTCTATGCCATAAGTTTGCATAAGGCATCTTATGTTCTTCTTCTCCCTTCCATTAAAATCCTCTTCTAGTTAGAGATTTAGGCGGTGAAACTCTGCTTCGATCCTCCGTGACGAAGTATCGACCGTTGTGGCGAATCCGAGGGCGAAGTTCCGAGATTACCGTGCCGCGTACGCAAGCGTAAGTCTCAACTTCATTTATCGATCCTAACGTCCTTGTTTTGACAGGATCCGACATTGGTATCAGAGCCATACGGGTTCGCCCCGGTCAAACCGCCGTCCCGTTGAACCGATGAATGAGGCGTTGTCTTTTTCACAAATGGGTATCCTATCATTATGGATATGGTAGGAACGCTTTGTGACGGAGAGAATGCAGCGGTTGTTCTTTTCACGGTAGGGTCTCCTACCATTACGGATATAGCAGGAACTCTCCGTGACGGGAAGAACCGACCGTTCACGTCGTCAAGCTCGCACTCTTCATGGATGCCGAGTCTCCATTCATAGGGAATGTGAACTCTCTTCATGTGGAGCGTGTAGTTTACGAAGTTTAAAGTATGTTATTTTTCATTTTTGGCACACGGCCATTAGAAGATAACTACTTTCTCGACGAAAGGGTGCTTCATCGACGAAAGGGTGCTTCATCGAGGAAGATGATGGTAGTTATCTCCATCGAAGAAGATGATTTTTGGTGCATGATCACCATGGCCAAATGGGCTATGAAGGTAATGCACACCCCTCCTCATGCGGAGGGGGTTGGCTTTGGCCAATAACCACCTCGACCACCCCGTCGAGGGGGAGGAATGAATGCGGCCACCCCATGCAAGGGGGGAGACCGGCCATGGCCATGGCCGGCCAGGGCCGGCCCCGGCCCCGGCCAGGGCCAGGGAGCCCTGGCCGTGGCCAAGGCCAGGCCTGGCCGAGACCAGGCCAGGGCCAGGGAGCCCTGGCCGGCCTCGGCCAAGGCCAGGGCCAGGGAGCCCTGGCCGGCCTCGGCCAAGGCCAGGGGCCGGCCTGGCCGGCCCTGGCAGTGGCCAGGGCTGGCGCCCTGGCCTCTGCCAGGGCCGGCGCCCTGGCCTCTGCCAGGGCCTGGCCGGCCCTGGCAATGGCCATGGCCAGCGCCCTGGCCTCTACCAGGGCCTGGCTGGCCCTGGCCGGCCTCGGCCAGGGCAGAGGCCCTGGCCGACGGGCCAGGGCCCCTGGCCGGCCAGGGCAGAGGCCCTTGGCCGGCCCTTGGCCAGCCCTGGCCAGGGCAGATGCCCTGGCCAAGGGGGTGCCAAATAATTGATTGGTCGGTATTGGTCGACCAATTCGGGATTATTGGTCGACCAATTTAGCCAGAGGCCTTAACAATGGTTTCGGCCCCGACAACCTACAAGCCTAGCACATACGGGGCCGACGGCAGTCGTCTGCGGCAAAATTCTCCAATAAGGGGGAAACGCCTAGATCCATACGGGAGCTGGCAACGATAGTTTGCAGAAAAATCCCCAAAAGGGGAATCCGACCTTGGCACGGCTACGACTCATCCCGGCAAATGGCATGAAGTGCCGGATATTTCACTAGTATTATAAGGGTACTAAGTTGAAATATACATTTTTTGAAAAATACGTTTTCTAACATTTTGAAAAATATGTTTTCAAAAACGCTTTTCCGCTGCAAAGTACTATAAGAGTACTTTTATTTGATAAAGTGATGGGGAAATACTGAAAGTTACTCTAGATGGTGATTGGAAACGTAGTGACCTTTCCGATTCTAGGGTAACATCTTCAGTATTTTTCGAAAGTAACTTATCAAATTATAAATGTTGTTCCAAGTGGGAGTTGAAATTTGAACTATCCAAATGGGATATTCTATTATCACTTCAAATGGGAATTATATTTTAAGAATTTTTCAATGCAATGTTTTTGATCAAACCTTCGGTTTTTGTGTCTTTTGCAGCATTTTAAAAGTAAAATGTCTTCCGCTTCAAAGAATATCGTCGCTGAGTTAAACAGAGGTGAAAAACTCAACGACGATAATTACAAACTTTGGTCCATCAAGATACAATACGTTCTAGAGGAGCAAGAAGTGCTCGAAACTCTAAAGAACGTTATGATTGAACCCGAGTTGGGCACTACGGCCCAACACAGACGAGACAAGGAAGCTTTTAATGCTTGGTCTCGGAAGAATAAGATAGCATGCATTACGTTATTGAGCAGTATGGCTGATAACATAATGCGCATCTTCCGAGAACATGACTTAGCCATGGACATATGGTCCAAGCTTGAGGAGAAGTTTGGTGGCACATCGGTGTCCAAACTTCGTGCCTTAACTATAAGATTTGATTCATACAAGAAACGTCCAGATCATTCCATGGGGAAACATCTGCGACATATGGCGAATCTAATCTCAGAGTTAAAGGACGCAGGTCATGTGCTCACTGATGAGCAACAAATCCAAGCAGTCATACGTTCCCTACCAAATGGGTGGGACCAAATGAAGATGCATCTCACTCACAATGAGAGCATCAAGACCTTCAGCGATGTTTCCAAGCACCTCGAATTAGAGGAAGAGCGGCTTGCGGCTGCCAAGCCAAGTGCAGAAGTGCACATGGTTGCTAGTTCCTCACACGGGGGAAAGAAAAGGAAAGATCGTTCGAAGTCTACATATG
This sequence comes from Scilla litardierei, assembly GCA_030789695.1. Lineage (NCBI taxonomy): Eukaryota > Viridiplantae > Streptophyta > Magnoliopsida > Asparagales > Asparagaceae > Scilla > Scilla litardierei. The sequence goes on from CM061142.1 coordinate 528,655,080, forward strand.
AACGTAATAAGCAACCTGAGTCTACCAAGAAACCCAAACACAAGGGTGGGCACAAGAAATGGCACAAGAAGAAAGACTTGAAGAGGATCAAGTGCTTCAAGTGCAACAAGCTCGGTCACTATGCTCGTTCGTGTACGAGTGGAAGCGACGAGGTAACTTGTAATTATACTATTTACATATGTGTTTCTAGTTCAATATTTCTTGTGGAATCTAATCCATTTTGTATAATTGATTCAAGTGCCACCGACCACATAGCAAGGGACAGACGGTCCTTCGTGGAGTATCACCGGATACCCCAAGGAACAAAGTGGGTCTAAGTAGGAAACAACACACGTGTTGAAGTGAAAGGCGTTGGGACTTGCAAGCTAGTCTTGGACAACGGCCGCACTCTCCTACTTCATGATGTCCTCTTCGCTCCAGATATTCAAAGGAATATAATTTCTGTGGTCGTGTTAATGGGTCTTGGCTATAACTGGTTTTTTCATGATTGTAATGTGGACTTAAGTTGTAATAATACTCTTATTGGTACTGGGTTTGTATTTAAAGGATTTATTGTAATGAGTACAATGTATGATTCCTCGTGTAATGAAAATTTCCTTATTGCAAATTCTAAGACTTATGAGTCTGATGTGATTTGTTGGCACGCAAGGCTTGGTCATATTGGACCAACGCGTATGGATAGACTTGCCAAACGTGGCCTTCTATCCAATGTTTCAAAGGTTGAAATGTCGACCTGCAAACATTGCCTAGTGGGGAAATCTTGTCGCAAGCCGTTTGGAACCGGCACAAGGGCCGAGGTTCCATTACAGCTGATCCATTCGAACATATGTGGTCCGATGAATGTCAAGACAAGACGCGGGAAGTCCTATTTCATCACTTTTATTGATGATTTCACCCGATTCGGACATATCTATTTGATATCCCATAAAAGCGAAGCATTGGCTTGCTTTAAAAACTATATGAGTTTAGTGGAGAATCAATTAGATCGCAAGATTAAGGTCTTGCGAACCGATATGGGCGGTGAATATCAATCAACAAGTTTTAAGGAACTTTGTGATGAAAAAGGCATAGTACATCAGGTAACTATGCCTTATACTCCTCAACAAAATGGTGTTGCAGAAAGGAGAAATAGGACTTTAATGGAAATGGTCCGTTCAATGATGGCGCAAGCTAACTTGCCAATCACCTTTTGGGGTGATGCATTATTGACGGCCGCTTTCATTTTAAACCGCGTACCCTCGAAATCAGTTAGCTCCACTCCTTATGAGTTGTGGAACCAAAGGTCTCCTGACTTAAACATTTTGAAACCTTGGGGTTGTGCATCCTACGCACATATTTCCTCCCATAAGTATGGAAAACTTGGGCTAAGGGGAAGGAAATGTATCTTTATACGATACACAGAAAACTCCAAAGGTTATGTTTTTGTTAGTCAGGAAGACAATGGTGGGCTAATTGAGTTTGAGTCGAGGGATGTCACTTTCTTGGAAAATGAGTTTCCAAGACAGGGCGAGATAAGTCAGGACTTATCTCTATTTGAGATTTATGATCAAGAAGGATTACCTCATTCGAGTGGGAGAATTCTTGGTGAAAACGAAAATCCGTTTCAACCTTCACCAATGGATTATACGAATGACGATTATCCTATTCCATACGGGAATAATGATCCAAGTGGGAGCAATTCTAACGACATTCCAAGTGGGAGTGATATTAGAATTGATCTAAATTCGAGTCAACAAGGACTTGAAGAATCTCATATACGACGTAGTAGTCGTACAAGGTTGGCTCCTCTAAGATTTGAGGATGAATTTTCGCAAACCTTTATGACTTTACTATAAGAAGATGACGAGCCTGCTACTTTCAAACAGGCCGTATCTTGCCCTGCTAAAGTCAAATGGATGGAAGCGATGCAAGAGGAGTTAGAATCCATGAAAGTTAACCAAGTCTGGGACTTAGTTGACTTACCCAGAGGACGTAGAGCTATTGGGAACGAATGGGTTCTCAAGATCAAGCATAAGGCTGATGGCTCTATTGACAGATATAAAGCTCGCCTTGTCGCAAAAGTTTTTACACAACAGGAAGGGATAGACTACGAAGAGACCTTCTCACCTGTTGTTCGTTTTACCTCGATTCGCCTGATTCTGGCAATGGTAGCTTGCTTAGACCTCGAATTACATCAAATGGATGTAAAGACTGCCTTTCTCAATGGAGAATTGGACGAGGAGATCTATATGGAACAACCAACAGGGTTTGTAAAAGAAGGAAACGAACATAAGGTTTGTAAACTTCTTAAATCCATATATGGTCTTAAACAATCCTCGAGGCAATGGTATATACGATTTCAAGAAGTTGTCTTATCAAATGGTTTTACCATGCTTGATGAAGATAACTGCGTATATATCAAGAGGATTAAAAGCAAGTATGTTAGCATGTCTCTATATGTAGATGACATTTTAATAGCCGGAAATGACAAGGGCTTTGTGATGGATATCAAGGCTTGGCTTTCATCAGTTTTTGAGATGAAAGACATGGGAGAAGCCGCATATATCCTTGGAGTTAAGATTTTAAGGAATCGTTCGAAGAAACTTCTTTCTCTTTCACAGGAGACTTATATAAAGAAGGTTCTAGAACGATTTAATATGCAGGACTGCAAGTCCATTGATACTCCTATAAGCAAAAGCGATAATTTATGTCTGAAATCATGTCCTAAGAACCAACAAGAGAAAGAGATTATGGAAAAAGTTCCATATTCCAGTGCAGTTGGTAGTCTTATGTACGCTATGATGTGTACAAGACCGGACATCTGTTTTGCCATTGGAATGGTAAGTCGTTACCAATCCAACCCAGGGCAAGTACACCGGAAAGAGGTTAAGAGAATAATGCGATATCTCAAAGGAACTGCAGACTTTGCTTTATGCTATCAAGGAGATGCCTTGAGGCTCGAAGGCTACACTAATGCTGATTGGGCGGGTGATCTCGATGAGCGACGATCGACCTCAGGATATGTTTTTTTACTCGGATCTGGTGCAATATCCTGGAGTAGCAAGAAACAATCCTGCATCGCACTTTCAACTATGGAAGCCGAGTTTGTAGCATTTAGCATGGCAGTCCAAGAGGCTGTTTGGCTTAGAAAATTCTTAGACAGGCTAATTGATGCAAGTGACTCAGGTGATGTACCTATACACAGCGACAGTCAAGCATCTATAGCTTATGTCAAAGATCCTAAATTTCATTGTAAGACCAAACACATTGATATCCGCTACAAATTTGCAAAAGACTATGATAAGACCAAGAAGGTGGACATAAGGTACATATCTACGCATGAGATGATAGCGGATCCGCTCACGAAGGCGATCCCCAGAGATGTGTTTTACAAACACTTATCATCCTAAGGATTGCGTAAGAGCTGAGTTGTACCAATGTAAATTCCCATGTCTGTAAATGATCAAATTTAATAAAAGAATATGTTCTTTTTCAAACATTGCATATGAATTTCTTGAGAAATGTTTGTGTACATTTTTGAAATCTCAGCTATACTTTCTAGTATGTCGGACAGATTGAGGTTGGCTCTCTCACATGAGCAACCGCCTTATTATATTAGACGGATAGAATAGAGATGAGACCTGTTTAAAGTCAAAATCATCAGACGGATGATTTAGAGTCATGACTTAAACAAAATGGTCGCATGAAAGATCTGCATCATATGGATGCTTACAGAAGATCTAAGTGGATTTTGAAATCCTATCTGTCTAAATGCGGGATGTGAGTCCAAAGGATTATTTGAGTAGAAAAAAGGGACTCAATGTCAGACATTGTGGTGTCTGATCATCATCCTTACAACATCATTGAGACATACACTCCCTGGGAAAGGAGCGATGTTGTAATACGTATTCATACTACGTATGCATTTTTTGACCATTGGGTTAGAATAGTAAATAAGTTTACTATTATGTGAGACCCAAAGACCACATGGGTCTTAATTCATTACCCTTATGGACTCTAATTGGTTCCTTTAGATTTGACCGGGTGATTGCTATCTTAGCATGTTACTTATGGACTATGGTTAATTCGGTCCGACGGGGCATGTTAGAAAAGCAAGTCAAGTCAAGATCGAAAGGATCGCAAGAAGAGGAAGATTAATTTCGCATTCACATTTGGACTTTAAAGATTCAAAGCTGGCCAGCCAATTGCAATCCAGATGGGATTCAATTGTTGAATATAAAGTATAAGAAATGTGAAGAAATAATCTAGGGTAAATCATGCGTTGATCTACTCAACTTTGCACCTCGAGGAGTGTTGTGTATCTCTAACAAGTGCACAACAGCGGACTCTATGCGCATGACGGTCACACGGCCTATTTCTCGGTATGATAAACAGAAGAGTTAGAGGAAAATAAGTTTCCTTACAATCCCCTCAAGTGTGAGTGGGAGATGTTGGATATGGACGACATAAATACACCCATGAGGGGATGTATGAGGGTATACGGACCTCAGATGTCGCATGCACGAAGGCGTGCGCGAAGGGAACCTTTTCTCTTGTGAAAAGGACCACTCGATAAGTGGAAAAAGCCACTCGATAAGTGGAAAAAGCCACTTTATAAGTGCAAAATGGCACTTGATAAGTGGATAAAGAAGAAGATAAATGAATGTGCTAATATAGGCTAATAAGCTTATAATTGGTTATTTCCTACAATAACCACCCTTAAAGCCTATAAATAGGACCCAAGGGTAAGGCATTCATTCACACTTTCTATGCCATAAGTTTGCATAAGGCATCTTATGTTCTTCTTCTCCCTTCCATTAAAATCCTCTTCTAGTTAGAGATTTAGGCGGTGAAACTCTGCTTCGATCCTCCGTGACGAAGTATCGACCGTTGTGGCGAATCCGAGGGCGAAGTTCTGAGATTACCGTGTCGCGTACGCAAGCATAAGTCTCAACTTCATTTATCGATCCTAACGTCCTTGTTTTGACAGGATCCGACAGCTTCTTCGCCAGATCAACCCATCCAGCCGGGTTGACCTTCGACATCTTCAGATTATCCTCGGTGTTCCTGATCCACTCCTCTGCAGCCAACGGTCCTTCAGATCCATCAAAGTAAGTCGGGCCTAGCTCCCGAAAATGCTTCGCTCCTGGCTCATAGCGAGGAGCACTCTGAGTGTTCTGGAGCATGCCCTGCTGTACCTGCATCATCTGATGCATCATCCTCATCATCTCAGCTGTGGTGGGCTCTCTATCCGGGACCTCAACACGATTGGCCCCACCACCAGCACGGGTCTGCCGCCTTCCAGCCATCTAATGACATATAAAACGAACACAAATTAGACTCAATAGCTTAATGACTTAGATGTTGTAATTTATTCAATGGATATTCCGTTATTATCGTTGTTCCGTTAATTCGCAATCGCAAGAGTGGACCTGCATGGGCCACCAACAAAACCTGTCACGCCCCGCTTCCCAAAAACGTGGAGGCGAAGCGTGAGAAGGTCCGCTCAGACTTGAAGCTACAAACCTTAAAGTCCGATAAGCGTCAATCAAATTTAAACTGCAGGTCCTTGCAATGTGAAACGAAATAAAGATAATAATAAGGAAATGAGACAACGAATAAATCTCAGAATATCCTTAATAATAAATTTCAACATCGCAGAAAAGCCACCAGGCTAAAATAAAAGAGTCTAAAAGAGGCCACAGCATGGTCAACAAAAGTACAAAGTACGAAAACAAAGTAATGGTGCAAGCACCGACAACTAACAGCAACCTAAAGCAAAAGCAACTTAACAGTCTCTAAGACTGGTCTCCGGTGTCCTCGAACTCCTCGACGAACGTAGGCTCAGGCTCAGCGTCAGCAAACACCACGTCCTCAGCTACGAACTCTGGCTCAGGGTCTAACATGTGACACCTAAAAGAGCAAGGGGCACATGTCAGCAAGTCTACAAGAGACTTGTGCAAGGAAACTGAAAGTAGGTACAAGTAAAACAACCTAGCAGTTCTAGCATGATGCGATGACATGGCAGTTTGAGTATGAGTGCAACAGGTAAAGTAAAGTAAAGTAAAGTACGAGCATGGCATTTAAACATGGCATGGATGACAAGTAGTACATGAATCATTCACAAGACAAGTACAAGACAAGTAAAGTAAGCACCTCGTGCACAGAGATTCCGCCTTTTGGCTAGAGTGGCTGCGCGGGCCAACTCCTAAGCTCAAGTGATCGTTTATCTCTACCCCTCCACGTGTATCGAGCCAGGGCCTTACCACGAACACGGAATGCTCTCTTCTGGATCACGAGCCAGGAAGTGTTTTTAACAAGTATGGCTTAGGGGTGCACCTAGCCGGACAAGGAAGTACAAGTACAAGTATTGTAGCGTGTGCTATAATGCGACATTCAATGCATGGATGACATGACATGGCAAGTAGTAAGGCGTACAAGTAAAGAAAGTAAACATGACAGTTTAGTATGCATGATCAACAAGTTAAAGAGTAGGATCTAGCTTCGTTGTCAAGCTAGATCAATTTAGGTGACAGATCTAGTTTCGTTGTCAAATTAGATCAAGTAGGCGTCTAGCCAGCTATCATTTCACTGACTAGTCTCTTTTACGCTAAAAACAAGGGAGTGGCCTAAAAACATGGCCCTACACAAAAGTTGGCAAGTTTCACTTGCCTGCAAGTATCACGTCAGAGAAACACCGTCCAACGAGTCCAAAGTCACAATTCCTACGTGCACAAGTCCACCGGCCTACATCTGTTTTATTAATCTTGATTAGTGAGTGCTAAAACATTTAAAATACTTTAAAAATACTGATTTTAGTCTTGATTAGCATGCAATTGGGTTGGGGGTCCTAGGGGCGCAAAGCGTTACCTTAACACGACGCGAAAGCTACACTGGCGTCGGGTAGCGACGCCAGGGGTTGGAATAAAATATCGTGCTCCAAGTCCTGATTCCAATATAGATTCCTCGCTGGAAAGTTTAGAGCATCAATCGGAGTGACGATTCCAAATTTCAAAGCTAGCACGTGCGACGACGGGCTACGACGTGTCGCAACGTCGTATGCGGCAAATCGTCGAAGAGGACGCACCTAGGTGGGGCCCACAGTAGTCCTAGGGACCAATAGGGGACCCACAATAACTCTGGAGAACTTGGGGGGCCCACGGTGGCAAGCGATGCGACGGATGCGGGGTTGCGACGTTTGCTCTCGGTCGGACACAGCCAAATGCGGGAGAATGGCTCGGTCGGACACTGGGGGCGGGCTTGCACAGCGCAGCGGGTCGGTGCGGCCTTGGTTCTCTTGGTCAGAGAGGGGAAGGCCGTCGGTCAGACACGGGGGAACGAGAGTTGCAACGTCGCAACGTTGCAACGATGCGGAGAGCGGTCGGTGCGGGCGGGGGCTTCGGTCGGGCACGGTGCGGAGCGGAGCGACAGAGCGGGCGGCTGTGCGGAGCGGGATGCGGGCGAAGCTCTCGGTCTGACCGAGAGCTCCTCTCGGTCGGAGCGGGGGAACAGGGCGGCTGCGATGCAGCGGCTGGGTGCGGGGGCGGCGATCGTTCTGAGCGGGGGAACAGAGGCTGTTTCTTCGGTCGTGCGGCTGATGTTTGTCGCAACGTTGCGACGATTCGTCGCAACGTCAAATTTGGGTTTTGGAAGCGGCTAGGGTTAATTTCTTGCGAAAGTAGGTCTTCCTAAAGGTTGTTTATATAGTATAGATGGGTTGACTAGGTCTAGGGCTAATCCTAATGGGATTAGGAGTTTAAAATGATTTAAAATTCAAATCTACTCTTCCTAATCACATAGGGATTGGGTGAGGCCAAGATAGGGGCTAAGATTTGGCTCAAAAATTATTTAAAACGTTTTAAACTCAAATAAATTTTCTTTGGCCGAAATTAATTTAAAACGTAATTATTAAAAATATTATAAACCTTGCTAAAAATATAAAAGTGGTCAAATAAACACCAAAAATTATAAAATAAATATCGGGGTGATCGTGATGACGAAAGTGAGCTAACTAAGAAGACGGATCTCAATTTCGACGTCGGACGACGAAAATAAAAATAGAAACGTCTCCCGTCAAAAGTGAGAATCACAACGTCTCACCGAATAAGATTAAATTGTGGGAAAACGACTCGAGAAACATCGTTCCAAATTAGTGCCACTATTTAATACTCTAAGAGACGTTCACAACGGCATATCACACAAAAGAGTTCACAATCAAACAAAGTCTAAAATAAACACATGCACGGCCAAAAGCACGTGCACGAACGAAGTACAACGAAAACAGACCGTTACAGGTGCTCATTGGAGAATGAGTTCACTGACCGACCCACCGAGAGTTATCACATGGTTAACATAACTAATCTGTTAGTGATAACTCTCAGTGATGATAGGCAAGTTGGTCCTTAGTCTTGAGGTCATTGTACGAACTTGTACGCAAACGATGTCACTTAGATTTCTAACCTAGCTTCGAAGCAAGGCATGTCGAAAGGTCTTTGGTTAGGTGACACTTAAAGCGTGCGAGGAGAGTGATGACCAAGAAAGAATTCGACTCTCCCATGTTAGTTCTTGGTTTCAAGACTAACATTGTTCTGATGATGATCAATACATTATGTTAGTGTGCTAATCATTCTTATGTTTTAGTCTCAGTTTATCTTAATCATTATATGTTGATGAGACAAAGCATAATGCTTGGAGGATATTACAAGGAATATCTTAAAGACCTCCAAGAGTGATGGTGTGCTCAAGCTTGGATGAAGTCATGAAGATCATCAATGAAGCCAAAGCTTGGGGCATGATGATGGATGTACATCTAGAGGAGCAATGAAAAAGCTTGGAGCTTGATGAAGGAAAGATCATCAAGGTGTGCCAAAGCTTGGAGATGATGGAGAGCATCAAGGCATAGTGAGCTTGAAGACTTAGACTCTATGAGATGCAATTTGTAATCCATGTAATTTCATTTACTTGCATTTCTTTTTTTGAGTCTAGGATTATTGTAATACCTTGATAGATGGTCATACTCTTATGCATATGCTTTTAACCATCTTAGTGAGCCTTAGGATTATCACAAAATCCAATCCAATAGGTTCATCTTTCTCAAAGACTCATTTGGAGTCTCTGGCTCTCCAACAGTCGCTTGATGAAGGTTTTACAGTCGACTGGGTGATTCCAGTCGCTTGTCGAGCGTTCTACAGTCGACTGTGGTGAACTGCTCACGTCAACATCAAGGTGTGAATCCAGGTAAAGAACATTGGCAAGTAGTGAAGTGGATACTACAGTATTTAAGGGGCAAAACCAATGTTGGTCTATACTATGGTAGAGGTGAGGACTTGGTGGTGTCTAGGTTTGGTGACTCAGATTATGCATGTGACCATGACAGGAGGATATATACTACTGTGTATGTATTTACAATGGGTACAGCTGTAGTATGATGGAGGTTGTTAGTTCTTGGGTTCAAGACTAACGTTGTTTTGATGATGATCAATACATTATGTTAGTGTGCTAATCAATCTTATGTTTTAGTCTCAGTTTATCTTAATGATTATATGTTGATGAGACAAAGCATAATTCTTGGAGGATATTACAAGGGATATCTTAAAGACCTTCAAGAGTAATGGCGTGCCCAAGCTTGGATGTAGTCATGAAGATCATCTAATGAAGCCAAAGCTTGGAGCATGATGATGGATGGACATCTAGAGGACCATTGAAAAATCTTGGAGCTTGATGAAGGGAAGCTCATCAAGAGGTGCCAAAGCTTAGAGATGTTGGGGAGCATCAAGGTATCATGAGCTTGGAGACTTAGACTCTAGGAGATGTAATTTGTAATCCATGTAATTTCTATTACTTGCATTTCTCTTTTTGAGTCTAGGATTACTGTAATGTCTTGATAGATGATCATACTCTCATGCATATGCAATTATCCATCTTAGTGAGCCTTAGGATTATCACAGAATCCAATCCAATAGGTTCATCTTTCTTAGAGACTCATTTGGAGTCTCTGGCTCTCCAACAGTCACCTGATGAAGGTTTTACAGTCGACTGGGTGATTCCAGTCGCCTGTCGAGCGTTCTACAGTCGACTGTTGTGAACTGCTCAAGTCAACATTTTTATTAACTCTTCTTGAGCTTTTCGCATCAGTCGACTGATGTTCAATTTACAGTCGCATGTACTCTTACAGTCGCCTGTGAATTGGTCGATAGTCGCACAGTCGCCTGTGAATTGGTCGATAGTCGCCTGTGCTCTTCTTGCATTTTCTGGGCTTCATCCCAATTTGCAAGACAGTCGCCTGTTGCTGCGTTTACAGTCACCTGTATATTTATAGTCGCCTGTGAAATGGACATCAGTCGTCTGAAAGACGTAAGTGCGAAATATGCATCTCTCTCTGTCTTTTCTCCATCTTATTCTGCAGACGACTGATTAAAGTTTTACAGTCGCCTGACTAATAGACAGTCGACTGTATTATTGACATCAGTCGCCTGTGCGTAAACTGGAGAAAGAGTGCAGCTCTCTGTTTCGATCCATCCCCTGCAGTAGTCGCCTGCTGAAGGATTTACAGGCGCATGTCCTGTTTTCAGTTGACTGTGTTGTCTTCGTCAGTCGATTGTCCTGACTCAGATTATAGCCGTTGGGATATTTTCTAGCCGTTGATCAGTCGACTGTCTTTTGATCATCAGTCGACTGTTCCTGTCGTAAACTGCCAAAATCTAGTCGTTGCTGATTTATCCCCTTTGGGGTTTTGGCTGGTTTTATGGGTTCCTTTGGCTTCCTATATATTGGGTTTGGCTTAGTTCATTTAGACTTCTTGAAAGGGTTAGTAATTCATAGAAGATCATTTAATCTCTTCTCTAAGCCACTCCTTCTACATTCCCTAATTAGAGCTTCATTCTTATGCTATAGCATCTAAGCTCTAGGGAATTTCTCCAAGGGATTTCAATCTTATTCCTCTTCTTGGAGAACATCTTTCTTCTCTTCATTTCATACACTCAAGTGAGAAGTGTTAGGATTCATTCGTAGAAGAGAGAAAGATTATCAAGTGCAATCAAAGCTAATCTCAAGCACTTGGTCATTCACTTGCATGCCTTCTTCATATTGGTAAGATCATATCAAGGCATATGTAAGTGTTGTTTCGTTTTGTTTTATGTTTGTAACCCTATTTCTCTTTGTGGGATTAGGATTCTCTCTTTGTGGGAGTTTATCTCTTTGTGGGATAAGGATACTCTCTTTGTGGGAGTAACGCTCTTTGTGGGAGTTTAGTGTCCTAGTGTAGGGCTAACCCTAATTCTCTGAGTGGGAGTTAGTGACTCTCTGTGTGGGAGTCTTGACCCTTGTGTAGGGTTGGTTGGGTCCTTGTGTAGGGCATAAATCCTCTTGGTGAGGTCTCTCTCTTTGTGGGAGTGTATCCCTTGGTGGGATTTGTATTCACTTCTCTTTGTGGGATTATAGTGAATATTGGTGTGGCTGGATGTACCTAAGTTTTGGGGAACCAGGGTAAAATCTCTGCGTTTGCGATTGTTGTTGTTGAGCACTCTGTTTAATTTCCGCTGCTTTTTGTGCTTTAATTTTAGTAACTTTTAATTAAGCATTTTGCTTGCTATTACGCTATTCACCCCCCCTCTAGTGTGTGTGTAGCCCCGCAGGGTCCCTTACATCCCGTTTATGGGGAGTTAGTGTCGGACTTGTTGGTTCGGTCTTTAGTGAAAAACTTTGGCCAAAGTATGTTGGAAGAAGTCCAACATTGTTTCATTAAAGACAGTTGGAGACTAACCAAGTTCAAGCTATTAGGGTTGACATTTTGACCATACACTAGACTTGACTAGGCGATATGTTTAGACGAAGAGACTAAAACTGCATTATTCGTCACGGACACAGTCAGAGTGGTCCCGACAATACTCATGTCAATGAGTTAACCACATAATTATGATACCAAAACAAGGACGACACCTGCTGCTCGTGGGCACTGCCGTCTGGGGTTTCGAGCCACACATGTAGTAGGGTCAGGCTGTAGGCTCTCACACAAAGTGAGACCTTCGTCAAGTAATATGTATAAATTAGGGAGATTATACATTGGATGTAAGGGACTTCATTAAGTCACAAAGAGTTTGTGCTATAAGTTTAAAATATTAAAGATGCGGGTTATTGCTTATGATGCAAAAGATAATAAAATATATTCTAAATTGTTGACAAATATATTTGAAAATAAATGCATAGAAATAAAGAGAGGATTTTTCCACAAAAGTCGGGGAGAAAACCGTGCTCGAATCGGAGTTTAAATGAGCCCAATAGATCTATTTAAAAGGGTTTTTAATAGAAGATCAAAAATACAAAGGAGCCCATTTTAAATAAGGCCAAAAGCCATTTTGAATGGCTTGGACCCGACCCATTAGGCCGGGTCATTTAGCCATACAAGCGCCCGCATTTGTAGGCGCCTGAAACGTGCGCGCATGCCTTAGGCGTGTCCACTCTAATTAATTTTCTTCTCCAAAACCTTTAGTCCTACATGGTAATTGAGAAAGAGAAGGGGTCAGTCGCCTATATAAATAGGGGCCAACCCCTTCCTTCAAACTTGTACCAAGCTGCAGATCTGAGTAGCTCCATTAAACTTGAGCAAGTTTAGATCTAAGCTTAAATAAATATTCCATATTCTCCCTTATTCTTCATTGCTCTTGATCGGGCTCTAGCAAAGCTACGAAGGAGTTCGGATCGGATTCGAAGTCTTGATGAAGGATCCACTCAATGTGAAACTTTCTTTGGCGTGTGGTTGGCTTGACGACAAGTGTGTTGCTTGCCTCGGGACGTGGTTCGGCTCGGGACGTGGTTCGGCTCGGGAGAAGCGACTCGGCGCATCACTTTGGAGATAAAGAAATATTGCTGATAACAATGCTTCATAGTCTGCAGAAACAAAGTGAAAGGTATGTAGTTTATCAACATGCGTTTATAATTGCAATAGTTAGATAGATCTATCCTTAGGGGTTGGTCAAACCCAATCCCGGGATAGTAGAGATTCTGGCTAGGGTTTATTCTTTAGGGCTAGATTTAAAATAGTTTTAAGTTGTTTTGTCGCTGCTTTTTTGTTTTCGTCGTCCGCCCGACTTAGGCTGGACGTCGATTTATAGCCCTAAGGACCTAGAAAACCCTTCATTTTAAGTGGATCTAAGTGAAAATTACTCTTTATTAATCACTCTATCTAGAGAGTTTTGTTATTATTATTATCAAAGATTGAGAGTATTTAGTTACATGTATCACATAAAATAGAAGAAGATCTGAGTGTAGTTTACACTTTAACTCTTAAGAGGCATTTCGTAATGTTCCTTATGGAACAAAGCCTTAGATATGTCATCCACAAAATAAAAACAACAGAACCTTTATCTGTTAATCATTTTTCTTCCTTCATTTCTTCTCTATTTGAGTCTAGTTAAGTGTAGCTTCATTTGTTAAGTTAGAAAACAAACATACCTTTTGAGCAATGAGTAGCTAAGCTAGAAATTTTTTACACTGGCACTTATAATATCAAAGCATCCTCCATCCTAGTGGCAACCTCTATTGACTGAAGCTATGTGGTCCTAGTTGAAATCCTAAGAAACAATTTCTGGATGATGACAAGGATGCTAAAGCATAAGGTATTACCATATATAGTTTTGTGGTAGGATTTGAGAAATAACTAAACTAATACCGTGGTTTCTAAACTAAATGATATGAATAAGGTTTTGAGTCTCTCTCCAGCGATCAGATTGAGCGCCTACTTCAATATCTCGCAGGTAGAAGATTAGTTCAATTCTCACGCCTAGATGATTTCTCACACACCCTTACATCTTGCATGTAAAATATCAATAGATTTGCGAACACAAAATTTACAAACTTAAATTTCTTTATTCAATGTTATTTCTATTGAGTCTATGGAGCCGACCTCAATTTTTGGGATGAAGTCTATGATGATGATGATTAATATTCTATAATCAAAAAGTTCAATTTCATATTAATATTTAAAGAAAAGAAAGTCGTACAAGGGGATGTTAGTGGGATTTTCCTAAAAATAATAGGATGATTCCACTAACGCCTCTTGAACTATGGTCAGTGTGTTAAAAAGCATTCTTGAACTATGATAATAGAAATAAGGGGTTTTTAGAATTCGGTCCCCCAAAAAAAGGGTTATTCGAAAAGGTCCTCCAAATCACAGCATTTGCTATTTAGTCCTCCAAATCATATAAATCACTCGAAAAGAGTCCTTTTAGATGACCGATTTCTAAAAAATAATATTGCAATTAAGTCCCCAAAAGGGACTCTTTTCGAGTGAGTTAAATGATATGTGGGACTAAATCGCAAATGCTATGATTTCGGGGACTCTTTTCAAATAACCCATTTTGGGGGACCGAATTCTAAAAAACCCTAGAAATAATTATACATAAAAAGTAGCAAATACTACACCCATACTATTGACATATGGGCATGTTGAAGGGTGAATCCGATGAACAGTGAGGTGGAGCTGGCGAGAATGCCTCCAGTGACGTGGCACTTCGTCGGCTGAGGATTGAGACCCGAATATGGCTGAATATGGATCAAGGAGAGCTAAGTCCGAGCTATCGGGTGAAGCCCAACCCAACTCTAAGCTATCTGCTGAGTCGACCGCTGAGCTATCTATAGCACAGACAGATTGCCAGGGTGGTCCGGATCTGGGTTCCGACCCAAATCCCTCCAATTCTTAAGTCAATAAGGGATTTAAGAAGGTTCGGGTCAGTCAAGAATGACCTATTGGGAGGTTGACTTATTACTGTCAAGCCTAGCTATGAAGGAAGAAATATAAGTTGAAAATAATAGAGAGTAAGTTGTCAGAATACCTAGTGCTTAGTATCTATGGAGCTTGAACCTTTCTTTCGTTGTCATTTCTCCTATTTATAGGTGATGATTTCTCCTTTTTGGGCTGTTTAGTTGGTAATGGCTTTGTCTTTATGGCTGCATGATCATATCCGGAAATGTGGATAACAGCTGCCCATTTACTTCAACATTATTAACCAATCCCTTAATATTAGCAGGGCCCAACGGATAGATGAGCCTACGCCTTGACTAGGTAAGTAGCTCGCTTCTCAGGTCGTCCTTGGGCTATTGGCCTGAGGCCCCTACACCCCAAATGGGCTTCTCCTTCCAGACGAAATATATCTCTCTGCTTCGTGGACCGGCCCAATGCAGTAACAATGGCCTCCATCACTTGGTCTCAAGCGGTCGTTGATTGAGGTTGAGTAATGTGACACCTTATTAAATGGGCACAACAGTCGAAGCGAAAACATTTGATTTCGACCGCCAAAATTCTCATTCCTTTGTTTCGGCCGCTGCATCAGTAGGATGTACGAAGCGTCAATGACACCGAATGTTGACACATGTTTCTGCTTGAATGGCTAAGCTTGGTTAGGAAGTAGGTTCTCTAATACAAATAAAGAGAAGGAGATGAAGTGCCAATCTCTTCTGTTTTCATTTTTGAGAAATCTCGCCTCTGCCCCCAGCTTCCCCTGCTCTTCATCAACTCCTACTAAGGTAGTCTTCTTTCCTTGCATGTGTTTCTCTTAACATTTTCCTTTTTTGCGTCCAATGTTGAGAATCAGATTAGCATCCCAACCAGAAGCTCTGGGTGATTGTCAATCTTCCCAAAATAAGTCAGTCACTGGGAAGGGCAAGGGACTGCTTATGCTTTCCAATTGACAGGCTGGCCGATCGCCCAATGTGCCTCAATAAGTCTTGGATCTGGTTCTTGAGCTATCTTTTTCTTTGACTGAAAATATTCGAATTGATTATCTCTCCCCTCCCTACGGATTTCAAATCCCTAAAATTAACGAGAGAATCTATTTCCCAGGAGACGAGAAGTCAGAGTGTACGTAAAAGTTTTCCAATTTGGTCTCCACTTTCTGCTACACCCCTTTATTCTTGAAGTCTTGAATTTCTTAGAGCTTTCTATTTGTCAACTTGAACCTCTTGCCATTGCCCTGGTGGTTTGCTTTATCATGCTCCACTCGCTAAACAAGATAAAGCCAACCCTTCCACTCTTTAATTTCTTTTTCCGATCCGAGGATGACCCGTAAGGTGTATAGTATCATGTCATTGCTAAGGAGGAAAGAAACCTGATCTGGGAACTCCCTAGACCTGCTAGTAGTTGGGAATATACCTTTGTGTTTGTCACTTTCCTGTGTGCAGTTACATTTCTTACTCATTGGGGTAGTCTCAATCCATTTGCTTATAAGGAAATGGAGCTTTCCAGAGCTGAGAGTAGAGACAACAACACTCTTGCTGGGTTGTCTAAGGGAAGAAAGGTGGACAGATAATTTGTTGAACAATAACTTGATGAAGAGTGTCTTGTGGAGCCCAGGTAACACTTATCATCTTGACTTCTTCTACATGATTGCTCACTTTAATTTCCCTTCTTTTTGCAGAGATGGTCAGATAGGAATTTGAGAACGTGGCCCCCGATCTTCGGAAGCTCTTTCTATAGAAGCGCAATAAAGTAGCTGGTAGCTCATCTGCTCGCCCGTCGCCTCGTCCTAGCCAGAAGTCTTCAAATGGGAGGACTATCCGAGCCTAACCTATGTGCCATAGGCCCCTGACTTGGCCATTCCAATTGAGAGCTCAACTTTTCTCTCAACCCCCGCCCTCGAAGGTCCAGCCTTGGCTACAAGTTCAAGGTCAGATGATCCCTTACAAAAGAAGAGGGCCCACCCCTCAACTGAGGAAGGAAGTGGTGAGAAGAAGAAGAGGGATGAGGTGCCCCTTTCAAGCTCGACTTCCCCGAGTGTCATTGCCGTAACCCAAGCCCCTCAGATCCAAATGATAGTTCATTGTACATCATCAGTGGAGACTCGGGCACCATCCTCGGGCAACCTCGATGACACTTGGCCATGGGGTGGTCTTGCCCCCCATCATTGGCAAAATCAATACCTCCAGAATATATATGGGCTTTATTGATAAATCAAAATCACTTGCTCTTTCGAAAGATTCTCGAGGAGAATGTCATTGGCTTTCTTTTCCTATCTAGGATGACAAATCATCCCTCTTGAATTGTGGAGTAGTAGCTCGACTTGTGGAGAACTCCATCCAGTCGCGGGATCGCGATGTCCTGCGACAAGTCGACTATGAAAGACTGGCCAGCTTCATGGTTGGTTGCAGCCATCAGGTTTGTTGTTAGTCCCATTTTTCTAAGCCTTACACCATTTGCATGCCCGACCTTAGTTTTACACAGGTGTCTATGGTAGGTGCGAATTTGCACCGTCGAGCTGTGGAAAAAATGTGTGTTGTAGCCAAAATAGCTTTAGAGCACCAAAGGGCGGCTACAGCCGAGACAGCTCTTGATGGAGTCAAGGTCGAGCTCAAGGCATTGTCTTATAGAGTTGATGTGTAATACCATGTATTCACGTGTATGGGTATTATGTACGAATCTTTGATCGTATTTATACGAGTATTACTGTCGAGAGTTTTCAAGAATTTTCCTAAAATTTTAAAATGATAAAATTATTTTTTTTGTAATTTTTAAACATCATTTGATTATTAATAGATGAAGTATTGGATGAAATACTTAGTATATTGTGGAGTATTAGGTATTATATAGGTATTCCTATTTTTTCTAAAATTTAAATTTTGTGAATTACCTTGGGATGACACCTAAGCCATTAAGTGTCAAGTGTTCATCAACCCTTAACTTCAATTTGACATCTAATAGGACACAAGGCTTGTAATTAGGTGAAGACTGATGATGAGGATTTGGTTAACAAAAAGAAAAAGAAAAAGAAAGGAAAATATAAAAGATAGAAAAGAAGCCTGCCCTCTCTCTCTTCTCTTCCCCTTCACGCAAGGACTAGCAAACCTATCTTCTTCCTCACGCATGAACCCAAACAACCCCACCATTTGCTCCTCATTTCCTCCTCTCTGGCCAAACCCCAACAACTCCATCAACTCCATTGCTCCACTAACACCTCCACCAGTGTAGCTATCGCCTCCTCCACCAAATTACAACCCTTAATAACCATCACCATTGTTGAAAGCTTGGGAATTGGAAGTTCTTCAAGGAGAAGAAGGGACAAAGACTTAGATAGAAGGACCTAACAAGGTAGGCGATCTATCTACACTAATTAGGGTTATTTCTCAAGAATTGCGTAGAGGTAGATGTGCGATTTTCGTAGAATTTCGACAGCGTTCGATCGATACAATTACCATACGGTCGTCTTCATCGACCGTTGATCCCAAAGCTTGTCGACTTAGACTTAGTTGTATCGTTGATCGAGTAGGAGTACAACCGTGTCGACTTAGACTCGAACGAGTCATCGTATAATAACCATGACTTGATGACTCTATCATGTCATTCTCGGAATGACCGTGTCAATATGGTTGTGAATTCCTTTACCCACAGTCGTGTGGCTTGACCAAACGACCGTGTGGCTGCTCCTGTTTGCATTACATATTATTATTTCCACACGGTCATGTGGATGCCCCAATCAACCATGAGGTTATGTCTTACTGAGACCGAATGTTGTGCTCCAAATGGTCATGTGATTTTGTCCAAATGACCTTGTGGGTTGGTTTTCCACTTGTGATTCATATTCTAAGTTGATTCTGATGCTGTAAATTACATATTAATCTTTGTGATCCATGTCTAAGTTATATGAGCTAATGACCATGCCATGACTTGTCTAAAATTCATGTTAATTATGTATGCCATACTCCCCATGTTACAGCTATGTTTCCATATGCATAGAAGAGAACTTCATGATGTTGACACGATGCTTCGTTATGTTCTATGCTATGTGTGTGTTCTAAGCCCCTATCCATGTTAATCTAGATGTGACTATGTTTTGTCAAATATGCAATTATTCATGTTAATATGCCATGCCATTATGCAACCTTGTTAATTTCCTTTAAGAAGCTTCGTTATGCATTAGATAAACTGAAGTGATATAAAGGCGAATGTTGAAATGAAAGTGGCATGTGACACTTGCTATGACATATGAAAAGAGATGAGAAAGTGAAATGTGGTATATGAGATGAGATGTATGAAATCCAGGACACGGATGACACTACACACAATGTAGGAAAGTGCCACGGTAGGAGTCGGGAGAAATCGTCGGGGCCGCCTCTTGAATCCATCGTAGTGCCACAGATGGAGATGTGCACGTTGTATGCACGTTGGCATGGATAGGATCCCTTAGGTGTTGCATATGCATTCACAAGAATTCTACATTCATCATTTGCATATGTGTGATTATCTGCTTTTACTCTATGCATATTTAACTATATGGTTCTTACCATTTAATACTTTCCTGTAATATTTGTTGGGAGATGGATATGCCCTCAAGGTAATTTATCTCTGTCTATGTGTATAAACATCTTGTTCAGAATAACAGTAAGCTGTTTGGTAAGAATTTACCTAAGTTAATAATAATGTAGTCGACATTAGAACTTAGGTAAAGTCCTGAGAATTGTGCGAGGTTAAATAAGTATCGAGATGAGGATCTCGATCATGGAGATTTGTTTGACCGTTAAAAGAATAAGTCTAAAATCATTCATGGTAGATGTTTTGAGAAAAGGATATCGAAACATCGAATAGACCATTGTGTCTTTGTCTTCACCATGGATTAGTGACGATGATCTCATGTTTGTTTGACTTGGCAAAGTCGGAGACGTGACATAGGTGCTCATTGGAGAATGAGTTCACTTAACGACCCAACGAGATTTATCATAAGATTAACATAACTAATCTGTCAGTGATCACTCTTAATGATGATAGGCAAGTTGGTCCTTAAACTTGAGGTCAATGTATAAGTCTGTACGTAAACAATGTCACTTAGATTTCTGACCTAGTTTTGAGGCAATGCATGTCGAAAGGTCTTTGGTTAGGTGATACTTGAATCGTACGAGGAGAGTGATGAACAAGAGAGAATTCATCTCTCCCGTTATGGGGAGTTAGTGTCGCACGTGTTGGTTCGGTCTTTAGTGAAATTTTTTGGCCAAAGTATGTTGGAAGAAGTCCAACATTATTTGGCTAAAGACCGATGGAGACTAACCAAGTTCAAGCTATTAGGGTTGACATTTTGACCGTACCCTAGGCTTTACTAGTGATCGCTCCCAGATATACACCCGGAAAATAATTGTAGTTTTACCGCAAGCGCACGGTATAGTGGCAAGCGGGTATCGAACACAGGGAGGACAATTGATAGTACTCTAGCTTGATTACCTAGCTATAGATGGTAGAATGGAATGGCTTGTATAATATTGGTGTCACAGTCGTTCAAATAACAAATAGAATTCAATATAATGAAAGCGTCTATGGATAGGAAATCTCCACTATGGATCGTCCTTATCCTTGTGGATCATGAATCTCAATCTTGCAAGGCTTGAATGTAGGTGAACTAGTCGTAACTGAATATAGAACCAAGCTCACGCTCTCCGCTATTGCTGGTCTATAGCAACCTAGATTAGGGCCTACTCTCGTACAAACCCTAACCTAACCACTAGCGTGAAGATCGACATCATCGTCCAATCGCACCTCGAGCCCACTCTCGTGCAAACTCGAGCTACGATCTAGGTTATGATAGTTCGTATTCGTCCAATCTCTTGCAAATGAATATGTGTATTGATTTATAATAAAAATTCTAGCTTTGTTCCAATCTCTTGCAAACCAAATCTAGAGAATTTCAATTATAACCCTAAATTGAATATCTAGGCATTCCCATCAATTGGAATCCAATCTCTTGCAAACCCTAATCAATGGAAATTCCTAGCCACTCGTAATAAATCAATCACAACCTAACCTTTTATCAATCCTAGCAACAATTCAATTCTTTCATCACAATTCAAAGATAGGGTCCATAGGGTTCATCCCCATGCCCTAGAATGACGAAACTACTCACAATTCATCATAGTAATCTCAGAAATAAAGAATAAGATCATAGCACAATTCATAGTTAAGAGAGAACAATTCATAAAAACAAGAATTTTAATTAGAAAGAACAAACCAAATTGCGCGTCTTTGATCTCAGCTGAGAATTACAATAAGAATAGCCATCAAAATTAAGTTCAAGTCTCTCCTAAAACTAGGAATAAAACTAGGTTTAAATACAAGTCAAAATCATCCAGAAATTCCTGACAGATTTACCCCTGGTGCAGCAAAAAAACCTAATTCGCGACACAGTCGGACTGCGCTACTCGGCCGAGTAGAACATGTCACTCGGTCGAGTGACAAACCCAAAGAAAAACAGAGAATATGTGAAAATTGGGGGTCTGTCACCTCGTCACACTCGGGCGAGTGGTCTTCATTATTTGGCCGAGTGAGCTATCTTGCTCGACCGAGTGGGTCTTCTCCAAATTCCAGTAAGTCGGATGATTTCTGGGAGAAAATCCCTGTCAGACTCGGGGGAGTGGACTTCTCCATTCGGCCGAGTGGGTTTTCTTGGTTGGCCAAGTGAACTTTGAAAATCGGCAGTTATGTATCCGTTTCACTCGGCCGAACGCACTCCTTCACTCGGCCGAGTGAACACTCTGGTCGATCGAGTTAGCTGTTTCTGGGATCTTTTCTTCTCCTTCTCGCCTCCTTGTCGATTCTATCGAACTTCTTCCTCTTTTGCCTATCATCTAGCACTGTTAGCTCCCCAATAAGGCCGTGGGCGACGATCCGGTGCGCGTGAAAGCCCCTTGATCTCATTTTTGCTCCAGATCGCTCCATATTTCCAAAAACTCGTGAAAAACGCAATACGGGCGATCGAAATGACATAAAAACTTGTAGAAAAAAGGTATAAAATAAGGAGCGATCAAAACCCCCCAAGCTTACCTCTTACTCGTCCTTGAGGAAGATGAGTAAAAGGCGAACCCGGCGGGTAAAAATAGGGGAAAAGGAAAAAGAAGATAGAAAAGAAAACGAAGAGTGAGGTGTTAGATCATTTTCTCAGGACGTGGAGCTGCTTACTCAAATACCATACGACGAATGAAAACATGCGAAAGATTTTTATCTCGATATCATGATCATATATAAATGCATTCGATATAGAAATCCAAGAATATTAAAATGATATGAAACATGAAATCATTCTAAAATTAGCATCGGCTAAGGCACCTAAAGTAATATACATAATCATAAATTGCACACTTTTCAATTGATCGCTTTCTATTTGGAGTATAAGAGGTATCACACAATATGGAGCAATAAGAATAGAAAGGAGTGGTATTCATGAAATGCATGCCAAATCTCAATTCGTAGACTTCGTTACACTTTTAGGAATCTCCCCGAGTATAGAAAATTACCTAGCTTAGGTTGTCATGCACAGACAAGTAGTCACACTCTCTCACATCATCGGATTCTCTCCCTTAAGCTTATCTATAAGCGTGGTGGCATCAAATAGGACAATAAGACTTTCCCCCATTTTTGAAGCTCCAGGAAAAATAAAAAAATAAAAGAGGGAAGAAAGGAAGAAAGAAATGTGATCATGTATGAACATCTTCTCTTTTTTTTCTTTTGCTTCCTTTTTTTCTTTTGTTTTTTTCTTTTTTTAAGCCAATATATACAATAACGATCCCAAATCAAAAGACAAAGAGATATGCATGTATTTTTTTCTTTTTGATTTTGGGGTGTTGGAGCATGGACTTTATAGCAAGGGGAAGATGCCAATATAGGATTCGATAAAGGGAGATTCACCAATGATTTTAAGTATAGAAATGATGTTCAAGATATGTGGAGAAAGAAAAATATGCAACACTCGGTTCACTCTTTAGAATGTGCACGACAACTTTCAGCAGAGTAATGTAATCTACTTAGTTTGATTTCAGAAAGTAAACTAATCTTGTGATATCAAAATGGCATGCATTCAATCAACCTGAAAGTAAAGCGTACAATTTTCATGCAATAATAAGTGATAGCAGACAACGAAGCGGTACTCTAAATATAGGCAATTAATGCATGAAGCTTGGTGTGTTTTCTATGAAAAGTATACAATATAAATCATCAGACTCAGCTACTAGTAGAATTTCATTCATATTCATATAATGAAGGTGCAGGTTACTATCTCGAAGCATAGCAAAGTATAGCATATGATATCTGAAATAAAAACGATGGCATGACAAGATAAAATGCATATAGAGATAAGCTAATTCCATGTCATCATCATCACAGAAAATTCATCTCTAGCCAAAAAAGATAAAAGAAGTAAGGATAAAGGAAAAACAAGAGCTACTTTACATATGCAGCACACACCAAAAATAAGAAAACGTGATGCATGAGAAAAAAATGAAAAAGTGGGTGAAAATAAGTGTAAAATAGGGAAAGGAGGAAAAAATGAAAAATAAAAATGAAGAAAATGAAATGTGCGTGAGACACTTGTTTGGACGCAACGATCTAGGATCTTTGGTTTGATGATGACAAATGTGTGTGAATTATTTAACGTGTGCACTAAGTGTGTTTCAGGAATTTTCTATCCGCATAGCCAATGGACTTGGTCAAAGCGTCATACACAAAGCAATTGATATAGGATGAGATGGAGCCAATTCTTATCTATTGGGATTGAAACAAATCAATTATTGGATATTAATATTTTCTATTTCCTATTCAAACCCAATTCAAATCTACCAAATCCTATTCAAATCCCAAATTGACTGGTCATTCCTATCTTCTCTGGGATTCCCTTGTAACCGCAAAAACCCTAGTCCATCTCTCCCCTTTGCCGCATCCAAAACCTATAAAAGGATACTTCTAAAAAAAGAACTTGCGGCATACCAACAACCAAAAGCCAAAAAAATATTGGTGTTTCTTTTATTTTCTCAGGTATCAACCGCACATTAAAATTTCCAAGGGAGCAAGCTGCGGATCATTATTTTTTTGGTTCTTCATCCAACATCTCCAAGAGGAGACAGAGATTTCGTTTTGTCACCTCAGCCGTATTTTATTGAAGAGCACAACAAGTCTGAGGCCGGCCAATATTTCCTTTGAGTATTCTTGTCAGCAGCCGAATTTTTTGGGGGGGCTATTTTTTTCTTTGCAATTTTCGAGATCGCACGAGTGCAACAAAAATCTCCAAGCAACCTTGTGACGTGTTGGGCTTTGTGCTTCAAGGACTCTTATCTGACAAAAAGGTGGGTATGTATTATATTATAAAATGAATTCACTTCTTTCTTTTTGTGCAGGTCTAAACAAAGAGCAGAGAAGCGCCGCAATTTTGACCCTCATGCTGAGATCATCAAGTTTCTTTTGAGGGCAACGAAAATTCAAAGAGAGCAGGCTACACATCCGCAAGTTTTGGGTTGATCATCAAAAAGTTTGAAGGGAGCCGCAAAAATTTCTTTACCCCTGCCTTGAAGAGTGCAACGCAAATATGTGGGAGCACAAGCAGCCGAATTTTTAATGCAAGCTGGACAAATTTTTGTTTCAAGGGGGTACGTCAGCATACATCCAAGGGGAATCAAACAAAAATTATTTTTTACAGGTGCTGCACACAAACCCTCTTAAACCTAAGAGCCGAAAGTTTTTCTAGCCATTTTGATAGATGGTTCCAAGAGGCAGATGCACAAAACAATTATCAAAGACCTGGCCAATTGAGAAGCAGCCGAAACATTCAGAGAGGCTGCCGAAATTTCTTTACAAGTTTTTTTTGCTAGCCACAAGTATTGATTGCTTGGCCATTAAATAAATTTAAATGCTTAATGTTTTTGTGAGTGCAGGCCATCATGTGCACAAGGGAAGTAAGCAACTTGTTTTGATTATTGTTAATACACTAACTTTCCCTTTTTTTGTTGCTTGCAGAAATCACACAGTTTCAAATCTTGGGGAAGGCCGCATCTTGAAGAGCAGGAGAGGAAGTCGCATTAATTCCGAGGAGATATTATTGCCGCAAGCTAAGTGTCAAATATCCATTTGCTGTAACTTTCAGAGAAGGGGCAAAGCTGCAAGTTGCAATCTTTGGTGAAGGGTGCAAGCCTCATCGAGAGGGGAGCCAGACTGTTGAGGGGACATCAGAGACTACTACTTGTCAGATTGATCTGACCACGCGCTGATCGACAGAGACGACACACCATTACTGAGCATTTCTAAAACTCTATTTATTTATCTTTGTATTGGTGTAGTGATCTCTGTAGGAGAAACTTTACCATATTTTGGGACTATTTTGGGACTTGTCTGGTTGGGGCTAGACAAGTGGGACCCAGCTAGTTTGGGACTAGCTGGTAGAGAGCATTACTAGGATTGATAGTGAGAGAAAACACAGTGAGTGGGGTACTGAGAGCCTGGCGAGTGTAGAGACGTAGAGGGTGCTCTGAGCGTGCTCTAACTTGTGGTTTTGTACCTATTGCGCTATTCAATACTAGTATCTGCTTTGGGGGCTGGAGTAGGTCGAAGGGTCGACCGAACCAGGGTAAATCTGCTGTGTACTCTGTGTCTGCTTTTTATTTACCCTGTTGCTGCTATAACTGCGTGTGCTTATTCGTGGGTTGCAAGAATTATTTTTATAAGCCTATTCACCCCCCTCTAGGCTAGGATCCAGATCCAACAACACTCACTCCCCCAAGCTAAAGTGCACAGTGTCCTCAATGTGATAAGTGTGGCACAGGGAGAGATATGATATGGGTGGGGTGGGTGAGGATGCATGCATGATAAAGTATGAAAAAATTTGAAAGAAAATGGGATGGATATGCATGTGAAGCGTGCAGAGATCAAGATGGTGCAATGTAAGGGTCCCATAAATACCTCCTCTCTCCCAAGATGATATAGACAAGTATGAACAAAAAGTGACCAAAATGTGTATGGACGGGTGCAAAATCAGCAGACAAAATGATATCAATCACGGCAGCGGCAAAAATGTGGGAGGCATCAAGTGTGTGCCTAAGCTGGTGGTGGAGCACCAGCACCATATTGTGGTGGAGGTGGAGGTGGAGGTGGCTGCTGTGAAGTGGGACGCGGAGCAGCAGGTGGAGGCTGTGACAGTCGTGCAAGAATCTTGTTCAGGCTAGCCTGAATACCAGGGAGTAGAGCGACACGAGACTATACAGTGCTAACGGTAGTAGAGAGAGCCTGAAAATCTCCTCTAAGCCCACTAACAGCCCCCTCTAGAGCACGCAGGTGCTAAAATAGGGTGTCAGGGGGAGGAGGAGCAGAGAGTCGAACAGGTGGGGATTGGGGCTGCCTAGCACGGCCACCGTAGACAACAGGTGCAACTACCGGGTGGGGATATGGTGATGTGCTCACAAAAAGATGCTCAGCCTCTGTGGGAGGCCGAGACGCAGGAATGCTCTCAGAAGTATGAGCAGCGACGGAAGCAACAGTAGTGACAGAGGGCGAGAAGGGTGGAGAGGTCGCTGACACAGAAATAGGGACATATGTCACGACACTCTCTGAAAAGACATCGGTAGTGGAGACAGTAGTGTCGACGACTGGGGAGGCCGTGAAGTCAACAGAAAATGACTCCCAAGGGGTCGAGAAATATAGAGTGGACAGGGTCTCTGCTGCAGCAACAAAGGAGGGCTATCCTTTCTCAAGAATAGTGATGGGGGCGCTCTCGAAACTCACAAAAGAAATGGTTTCAATGGCTAGCGGCAAAATAGTGGTGGTAGTGGTGGTGGTAGTGGACTCAGTAAGTGTGCTCCCGACACTGATAGAAGTGTGGACAGAGGTGTCAGGAGGTGTAGACAAATTAGGTGCAGGCTGAGGAATCTCCAGGTCTAGAGGTGGAAGGAGGGGGTCCTACTGAGCACCCTTAGGCTCTAGCACATACACAGCTGGGATGAGGACGTCCATCACTGGAATCTGTGCCCCTCCTGCGGGTCCAATATGTGTCCGAGTGGGGCTTGGGAGAACCATGTAATCTGCGCCAAAAGGACCGTGCAGCCATACCCAGTGGTTCTGACCATGAGGATGCAACATACTCATGCGGGCCATAACATCAACGGAAAGGGAAGTGGGGTCCGGGGGTCGTATCAAACCAACTGAAAGGTCTACTCCGTATATGGGAGCCAGAAGAGTAATTAGACCGCCGCAACAGATAGGCGTCCTGGCGCCGACAGAGATAATGATGTGGTCTAAGTACCAACTAGCTATGTCAATCTGAATAGCGGGGAGCAAGACGTCTCCACCTACCTCGAAGGCCCTCCCTCAAGTCATCGCATAGAGCATGTAAAGCTCAGGCATCGACATCGTCCCCGGCTCATACCTCACGAGAAAAGTGGTCGCCATAAGGCGCTGTGCAATGCGAAGGCATGGGTGGAGGATAGCGGAGGCCTTGGCCCGACTAGGGTCAAAGGCAAGAGGTGAACCCGTGATAAGTGTCCAGAAGGCGTGAGTATCAAATAACGACGGTGGGATGTGCGTGGGTCCATAAGCGCGAAAGGTGTCCGGGACGGGGGGCCACTGAAAATAGGCTCGGAGCATGTCGAGAGTGACACCGCACTCACGATCCATCAATCGAAATGAGCAACCCCCAGGAGTCCTACGGATGGAGCTAAGGACCTCTAGTGTCGAACGGATGCAGGTGTCCGTCGACACAGAAAAAAGTCACGCCACCCCACGTTGTCATACAACTGGAGTAGGCCCTCAAATACCCCTAGGTACTCAAAGTCTGCTATGTGCGCAAACCTAGAGGGGACAATCGAATGATGGGAGAGCCTCTCGAATCAGACGCGCTGCACGTCGTCTCGGAAAGTAATCCTCATCGTGTCGAAATCAGGGACATCCTATACCGGTGGTGGAGGAATGGGTGCGGTAGGAGGCAGAAGTGTGGTTGGTGGTGGGCTAGGTGGTGGGGAGTCCACCCTAGCGGAAGAGGGGCCAAGATCGATGGTCCTCTTATGCTTGGAAGTGGGCACACGCGTGCGCGACCTAGTGCGTGGTGCCATGTGAGCCATGAAACGTGCCTACCCAATGTGAAGTGATATATAAAAGGAACGAATGTACCCAAACACGACGCGAGTGCAAGCAGTGGAAGTGAGCAGAGAAACGCCTCCTTCAAGAAGCTCCAAATCTGCTCATGATTCTCCCCCAAGTTAACCTGAAACACAAATTATCAAATTAGCAATGAATATCAATGTATATGGGGTAAAATCAAGAGTAATAGATATATATAAAGTTGATTTTAATTTGGGGGTGAGTAGGGCTCACGAAATGGAGAAATGGAGAAAAGGGGAGAAATTGGACGAAATAGGGGATGAACGGCGACGAGCTGGGTGGTGCCAGCGGTAGGGGTCGTGGCGTCGATGGTGTAGGGTCGGTGAGAGGTCACTGACTTGGGTGCAGGGGGGATGTGGCTCGGGCGAACGAAGACAGTGTTCGGGCGATTTGGGGGAAGCTCGTGCAATAGTTTGTGATTTTGAGAAATTTGCGAATTTTGGCCGTGAGCTGTCGAATTTATAAGGTTAGTCACTCGGGCGAGTGACGCGTCCACTCGCCTGAGTGGCTCAGTTTTAAATTTTCGAAATTTTTCGTAAAAAGTTCCGACTCGGGCGAGTAACACATACCACTCGGGCGAGTAGATAAACGTCACTCGCCCGAGTGACAAGGCCACTCAAAGCTTGAAAGTGTCTGATATACTCGGGCGAGTGACAAAGTCACTCGGTCGAGTGGCATATAAATGAGAGAGAGGGGTTTTTCGGATCTTCCCTAATCAGTACCCTACTCGGCCAAGTATGGTCTTCACTTGGCTGAATGACAAAGTCACTCGGCCGAGTGGGCTGCTATTTTCAGCTCCAACTCTCTGTTTTTTCTCCACTTCTGATTTCCTTCTCCCCGTCAGTGTCTTCCTTCTCCTGAAGCCTGAGCGCATTCCTGGAGCGATCCCCTTTGCCATGGTCATCCTCCATTCAAATGGTTCCTTATTTTCCATCTTCTGTAGTGAAAAATATTGTCAGTTATCAGGATTTTCTTCGACTCTTGACTCTAAACACTAACAAAGATCTAAAACAAAAACAAAAGGAAAAATCCAACTAAAAATAAAATAGAACCGTCGGGTTGCCTCCCAACAAGCGCTCGTTTAAGATCTTGAGCTCGACCCCTTAAGATACGCATTTAAAGCTCTATGTTTGGCGCATGTGAGATGCATGCATCAAACTTACCTGGAAGACAGCTTGGATTTAGTTGTTGATGTTCATTGGTGTTTCTCAACTCACCTTCATCATGGGTGGTAGTTAGGGATGAGTTCCCCAAGCTTGAGCTTTTGGCATCCTTTTACTTCACCGGCGGCGATAATTTCTTGTCCGATGGAGCTTTCTTCATATTCTTTGCCGTAGAGAGCTTGCATAGCTCTCTAATCTTGACGACATCATCGTCGTCTTTCTCCTCGTCCGTAAGAGGGTCTGACGGGTCTCCCATCTTCTCGCCATCTTTAGAAGATTGGCCATCTTCGAGGCCGTCATCGTGCTTGGCTCCGATGGCGAATGGCATGGCATTGTCAATCACCTCATCGAGGAGGTCCACATAATCCACGTCCTCTTGCCAAGGCATATGCTTCATGGCCTTCGGAATATAGAGCTCAACTTCAATATTTTCGACATTCAAGGACAAAGTTCCTTCCCTCATATCAACAATCATGCTGGCGGTGGCCAAGAAGGGGCGTCCAAGAATCAGCGACGTATCGCCCTCCTCCTTAATATCCATCACCACGAAGTTGCACGGCAATCAAATTCCTCCCGGTACTTGTAGTGGTATGTTTTCCGCAATCCCCACCGGCCTAGTGATCCGACCATCCGTGAGTTGTATCTTCATGTCTGTCGCCTTTAGGTCGGTCCCCGTATTCAATTTCTTAAACATCGTGAGGGGCATGAGGCTCACGCTTGCTCCCAAATCTACCAAAGCCTTTTGAAGTGGGACTCCTCCAAGCATGCAAGGAATTTGGAAACTACCGGGATCTTTAAACTTTGTTGGCGCTTTCTCCTTCCAAGTAAACCACGTGCCTTGCTCGACGAGCATGATCCTCTCCTTCCGCTTCTTTCCCGTAATCAAATCTTTTAGAAACTTAGCATATGACGGGATTTCGACAATTGCATCCAAGAATGGAATATTCAAGCTCACACCTCGCAAATACTCCAGAAATTTGGCGAGCCTCTTCTCAATCTTTGCCTTTGCCAACCGTTGTGGGAAGGGTACCTGTGGCATATAAGTGCGCTCCTCACGTGGTTTCTCAATTTCAGATTTTTCACAGTCATTTGGATCTGTTGAGCCCTCCTCTTCATTGACCGGCTCCTTGTCATCCGAAATTTCTTCCCCTGGATCCTTAGTTTGAATCATGGTCGGGGTAGTATCCTTTCCGCCTCTAGTAGTTACTGCCACAACCACATTGATGTGGCCGGTATTGCTCCATGGGTTTTGTTCCGGTTGGACCTGTAATTGTTGAGTGTTCTTATTGAGCAAAGCTAGTTCTCCGATAATTGTGCCACGACGGTGTTGAGGGAGTTTTGTTGGGCCGTCAATCTTGCATTGATCTTCTTTTGTTCGGCCATAAACTCTTCAACCCTTGCTTCATGATCCGACCTTGGTGGTTCTTACGGTGGATTAGGTGCCCTCCATCCTTGGTTGTACCCTGGGGGTCTATATGGCCCCGCTTGTTGCCTCGATGGGTAGTTTTGTTGTTGGGGTGCTCTTTGTTGATATTGCTATTTTTGTGAAGGCCGGGCTTGTGGTTGTTGCGGCGGTGGATTCAAGGCTCCATCATTGTTGGCATATGAAAATCCCAGATGATTCCTCGTAGCCGGGTTTGCCCAATAACAGGTGCTTCCCGTAACATATTGAACTTGCTCCGTAGCTCCCTCTCCTTGCTCCCCTCCAACAAACATAACATGGGCTTCATCTTGCCAATCGCTCATGCTTCCTCCCGGTGTAGAGACGGTGGGGGCTCCATGCGGTTCACTAATCAACTTCTCCAATCTCTCCACGACCATGTGGAGAGAATCAAACTTTGTAGAGAGCTCTGCCACAGCCTTTGCCTCATAAATACTTGCCGGCTTCAAAGATGACAAAGAATGTCCCCTCTCGTCGGCCCACTGTTGATTGTTCGAGGCCATCTCCTCAAGTAAAGCCGTAGCATCATTCCGGGGTCTTTGACAAAATATCTCTATTGGCGGTTGCATCAATTATTTGCTTTGTGCTCGGTTGCAATCCATTATAAAAGCTATGCACAAGATCCCATGGCTCAATACTATGATGGGGGCATTGGTGTTGGAGATCTTTGAAACGCTTCCATGCCTCATATAGAGTTTCTTGAGGTCCTTGCTTGAAGGACATGAGTGCGCTTCGTATCTTGATAGTCTTGGATGGTGGGTAAAACTTGTTGACAAATACGCTTTCCAGCTCATCCCAAGTAGTAAAGATCCCCTCAGCTTGCGTCCTCAACCAATACAATGCCTTGTCTCGAAGAGTAAACGGGAAGAGGCGCAGTCGAATAGCATCGGCTGGCACGCCAGGCATCTGGAAGGTGGCATATTTAGCCAAGAACGACTGCAAATGGTAGTAAGGCTTTTTCTGTGAGTTTCCATGAAATGGGTCTTGTTGCATCAACACTACAAGTCCAGTCTTCAGATCAAAGTTCTTATCGGTCGCCAACTCTGGCATGATAATAGAGGAGGTGGTAGAGGTGGTCTCGGGCCGTAGCCTATCTCGGATGGAGACAAGCCTAGCCATACGCGCTGCTAATTCCTCTGGTGTTTCCGACGCGGCCATATAATCTTTCTCTATAGCAAGTCTTCTCTCAGCTCTAAGCCTTCGTGCCGTACGCTCGATCTCAGGATCAAATAATATGTCTTCTTGGTATGCCTTTGATCTCGTGTACATGCACAGAAAAAGAGAGTCTTGATAGAATTATTAGCACAATATAGGAATAAAAGAGTGAAAATAATAAAATAAAAAGAAATAACTAAGTAAAGAAAATAAAATACCATCGCCTCCCGGCAACGGCACCAAAAACTTGATCGCTTCCGGATATACACCCAAAACAATTGTAGTTTTACCGCAAGCGCATGGTGTAGTGGCGAGCGGGTATCGAACACATGGAGGATAATTGATAGTACTCTACCTTGATTACCTAGATATAGATGGTAGAATGGAATGGTTTGTATAATATTGGTGTCATAATCGTTCGAATAACAAATAGAATTCAATATAATGAAAGCGTCCAGGGATATGGAATCCCCACTATGGATCGTCACTTATCCTTGTGGATCATGAATCTCAATATTGCAAGGCTTGAATGTAGGTGAACTAGTCGTAACTGAATATAGAACCAAGCTCACGCTCTCGTGCTATTGCCGGTCTATAGCAACCTAGATTGGGGACCACTCTCGTGCAAACCCTAACCTAAGCCACTAACATGAAGATCGACATCATCGTCCAATCGCACAATAGCCTATTCTCGTGCAAACTCGAGCTGCGATCTAGGTTATGATAGTTCATATTCGTCCAATCTCTTGCAAACGAATATGGGTATAGATTTATAATAAAAATCCTAGCTTTGGTCCAATCTCTTGCAAACAAAATCTAGAGAATTTCAATTATAACCCTAAATCGAATATCTAGGCATTCTCATCAATTGGAATCCAATCTCTTGCAAACCCCAATCGATGGAAATTCCTAGCCACTCATAATAAATCAATCACAACATAACCTTTTATCAATCCTAGCAACAATTCAATTCTTTCATCACAATTCAAAGATCGGGTCCATAGGGTTCATCCCCATGCCCTAGAACGACGAAACTACTCACAATTCATCATAGTAATCTTAGAAATAAAGAATAAGATCATAGCACAATTCATAGTTAAGAGAGAACAATTCATAAAAACAAGAATTTTAATTAGAAAGAACAAACCAAATTGCGCGTCTTTGATCTCCAGCTGAGAATTACAATAATAATAGCCATCAAAATTAAGTTCAAGTCTCTCCTAAAACTAGGAATAAAACTAGGTTTAAATACAAGTCAAAATCGTCTAGAAATTCCTGAGAGATTTGCCCCTGGCGCAGCCAAAAAACCTAATTCGCGACACAGTCAGACTGCACTACTCGGCCGAGTAGAACTTTGTCACTCGACCGAGTGACAAACCCAAAGAAAAACAGAGAATCTGGGAAATTTGGGGGTCTGTCACCCTGTCACACTCGGGCGAGTGGTCTTTATCATTCGGTCGAGTGAGCTATCTTGCTCGGCCGATTGGGTCTTCTCCAAATTCCAGTAAGTCAGATGATTTCTAGGAGAAAATCCCTGTCAGACTCGGGTGAGTGGACTTCTCCATTCGGCCGAGTGGGTTTTCTTGATCGGCCGAGTGAGCTTTGAAAATCGACAGTTATGTATCCGTTTCACTCGGCCAATGTACTCCTTCACTCGGCCGAGTGAACGCTCTGGTTGACCGAGTGAGCTGTTTCTAAGCTCTTTTCTTCTCCTTCTCGCTTTCTCGTCGATTCTATTGTACTTCTTCCTCTTCTGCCTATCATCTAGCACTGCTAGCTCCCCAATAAGTCCGTGGGCGACGCTCCTGTGCGTGTGAAAGCCCCTTGATCTCATTTTTGCTCCAGATCGCTCCATATTTCCTGAAATCCGACAAAAACAAGAAATAGTGAAAAGCAACGTGATATCGTCGAATAATCGTGAAAAACACAATATGGGCGATCAAAATGACATGAAAACATGCAGAAAAAAGGTGTAAAATAAGGAGCGATCAACTAGGCAACAAAGGTTTGACGAAGAGACTAAAATTGCGGTATTCATCACTGACATAGTCAGGGTGGTCCCCACAATACTTATGGCAATGAGTTAACCACATAATTAGGATATCAAAACAGGGACAGCACCTGTTACTCGTGGTCACTACTGTCTGGGGTTTCGAGCCCCACCTATAGAAGGATCATGCTGTAGGGTCTCACACAGCGTGAGACCTTCGTCAAGTAATATGTAGAAATTAGGGAGATTATACATCAAATGTGTAAGGGCAAAAAATGACTGCAATAATTTAGATGCTGATGTGGATCCTTTCTCATTGAGTTAGAGCCTCGTCAGTCGGTTGAGTGGGACCCTAGGTTGGAAGAACCAGGATTGCTGGTAGATGATAGTTGACTTTGTTGCTTGTTCGATCCTCGAATGGATCGAGCCTTAGTACATCAATGTTGAGAAGCCTAGGCACGACCCTCTCGCTGGATCGGGACTCGATGATCTGCACTATAAGAAAGCATCAAGGGAATCGGATCTGGGTCCTGATCCAAATCTCCTCCGATGCTTAAGTTAGAATGGAACTTAAGAGAGAGTGGAGAGCTTGGAGTAGCTAAGGTCGACCCACGGAGGCTCGTCTCAGGTCTAGCGTCACAAGATCTTTTGTGGAAGTAATATAAGTTGGAATATGTAATCTCAGAGTATTCGATCTTGTACCTCTGAAGTTGGAACGCTTTTAGCATTGGCCTTGCAGGTATTTATAGATATTGGTCCGACGATTGCGAATAACCATCCCTCATTGATTTGGGTGGAATCTTCTCTAGGATTGGTGATAACGGCCGCCCTATTTACTTGGTCTCATTAACTCCTACCTGAGTATCAGCGGGAGTTTAATGGTCGAGTGATCCATTCGCTTGAATATTACTCCGCCTTAATGATGGATTGCAAGTTGTATGATATAAATGGGCCGCATATCTTGACACCGTTTCGTGGGCCGTACCCGTGCATCAATAATGGCCCCATCATTCGTGTCTTAGGAAATAGTATTGATTGAGACCATATGATGTGTATCCTCCTTAAATGTGCATGGTCTTCGAAATGGTTGATTTGATTTGTGCCACCAAAAACCTTTCGTTTCTAAAAAATCCTCATCGTTTCTTGAGGTTGGGCTCAGATACGTGTCGCTCATCAGTCACCTATTTTTTGAGCTCCTCTGTATAAAAGAAAGGGATGAGAAGAAAAAGACTATCTTGCTCCGCCTACATTTTCTTTTTGAAAGCTCAACTCCTTCATTGTTTCCTTTGGAGTTTGCTTGATCTTGATAAGGTATCTTCCCTAACCGATCTTGATTCCTCTTTAAATCCATGTGGGCATGTTTCCACCAGTAAGAATACATGAGCCATCCTATGAAGAGCTCGTGATGTGCCTTCGACCTCTTCAACACGACGATGTTCACTACTACAAAATGGACCTTTAACAACGCTTAAATAAGGTCTTTAATAGCGCTTTACAAGCGCTGTCTATCTCGCCGCTGCTAAAGGGGGGGCGGGTTTTAATAGCGCTTTACAAGCGCTGTTAAAGGGGGCCTTTAGCAGCGCTTGTTTGTGCAAGCGCTGTTAAAGGGGTGCCTTTAGCAGCGCTTGTTAGTGCAAGCGCTGTTAAAGGCCCCCCTTTAACAGCGCTTGTTTGTGCAAGCGCTATTAAAGGGGGGGCCTTTAGTAGCGCTTGTTAGTGCAAGGGCTGTTAAAGGCCCCCCTTTAACAGCGCTTGTTTGTGCAAGCACTGCTAAAGGGGGGCCTTTAGCAGCGCTTGTTTGTGCAAGCGCTGTTAAAGGGGGACCTTTAGTAGCGCTTGTTAGTGCTAGCGCTATTAAAGGCCCCCCTTTAACAGCGCTTGTTAGTGCAAGCGCTGTTAAAGTGGGCATTTAGCAGCGCTTGTTAGTGCAAGCGCTGTTAAAGGTGGACCTTTAACAGCGCTTGTACTAAAGAAGCGTTGTTAAAGGTGGACCTTTAACAGCGCTTGTACTAAACAAGCGCTATCTATTGGGACCTTAGACAGCGCTTCTTTAGTACACGTGCTGTTAAAGGTCTACCATAGACAGCGCTTGTACTAAACAAGCGCTGTTAAAGGTCCCAGATAGACAGCGCTTGTTTCAATTCATTTTATTGTTTCTCCCTACGTTTTATATTTAAATAGATCCATTTAATGTTCAAAATGATTAAATAAACCACCAATAACATTAAATTACAAGAAACAATCATTACAAGAAACAATCAAATTAAATTGCTTTTATTCAACAATCACATAAATTAGACAATATGCATTGATATTGGAAGATGATCCGTAATACAAATAAGAAACATTATCACATATAAAACTTATCAGTCATTATCCATTAAATCACTCCTTGAACAATACATTTCCCGACAGCATTTCCCGACATCAGTATATACATTCCAGAGCAGGTTCCATCTCAAAAATCTTTTCTGCTGTCTCTTCTCCTAATTTGTTGTTCTTGTGTATTCTGCTCGCACCTAATAAAGCACCCCACATGCTGGCATCTGCTTCCATCGGCATCTCCCTCATAAGAGCTCGTGCATCCGCCAATCGTCTTGCTCTCCCCAGAAGATCAATCATGCAAGTATAATACTCTGCCTTTGCAGACACGCCAACAATTTTTCAGGTTAACCACGATTCGTATAGTAATGGAGACTGCATAGATCTGTATAGATGAAAACCAAGTAAATAATAATAATAAATAGACAGAGAATTAGAATATTGATGGAATAATTGAGAAACTAGAATAAAGATGTTTGAACTAACTGTGTAATTCTTCATCCTCTGGAATATGGTTCTACTGGTAAGAACAGCACCTTAAAGCCTAGTAGCCAATCATAAACGAATCATAAACCCTGTAAGATTCATACTTCTTTCCTGCAAATGTATGTATATAATTAGTACCAATATTAATGTTAGCTCGAACATAAAACATGATGAAAGAAGAATATAACTAAATATTAATTTAAAAGGGGCAACAAAACTTCTAGGTAAATTTAATAAGTAGAGGGGAAAACAACAGAAATTATGGACGAGTGAAAAACATTGCACCATGGGTGCATCAACAGGATCATATGTACTCCCAAACTTGTGATATAGACCCAATAATCTTACCAACAAGAGGAGAAAATCTTAGGCAGCAAGGAGAGCAAACTCTTGGCGTTAGAGAAAGTGAGACCTTTGAAAGATATGTAAGAACGACATTGAACCTAAATTTCAAACCGATGCTAAGGAATATACTGTGCTACAACGAGGGTAAGGAACTCTTAATTGCCACTTCACTTCATTACATACTAGCATTGAACATATTGAGATAAGAAAAGAAATCTTCTATGAATCCCCTTGGCTTCATCTCATATTGATCATAAAAATATCGAAACACTGGTTTGTCTGTGTACATATTACACTCAATTTTAATGGATCCTCACAGTGGCAGTATATGTAACAATCAATTGGTTAATCCAATCCACTGAAATTCACATAAAATTGCTCTAAATATCAAATCTGACACAGAGCGAAACTATGGAACTAGATGCTATGCAAGGAAATGGACACACACAGATGATATGCAAACTATTTTTATAATTTAAATGGACGGCTAGGAAACAAAATAAATCTACTGTAAAATACAATGATATCATGGTAATGCAATGTAACAGACTTACGTAGCAACAAAGCAAGGTTTGTATCTGATATAATGATTATACTTCTTTGTTGCAATGCAGGACACATAATGACTATGCTATGCTAACCTGCCATATTAAGTTATGGTAAAAATAATAAGTGAGGTGTGATTTATGAAAAAAAAGTAATTAATTCAATGAGGTGGCTGTTGGTTTTTCGTTGCAAATTGCTGCAACTGCAACATTTGTTGTGGCAAATCATAGCACATCATCTGCCATGTGTTTTCTCTCTACATTTTATAGCTACATCTACATATTTTTGATATGCCATGTTACACAAAAAATACATGCATGGAATGAAAATTTATCTGCATAATGCAACTGCTCTGTTTCCATCTAACCAAATAAATTGAGGCACAATCAATACAATCCAAATAGGTTATAAGCTTAAACATAATCAAGACACAATCAAATGTGTGAGGACATTATAGACTAATTCAAATATTAATAGGAAAGAAAACCGAGAGCCATTAGATTCAGTACTAACAAGAGACACACTTGCTCAGTTTAGTGAAAAAGAACCAAAGGCAACATCATAAGATTTCTGACACTTATTAGGTGATGCCAATATGTGATTAATTATGATATCACAAATATTAACCAGAGAAATATCCACACTCATATTTAAAAAACACCTAGTTTACTATCAGTGAAGGAAAAGAGGGGTAACTCAAAATTTTACTAATAGATGTTTGTATCTTACTAGTTAGTAACGATGATAAATATTTTTGATACTTAATAACATTTAAGCAAGTCAAACAAACTTTATAGTCACTCATATTGATTACACCTTAGAGTACACAACAGATTTATAACATGATTTATAAAATACATGTGAAGGTAGGAATTCTCAAACTCATCCTACTCATACATGTGAAGGTAAGAATTGACTTAACCATATGGTAAAAAAAGCTATGCATTAAAAGAGTTAAATGAGTGTTATGGAATATTGGAACAAGCCATTAGATAAAACGGGTTCAATATAAGGGTTCAATATAAGGTTACTGGACTTCCGTAAAATGTTATATGCTTCATAACAATAAGATTTGAAATGTGTATAGTATTGGCTGTAAATTAAGAAAGATTATATCATAATGCAAATTAAGAAAGTTTAATAGACAAATGAAGAAATGTATTCAGGACAGCAGAGATCACCATTCACCTTCTTGCCATTTTCCACAAATGAAGAGTATGGCTCCTTAAGTATTTGACAAAGTGGAAGATTAGGAAAAAGTTGGTAGAGAGCAAAAGCTGCTACTTTATTCTGTGCTTCCTGCAGTGAAGCAAAGATAAACAAAGCAAAGATGAATTTCATTGATTATCAAATAGATTAAATGTTTAGTCTTATCTTTTATCTGCTTTGTTATGCTAAGAGAAAAGAAACAAAATGGAAAAGAAAAGAAAAAAGTAGAGCATGTAAAATGCAATCTTGTTTTATTACGGCAATCTTGTTTTATTTATTTTCCATTTTGTTTTATTACGATTAAATATATGCCTGCTGAAATCAGAAAATTCCCCAATAATGTTCCATTACGGCGTTATTTTTGCCCGTGTCAAAATGCAATCTTGCAGCAACATATTATGCGAGAACAAAATTTACATATAGAATTGCAAACTTTAAGGATAAATACCTCAACAGACTCAGATACTTCATCTTGGTCAGGAAGCTGGAGAGTAATCAAGCCTCCAGCCCTCCTATTCTTGCCTTACCCGGTAGCCATACGTAATATGCTAACAGAATAGAGAAATGTGTTCTTTTGCAAATAATTTGGAATATTTTGGTGCTTCCCATCCTAATTTCTGGCAAATTTTTTGAAGAATGGCTTTGGGAGCAACGCCAGAGTCCCCCTATTACCAAGGAAAGGGTTGTACATGTATTTAAACAAGGCTAGAAAAATAAGTACAGAAAATAAAACAAAAGGGGTGCAACTACTGAAAAGTACTGTGAATAGTTATGGCCGAATACCTTCTTCCATATTTCATCAACATTCACCAAAGTGTGGCCAGATGCCAGTTGTGAAACCTTTTTTTTTGCTTCAATACTTCAGAGGGCAATTGCCCTATAGAAGAGGAGTCTTCAGAAAATAAATTATCAAGTTCCAACTCATCTTCCTCTTCTTTCGCTCCACCCTCTGCATTCTTGGCTTTTCTGGATATAGATGATTCATATAGAGTTGCAGTTACTACAGGTTCACTCTCCATTGGTGCCAAATCTTCCCAATCAACTGCAGTATCTGATGGTATTGATTCATAAGATACACAATCTATGGGTTCGTATGGCATCTCATTTTAAATTAAATTCGGGCAGTCATCTTGTAAACTTGATACCAATAAATCATTTGATAGGCCCGCACAAGAATAGGCCAAGGAGCATCTCAGAAGTACAGAACAATAAAAACATTGCAACTATATAAGATAACCGTAATAAAAACAACACCAAGAGAAGACATTTCTTGCTTGAGCTTCTGGATAATATCACCAAAATGGTCCTGACTTTTCTTGGCTTTGTTCTTTTTTTCTTCCAAAGCTCCCAACCTTGCATGCTGGTATTCTTCAGCAATTGAAGTGGCACGTACGATTGGATCCTGAACCCCTGCCTGGTTGATGACATGCATCTGTCGGTGAGGGTCTGGTTGATGACATTCACTGCTGGTTGATGACATGCATCAAGACCTCATATATGAATTACATGACAACTGACATGACTAGTAACATCAACAACATCTTCGGCGAGGTGTTTTTTCATATTTGTACAGTTACTACATTTGTATTATGAAACAGAGACTCGGACTTTCCTTTTAAACATAGAAGGAATTTAAACAGAGACCCGACATACGGCTTCTGAACCTAAAGCAACTCAACTGATATCTGAGTGTGATGACCTGGGCCAACCGCGCCACATTATAACATCAATTTCGTTAGTTGTCATCTTTGAATTAGATACCTACTATTTTTCTTGAATCAAGGCAAACCAGCAAATATATAGGCAAAAAGTACACTAAAGCTTCAGTACAATCACAACAAAGTTCACAAATGTTACAGTTCATGATGCCCAAAAATTCAATAAAGCTTATAAACAATAGACCATAAAAGAGACAGAAAGTTGGCAGAAAAATTGCTGCTTACAGATGCACAGGTTCGAAGAGAACTTCGAACGAATAGTTGGTGGGCAAAAAGACCAGGCAACAGAGAAAGCTGAATTCGTAGCAGAACGAATCTATGAATAAGCAAAAATTCATAAATAAGCAAATATTCGAAAAAGCAAAAGAAAGGAATCTATGAACCCTTGCCATTTTCATAATAAGGAACCGGTCTTTGCTTCTCATTCGTCTCCGTCGCCTTCTTCAGCCCACGGCCACCGCCATCTTCTGATCCATGGCGGTCTCCTCCTCATCCCTCGCTGCCTTATCTACGGCGGTTCTGTCGATAAGGGCAGAGGCACCGGCGCCGGCTTCCTTGTCGCCTGAGAGGGCAAAGGGGTTGTCGAAACTAGCCATCGTATACCCCTCTCTCCCCTAGGGGGTTTGACGACCCCAAAATCGGATGAAACCCTAACCCTAAGAGATCATCCCTCCATCTGATCTCAAAAATCGATATAGATCGATATTGGATGAGAAATGAAAAAGAGAGTTTTCGAGGGGACGAGGGTTTTACATGGGATATTTGGAGGCGTTGGTTAAAGTAGCGAATCTATTATCGGATCTTTAACCGTGCTTGCAGAACGAAGCTATGTTTACTATTTTATCTTTAACAGCGCTTGCGGAACGAAGCGCTGTGTATTATCTGTGCATCTAATAAATAGCGCTTGCAGAAAGAAGCGCTGTCTATTATCTGACCTTTAATAGCGCTTGCAGAAAGAAGCGCTGTCCATTATCCGTTCTGTAATAGCGCTTGAAGAAAGAAGCGCTGTCTATTATCTGTGCCTCTAATAAGCAGCGCTTATAATTGGCAAGCGCTGTTAAAGGTGTGCTATTAAAGGTCCCTTTTGTAGTAGTGGTTCCTGGTAAAAGGAAAGGGTTTTGTATATAACCAGCACCTCCCATTCGTCGGAGGGATTCGAAAAAAGAGGTCCCCCCAAGTGATTCTGGAGAAAGCACCAGAGTTCTCCTATGATCTGGTATGGTTTTGTTGGAGTGCCTCTGTCCCCCTTACAGGGTTAGGTTGCCTGGATTTGACAAGAGAGTTTGCTTTCCTCGGAGGAGTGAGGTTGGAGTGTACCAGAAAGCTTTTCGTTTTGGGCTTCGCTTTCCTCTTCAACCCTTCATTATAAAGATCATATGCTCTTTGGGGCGTTCTCTCTGTCAACTCTGTAGGGTTTTACTGGTCCTTAGGCAATAAAATCAACGTCTGAAAACAAAACAGCAGCGGAAAATCAGACTTAAAATTATTTTAAGTCAGCCCTAAAGATATAAATCTTAGTCAAGGTCTCTACTATCTCGGGGTTAGGTCCAGAAAACCCCTAAGGATAGATCTATCTAACAATTGCAATTTATAAACGTATGTTTAATTTAAACTACATACCTTTCACTTCGTTTCTGCAAAATACGAAGCATCATTTTCAGTATCATTTCTTTGGCCCCGTGCCACTTTTCCCGAGCCAATCCGCATCCCGAGCTGCATCTCGTCCAGAGCCAAACCACTTCCCAAACTGCAACTCGTCCCGAGGCGAACAACACCCTTATCACCGAGCCAACCACGCATCGAAGAAGATTTCACCTTGAGTGGATCCTTCATCAGGATTTCAGATCCGATCCGAGCTCCTTCGTAGCTTTGCTAGAGCCCAAACAGGAGAAAGGAAGAAATCTCGGGAGAAAGAGAATATTTAATCTAAGCTCAGATCCAGACTTGCTCACGTTTAATGGAGATACTCAGTCTAGAGCTTGGGACGAGTTTGAAGGAGGGGAGTATACCCCTATTTATATAGGTGGCTGACCTCGCCCCTTCACTCCATATCCGATGTGGGACTAAAATTATTTAGAGTTGTTACTTTGTGCAAAACATGCATTTCGCAAATGCAACGTTTGAGCAATTAAATCCCTCCCACCATAGACCTCAAAGAGCGATGTCATACATCGTTACGAAGAGGGTTAAATAGTGAACGCATAGGAAAAAATGGCACTACATTCCGAGTCCTTTTAACCCCTCAAACAAGGCTCCAAAGTCATCCAAAACACCTGCTTTGTGCACAGACCCAGCAGCCAGAAGAAACAATTCATTAGGGTTCAGAACCCTTCTGTGGGGCCTCACTGCGTGGGGCTCACAGCTGGCACGAGTTCCCAGCTGGGCACGTGCTTAGCACACGCACGGGCGCATGCTCAACACACGCTTAAAACACATCTTCCTCTCTAGCCATGAAGCACAAGTGTGCTTGCTCCACTTGTTCATCATCCGACTCTCCACTTGAGGAGTCCTCTTCGGAGTTGGTGAATGTCCCGACAAGTCCTTTCTTGTACCCTTTCTTGTACTTTCGAGACTTGTCGAACTTTGGCGCCTTCCATTTCTCCTTTTGTTTGTTTTAAGGACAATCTGCTTTGATGTGTCCTGGCTTGTTGCATTTAAAACACAGAGGAGCGGAGGCGTTAGTAGAACTAAATTTTGATTTGTTCTTGAAATTACCTTTCCGGAAGAATCGGTTGAACTTCTTTGCCATGAGGGCAATGGATTCCAAGTCCAACTCGTCTTCCGATTCTTCATCATCGGTAGATGTAGATGGAGCGGCCTTGAACGCAATCACCTTTTTCTTTGGCTCGTCTTGCTTCAAGTACGACTTCATCTTGTCTTGCATCTTTAGTTTACTGTCCTTACGTACCTCATAAGACATCAAGGTACCGATTTGTTGAACGACAGTATATTTATTCATATCATTACCTTCCTCGATGGCGAATGTATGCTTTTCCCAACAAGAAGGAAGTCCGTCAATAATCTTTGAGACTTTCTCCTTTTAGGTGTAAGTCTTTCCAAGAGCCTCCAACTCGTTGGTGATGTCAATGAAGCGAGCATAGTACTCCTTCATCTTCTCACCCTGTTGCATATGAAATAATTCGAATTCTTTATTGACAACAGTGAGTTTGGAGTCTCTTACCCTACTCGTTCCTTCATGCAAGATGAGGAGTGAGTTCCAGATTTGATAAGCACTCTTACATGTGCATATCTTGTTGAAGTCTTCAGGCTCCAAAGCGCATTGCAAGGAATTCATTGTCGTGGCATTGTTTACCTCCGCGGCGACCTCCGTGGTAGTCCACTTCGTGAAATCTTGTTCGGCGGGCTCGACATACTCCGTCATCATGGCTCTGCATAGTGAAGTGCTCCGGAGGAACGTTTCCATCCGGCATTTCCAGTACCCATAATTGGCACCGTTGAAGTAAGGAGGCCTAGTTGAGGAGTGTCCTTCCATCACCGAAGAAGCTCCTTCACGGTTCTTGAAGCTGCTATAGTCTGAAGGTGGACGAACGGTCTTGTTGTCGTTGGTAGACATAGCTATGAACTTGGCTCTGATACCAAATGTAATGCCCTGATAGCTACTGCACAAGTACTAGAGGGGGGGGTGAATAGTACTTTAAAATAATCAAGAGTAATTATTCCTAATTATCGTGCAAACTCAACCAACAATGCGGAATGAAAATATGACAACAAAGAAAGAAGCAAAGCAAACAAACGATATAACGGGTTCGGATCCACCCAAGTCTCCCCGACTTGTTCCCGGTGATCCTACGTCCCAAACACCCGGATCCCCTCCGGCTACTTGAGTTAGAAACCTCTAACTCAAATTTGCACTATGAAATTCTTGTAGAAAACCTCTACAAGATCAAATCATACACAAATGAAAATGTGACTCCCACAACCCGGGATCACAAACTTCTCTCACAACCGAGAGAAAAACTTAATATCAAAGTAAATGAAATATAAAATACTTACCAACAAAATCCTATGCCTTGAGTAAAACTTACGATTTTAGGGCAAGAAGGATTTTGGGGAAGAAGAAAGCACCAAACCCTAGCTCCACTAAGATGATCAGCAATAGGTGGCTAGGGAGATGTTGGTGACTTGGATTCAAGCTCTTAGCTTGAGTGGCTCACAATCAATGAGAATCTCTCTTGAGGAATAAGAGTGAGGGAGAGATTCTTGTGAGAAATAAGAGCTATGAAATGAGAATTAAATGCTCTTCTCTTTGATCTCTAAAACTCAATAATGGAAGCCTTGAATGCTATAAAGAAGCATTTCAAGATTATATAGGATGGAGAAGGGAGAGAGGGAAAATTCGTGCATTTAATGCTCCAACGGATCTATTTCTGAAGCAGTCTAATCGGTCTAAGAAGGATCACTGACCGATTAGTTTCTCAACTAGTCGGTCGGTGATTCCTCTTGGACCGACTAAGAGGTTCACAGCCAAGAAAGATATTTCAGAAGATATAGAACTAGTCGGTATAAGAAGACTTGCCAACAGACTAGTTTGACAACTAGTCGGTCGGTGAGTGTTCTTTGACCGACTAAGAGATGAAATGCAA
This sequence comes from Scilla litardierei, assembly GCA_030789695.1. Lineage (NCBI taxonomy): Eukaryota > Viridiplantae > Streptophyta > Magnoliopsida > Asparagales > Asparagaceae > Scilla > Scilla litardierei. The sequence continues at coordinate 528,699,915 of CM061142.1, forward strand.
TAGGCTGAATACAAGGTGAACTAGTCGGTCTAAGAACAAATTCCAACCGACTAGTTTCACAACTAGTCGGTCGATGAATGTTCTTGGACCGACTAACTGTGAACAGTAGCACAGGCTGAGAAATGAAGTCTTAACTAGTCGGTCTAAGAAGGATTCCAAACCGACTAGTTTGACAACTAGTCGGTCGGTGAACCTTCTTGGACCGACTAATTGGTCAACAGTGAAGATGGTGAATTGAGCAAGGAGATCTAGTCGGTTCAAGAAGGATTACCGACCGACTAGATGACAATCTAATCGGTTGGTTCTTCTTCTTGAACCAACTAAGATGCACTAGAAGCCGCGAAATGAAGCGTGAGGCATCAGGAAAGTTTGTATGGGCTTCTAAGATAATCCTAGCTCTAAGATATGAGTGTTATGAAGATTATAATGTAAGACCTACTCAAGGCTTAACATTCTATGAAAAGAAGCTAGAAGACTATAAAGTAAACTTGACGAACCGTCTTCAAAGCTTCAATCCGAATCTCTTGACTTCAATAATGCTCCTAGAGCTTCAATGAAGCTTCAGGCACACGATCACGTGCTTTGAGAAGTCTTGAGACGTCGCTTTAGATGTACGTAGAATTTTGGCGACGATCTCCATAACTGCGCTCACAAAGAGTTAGTTCACGATATTTATGTTTGTTCATCATCAAAACCAAATCCGGGGAATCAATACTCAACATTCTCCCCCTTTTTGGTGAAGACAAATCAACATAAATAATAATCAATAATAATGATTCAAATGAAATTTACTTACTCCCCCTGCATTGATGACACGTTAATTCATAATTAAATAATAATCATACGCATCAAGCAGACGAGAAAAGAATAAAATGTGAATCCAATTATTGAAATATTTGAAATATCGGATTTAAAATCCCTTTTTATATCTTCACTCTCCCTGAATCTAACATATCAAATTAGATTCACAGTAAATTGCTTTGAATTATCATCAAGCACACCGTCATTATTAATTCTCTCCCCCTTTGGCATTAGCAAAAAGAGCGGTAGGAGATCAACGACAACAACAATGGCTACAAATAAAAGCATGGGAGTCGAAGAATACGACCACGGTCCAAATGACACCAAAGTAAAATCACGAAGAAAATCAAAGCGTGCCAACGAGACCATAGTCGAAAATCGAAAAATAAAATCATCAAAAATCAAATCAATTTCACGTATTGAGTTATGGAACATACTCTCCAATATCAACATTCTTTGTGAATTTAGTGCATGGAAAACAATTCTATGTTTTCATAGAAAGAATTCTATTTAATCAATTTAATCGTCGAGCGACGAAATCAACATCAGAGACAAAAATATAATGTGCACACTGAAGTAAATGGCAACACGATGTATGTATATATATATATATATATATATATATATATATATATATATATATAACATGGTACATCAAAATTATACATCCGCCAACACAAATATAAACGATCCTCAGATCGGAGCACATCATACAACATATGTCTCAACAGACATCAAAACGAATATACATCAAAGTGTATCATCAAAACATACAAAAATCCATCAAAAAATACATCAAAAAGACATCACCACCCAACTATCCTACCCCACTCTCTCACGACAAAATATATCATTCAAGTGCACATGGGAGAGTCCTCCAACGCAAGCTTTGGAGGCGGAGGGGGGATCAACAGCAGCAGCAGGCTCTGCAGAAGAGGTGGTGGTCTCGGAAACGACAGGAGTGTCAACTGAAGGGAGAGTGGCAACAGGAGTGGTCTCGGGAGCACCAGCAGTAGTATCCACCGAAGGAATGGTGTCCAAAAGACACAACTGCCCCTGTGCAACTAGTCGGTCTAAGTTCAAGTGCTGACCGACTAGAATGCAATCTAGTCGGTCGGCCAATGAGCTTGGACCGACTAACAGCAAACAGCAGCTGAAGTCAAGAAATTATGGCACGATCTAGTCGGTCTGAGTTCAATCACCAACCGACTAGAATGCAATCTAGTCGGTCGGCCAGTGAGCTTGGACCGACTAAATGCAAACAGCAAGCGAGGCCAAATAGAGAGCATGAATTAGTCGGTCGGCTATTGAACTTGGACCGACTAAGAGAGTCCAAAAATTTGTGAATTCGAAAATTTTGATTTCTCTCCTAAGCGCACTTGGACGAAACATCGAAATACTCTCATACATCATTATACTACCTCATAAAACATCGAAAATTATAAATACGACGTTCATGAACATATTTAGCAAAAAAATCCGAAAATTCAAACATAAATCCAGAAAATCCCAACAAATCTAGCATGAGCATATATAAAGAAAATTTTTATCATGCAAGATTATTGAAAAATATGAATCCTAAATCTCGGATTCACCCATAATCCCCAATTCTCGACGTAACCACACAAAAGAGTCTTCCTTGAGTGGTTTCATGAAAATATCGGCGATTTGCTTCTGGGTTTCAACGTACACTAAAATGATGTCCTTTCTAGCAACATGATCATCAAGGAAATGGTGACGGACATCTATGTGTTTGGAACGGGAATGGTGTACCAGATTCTTAGAGAGACATATTGCACTTTGGTTGTCCACCATGATAGGGCAAGTATCACAGTTTATACCAAAGTCTTTAAGAGTGTGTCTGATCCAAAGAACCTGAGCACACGCAGCACCGGCGGTAATATATTCCGCCTCTGTGGTTGAAAGTGATACGGAATTCTGCTTCTTGGAAAACCAAGAGACAAGAGAATTTCCTATAAAATGGCAAGTGCCACTAGTACTTTTCCTGTCGGATTTGCATCCAGCATAATCTGCATCACTATATGAGATTAACTCATACGTGCTAGACTTTGGATAATATAATCCGTAGTAGAGAGTGTAACTTAAATAACGGAAAATACGTTTTACCGCTACTAAGTGAGATTCCTTAGGTTGAGACTGATAACGAGCACATACACATACAGCAAACATAATATCGGGCCGACTGGCAGTAAGATATAATAAACTACCTATCATACCTCGGTATAGACGAATGTCTACATCTTTACCGCCCGTATCTTTATCAAGATGTGTAGTAGTGACCATTGGAGTCTTCTTGCCTGAGGCATTCTCCCTTCCAAATCGCTTTAGCAACTCCACCATGTACTTGGTTTGGTGGATGAAGATTCCATCGTGCATTTGGCGAATTTGGAGACCTAAGATATATTTGAGTTCACCCATGTGGCTCATCTCAAATTGGTCCTTCATGACATTAGAAAACTCTTCGCAAAGAGTGAAGTTAGTAGCACCGAAAATGATATCATCAATATAAATTTGAACTAAAATAATATCATGATTCGAATACTTAACAAAAAGTGTAGAGTCAACTTCACCCATTTTAAAACCCAAATACAAAAGAAAGCTCTTTAGGCGGTCATACCAAGCTCTTGGAGCTTGTCTCCAACCATAAAGTGCTTTCTTAAGTTTGAAAACGTGATTTGGAAATTTTTCATTTATAAAACCCAGAGTTTGAGAAACATAAACTTCCTCAACAACATCTTCATTTAAAAACACACTTTTTATATCTATTTGAAAGAGTTTAAAATCTTTATGGCATGCAAAAGATAACAACAACCTAATAGATTCTAATCTAGCTACCGGAGCAAAGGATTCTTCGAAATCCATACCTTCCTCTTGCCGGTAGCCTTGAGCTATTAACCGAGCTTTGTTTCGGACGACGTTTTGGTTCTCGTCGGTCTTGTTCTTGAAAATCCACTTCGTTCCTATAACGGTGTAGTTCTTCGAAGGCAATGGAACAAGCTCCCAAACCTCATTCCTCTCAAACTAAATGAGTTCTTCCTCCATGGCTAGGATCCAAGCAATATCTTCGCACGCTTCGTTAATATTCTTTGGCTCTATTGAGGAGGAAAAGGCACAATGAGCGAAGTAGTTGACTTGAGATCTCGTCTTGACACTATCAAGTATGTTGCCAATTACTTGCTCATGGGGATGATCACGAACTGTATGAAGCCGTTTGGGAACTCCCTGATCACTAGGAACATTCTCAAAAGATTCATCAGTATGGTTAGTATCAATAGAATCAATAGAGTTAGAATTACCAATAGAATCACATAAAACATCCATGGAGTCATCATCATTGATAATTCTAGACAGGACAAAATTTTCATTGAATGAAACATGAAGTGATTCCTCGATCGTTGATGTTCTTTTGGTGTATACCCGGTAGGCTTTGCTACGGGAGGAATATCCAACAAATATCCCCTCATGTGATCTTGGATCAAATTTGTCCAAACTTCCATACGTGTTTTTAATAAAACATTTTGCGCCGAAAACTCTAAAATGTTTAACTTGAGGCAATCTACCAAACAACAATTCATAACAAGTTTGTTTAGTGTCGGGCCTCAAAAGTATCCTATTAAACACATAGCAAGCGGTATGCACCGCTTCCGCCCAAAATTGATGGCCAAGTTGGCTATCATAAAGCATCGTGCGAGCACATTCCACTAGCGTCCTATTCTTCCTCTCAACAACACCATTTTGAGGGGGTACGCGAGGGAAAGAAAAGGTGTGTGTAATACCAACTTCATCACAAAAATTTGAGAAAGACTCATTCTCAAATTCCCCTCCATGATCACTACGAATAGTGTCAACGGTGGTTCCAATGAGATTTTGTACTTTCTTAACAAATATTGTGAATTTTTCAAAAGCATCATTTTTATTACTTAAAGAAAACACCCAAGTAAATCTAGAAAATTCATCAACGATGACAAGTCCATATCGAGCATTCCCTAATGAAGCACCTCTAGTTGGCCCAAAAAGATCTAGATGTAAACGCTCTAGAGGCCGCTTAGAGGAAATGCTTTTCTTAGGTTTAAATGACGATTTTGGAAGTTTGTCTCGTTAACACGAGTCACAAAAGCTTTTCTTTTGGAAAGTAAGCTTAGGAAATCCTTTAATAGAATTTAACTTGGATAACTTAAAAAGTGTTCCAAAGTTCACATGACCAAAACGTCGATGCCATAAGTGTTGTTCACTTGTGTTGGCAATGAGACATTGTTCATGTGACTTGGGGATATCAAGGATATATATATATCCTTATGGCGTGTGCCCGAAAATAACAAATTTTCATTATCTTTACTAAAAATATAACAAATTCCTTTTGCAAAGCTAACTTTGTAACCTTTGTCACAAAGTTGGCTTATTGAAATAAGATTGTGATTTAATCCTTTAACAAGGTAAACATCACTTATAAGAGGTTTAGATGGGTTACCAACTTTACCAACACCAATGATGGTTCCGCTCTTGTTACCTCCAAAGACTACTCGGTTCCCATTTGCAATGAGCACCACTCCGGAGAGCAATTGAGCTTCACCCGTCATGTGTTTTGAACACCCGCTATCGAGTATCCACCCATCCTTGGAGCTAAATTTGGATTTGTTGCTCCGTTTCTTTTTTCTTGAGTACCTAAAGATAGAAATATCATTCCATGTTACCCAAGGTCATTGGGTCCTAAAAGATTAGACCTTTGGAGGCCAAGTCCAATTGGACTTAGACTTCCCAACATAATCATCATTGTGCATGACATTCATAAAATAGGAATTCATGTATGCTTGTTTTTCATGCATGTTAGTGTTCTTCGGGCCCCAAATAGTGAATATTTTGGGAGCCCTATTCCTATTGGGAGCATGCATACGTTGTTGATGTCTACGTGATGCATGTGGCCTATGCGGAGGTGGCCTAGGAAATGCATGTCGTGGATAAGCATATGGCACATGATGAAATGGTGGTGGCGACATATGATATGATTCATGATGGTAATCATTCATATGATAGTGATATGGATGAACATATGCATGTGGAGGAACACGTGTGTGAGTGTGTCTCACATGGTGTGCACGTGCTCGTGGATGTGGAGCATAAAAATCATCATATGTGTGAACCTGTGGAGTAGGAGGTGTGTTCCTACATGGCATGGTATTGGTGTACATTAAAGCATGACCCTTCTTTGGAGGTCCACCCAAAGTGGGTTTCTTTCCAAATGGGGGTGTGTACGAAGTGGAAGCACTATTGGTAAATGAACTACCAATGTGGTTTTGCCCCCACTCGTTGAGGCTACGGAAGATGGCCTAACAAAGGTGGTGGACGATTTGGATGAATTTCCCATCTTATACCCCAAGCCAATGCGATGATTGACCGGAAGTAAGTCATTTAGGATATTATCCAAATGGTCCTTACCTTTATTGAATTTATTAATTCGGCCTAATGTGGACTCATACTTCTCGGTGAGAGAAAGTATAGAAGAATCTAAAGTGGACACTTGAGTAGTGAGTTCACAAACACGAGACTTGAGATTCTCATTCTCAATACTCAAAGTTGAGTTTCGAGAAATCCAATCCGCTATCTCGTGTTCATCCGATTCCTCAATATGAACATGCTCAAGTTGAGATTTGAGATTTACAATCTCATTTCTCAAACCTTCAACAACGGTGTCGTTGTTGATGATGATAGGCTTAGGTGAGGTTTGGAGACTAGTTAACTCATCTTTAGTCTTAGTATATCTATTTACTAATTTAGAATACTTGCACCAAATTTGCTCATTTCCTAATCTAAGATCATCCATAGTTACCTCATCGCCTTCATCCTCGCTTTCATCGGAGGAGGACTCTCGATCATGTTCCTCTCTAGCCATGAAGCACATGTGTGCTTGCTCCACTTGTTCATCATCCGATTCTCCACTTGAGGAGTCCTCTTCGGAGTCGGTGAATGTCCCGACAAGTCCTTTCTTGTACCCTTTTTTGTACTTTCGAGACTTGTCGAACTTTGGCGCCTTCCATTTCTCCTTTTATTTGTTTTGAGGACAATCCGCTTTGATGTGTCCTGGCTTGTTGCATTTAAAACACAAAGGAGCGGAGGCGTTAGTAGAACTAAATTTTGATTTGTTCTTGAAATTAACTTTCCGGAAGAATCGGTTGAACTTCTTTGCTATGAGGGCAATGGATTCCAAGTCCAACTCGTCTTCCGATTCTTCATCATCGGTAGATGTAGATGGAGCGGCCTTGAACGCAATCGCCTTTTTCTTTGGCTCGTCTTGCTTCAAGTACGATTGCATCTTGTCTTGCATCTTTAGTTTACTGTCCTTGCGTACCTCATAAGACATCAAGGTACCGATTAGTTGAACGACAGTATATTTATTCATATCATTACCTTCCTCGATGGCGAAGGTACGCTTTTCCCAACAAGAAGGAAGTCCGTCAATAATCTTTGAGACTTTCTCCTTTTGGGTGTAAGTTTTTCCAAGAGCCTCCAACTCGTTGGTGATGTCAACGAAGCGAGCATAGTACTCCTTCATCTTCTCACCCTGTTGCATATGAAATAATTCGAATTCTTTATTGACAATAGTGAGTTTGGAGTCTCTTACCCTACTCGTTCCTTCATGCAAGATGAGGAGTGAGTTCCATATTTGATATGCACTCTTACATGTGCATATCTTGGTGAATAGTACTTTAAAATAATCAAGAGTAATTATTCCTAATTATCGTGCAAACTCAACCAACAATGCGGAATGAAAATATGACAACAAAGAAAGAAGCAAAGCAAACAAACGATATAACGGGTTCAGAACCACCCAAGTCTCCCCGACTTGTTCCCGGTGATCCTACGTCCCAAACACCCGGATCCCCTCTGGCTACTTGAGTTAGAATTCTCTAACTCAAATTTGCACTAAAAAATTCTTGTAGAAAACCTCTACAAGATCAAATCATACACAAATGAAAATGTGACTCCCACAACACGGGATCACAAACTTCTCTCACAACCGAGAGAAAAACTTAATATCAAAGTAAATGAAATATAAAACACTTACCAACAAAATCTTATGCCTTGAGTAAAACTTACGATTTTAGGGCAAGAAGGATTTTGGGGAAGAAGCAAGCACCAAACCCTAGCTCCACCAAGATGATCAACAATAGGTGGCTAGGGAAATGTTGATGACTTGGATTCAAGCTCCTAGCTTGAGTGGCTCACAATCAAGGAGAATCTCTCTTGAGGAATAAGAGTGAGGGAGAGATTCTTGTGAGAAATAAGAGCTTGGAAATGAGAATTAAATGCTCCTCTCTTTGATCTCTAAAACTCAATAATGGCAGCCTTGAATTCTATGAAGAAGCATCTCAAGATTATATAGCATGGAGAAGAGAGAGAGGGGGGGGGGGAAAATTCGTGCATTTAATGCTCCAACGGATCTATTTCTGAAGCAGTCTAATCGATCTAAGAAGGATCACTGACCGATTAGTTTCTCAACTAGTCGGTCGGTGATTCCTCTTGGACCGACTAAGAGGTTCACAGCCAAGAAAGATATTTCAGAAGATATAGAACTAGTCGGTATAAGAAGACTTGCCAACAGACTAGTTTGACAACTAGTCGGTCGGTGAGTGTTCTTTGACCGACTAAGAGATGAAATGCAATAGGCTGAATACAAGGTGAACTAGTCGGTCTAAGAACAAATTCCAACCAACTAGTTTTACAACTAGTCGGTCGATGAATGTTCTTGGACCGACTAACTGTAAATAGTAGCACAGGTTGCGAAATGAAGTCTTAACTAGTCGGTCTAAGAAGGATTCCAAACTGACTAGTTTGACAACTAGTCGGTCGATGAACCTTCTTGGACCGACTAATTGGTCAACAGTGAAGATGGTGAATTGAGCAAGGAGATCTAGTCGGTTCAAGAAGGATTACTGACTGACTAGATGACAATCTAGTCGGTTGGTTCTTCTTCTTGAACCAACTAAGATGCACTAGAAGCCGCGAAATGAAGCGTGAGGCTTCGGGAAAGTTTGTATGGGCTTCTAAGATAATCCTAGCTCTAAGATATGAGTGTTATGAAGATTATAATGTAAGACCTACTCAAGGCTTAACTTTCTATGCAAAAAAGCTAGAAGACTATAAAGTAAACTTGACGAACCGTCTTCAAAGCTTCAATCCGAATCTCTTTACTTCAATAATGCTCCTAGAGCTTCAATGAAGCTTCAGGCACACGATCACGTGCTTTGAGAAGTTTTGAGACGTCGCTTTAGATGTACGTAGAATTTTGGCGACGATCTCCATAACTGCGCTCACAAAGAGTTAGTTCACGATATTTATGTTTGTTCATCATCAAAACCAAATCCGGGGAATCAATACTTAACACATAACTGCGGTTCGATGTCGAGCAACTACAAGAAAAGGGGGTAGCACGAATAATAATACAAGTGTTCACACAAACATAATCTAAAAAGGTAATTACAAGTGCCAGATTTATAACACAGTGTCACAAGCAAAGCAGTTAAAGGGAAGAGGGAAGTGCTGCAAGCAGAAGAAGTAACATGTAAAACTCTTATTTATAAATTAAATTAGTTGGAAACTTGGGTAAACCATGTGATACAAGGACCTGGAACTCACCCCATAGATTTGGGATGGAAAACTGGACTCGACATAGTGGACACGGACACTGTATGCCGGACCTCTCACCTCGCCCTGTTAGGGGACCTGCATCACGGTCCCCACCCCAAGATTAGGGTGAGTATGGCACATGGTGCAGTGGACACGAGCACTGTACTCCGGGCCTCTCCGCCTCCTCTCTGGACGGTAGCGAGAGTGATGTTCTCCACATGCACCTCTCCACATCCAAACCACATCAACACAAACGCCAAATAACCATCACTCCCTGCAAAGGCGTGTGAGAATAATCATCACATATCACATCTTCTCCTTCCCATCTTCATAGTCCATGCCTTATATCCACAATTTACTCAAATTTTCGTCAAACCCCAGTTTTAGCAGCTCACCCCCCTTTAGATGGGATTGAGACATTCCAAAAACCACATTTAACATTATATTTAGTACTGAAGGGGACATGTTGCATGGCTTTCCAAATTCTACATTGTCCTCATTTTCTGAAACACATCTTCTTTTCATAACAATTTGGGACATGCACCTAAGTGACATGCCCTTCATCATAGCCATATCAACTTATCATCCCATCACATATGGAACCATGCATGAGATGCCCCCAACATCACAAGTTTATAACATAGCTCATATCACATTTATAGAAATGGGTATTTCTCACTTTTCTTGCATTTGCCTTCACTTGGACATTTTCACAAACACATGGGGAGCGTAAGTAATATTAATATAAATTCATTGACAAATAACTCAAATAACACAAATAAACATGCGTTCAAGTAACAGTAATGACAAATAACAATAACAATAGTGATGGCAACAACCATGACAAGTGTAATACAATTACATGCAAAATAAGAACATCATGGCATAACTCATCAATAACAGCTAATGAAATTACAATTCTAATAAGAATCTGGAAAAATTTTCCAAATGAAAGTTGTAGATCTACTAATCAGGGTTTCAGATATCAAATATAAAAAAAATCAGGATGTGTGTGCTAATTATAGAGGCCTATATCTGAAACATAGAAATCATGTCCAGAATTCAGAAACATGATGCAACTTCATCAACGAATTTCTCACTATTTCAGTCAGAATTTGGATTTTTTTTATCCGATGCAAAAATTTTAGATTTAGAAGTGTTGTTGTTCAAAATGTCTAATTATGCAAAATTTGGATATCTACAATGGGGGATATCGTCTGTTTAGTAAAGAGTGTAAATCTGGCAGAATCTGATACTTTGGAAATATCTCTAGTTTAGTCCTAATTGCAGTTCGAATTTTGGAAAACTTCAAACATGAAAGTTGTAGATAACTAGTTAATATTTTCAGAATAAAATATTCAGAATTTTCCTCTATCTACAGTGGCCGAAATACAAGTAACAACATACTACAAAATTTCAGAATTTCAAGTGGATGGTTTTGCTAGGAATTTCAACCGTTAATTTATGAAATTGAATCATGGCACATAATTTTGACTACCACTACTACATATTGAGTAAAAAATGATATAAAAACATGATAGCGAGAACCCTTAAATATAATTCCAAATCCAAGTTAGAATCCTACCTCAAAAAGCTTGTTTTCCTTCTCTCCTTCTCTTTCTTTCTTCTCTAACTTCTTCCCACTTGCAACCAACTTGTGATTTTTGATTTTAGGAGGGAGAATTAGGGTTTTCAATTGAAGAAGAAGGAGAAAAGGCGGAGGGAGGTGGCCGGCCTGATTGGGAGGGAGATGGAAAGCGGAAACAAGTGGGAAAAGAGAAGATAAAAGGAAGAAAAGAAAAGAAGCCTAAAGTAGTATCTGCACTCCCATTAGCTTGTCCCATAAGCCAAGCACAACTTAAAATGACTAAAATACCCTCATGACTTAGCCCCCCGAGTTCTAGGTATTTACAAGTTTGCCATTACTTTATGCACACACTTCTTTACTAAACACCCCCCAATTTAGACCAAATTACCATTTTGCCCCTCGCCTTTTTAAATATTTACAAGCATGCCACTTATCCAACCCCTTTTCACACTAGCCCCTCTTACACCAACCCACTTCTCAGAAATTACATGTATACCATTACTTTACGCACCCACCATTTCTCTACACACACATCCACCACGTTCCGCCAAATGACCAAAATGCCCTCACACCTTCCACAGAATCACACGACTGCCACTACCACATACACGTCCATATCACATCTTATCAACTCCTTATACTCCATCTACTCATGTATAGAGGGCTTTCGTGTCAGTCGCCATATATGGAACACAGGCCATGACATCCTATCCACCTTAAAATAAAGTTTGTCCTCGAACTTTCGAAGTCAAAGGGTTCTAGTCCAAGGAGAGATCCTTCTAGTTTTCAAGGGACATCTCCATATAATTCCCTACACTACTGTCCCCATATATCTTTATACTTGTCTTACAATAGCCATACTCTAGTGCACACACATATACCATTATATATGCCGGACTACATAAACATATACCTTAATACATACACCAATAACACCTACACATCTACTCAACATACTCCCATTACTTCGTATATCGATACATACACACCATATAGGGCCATATCACAACACATCTTATCACGTCTAGGTATTTAAAAATCTCTACTTAGACCCGCACTAACATTCACAAAATGCATACAAATATACAACATGCATAACATACGAATAGACATACACATCCATATACCAACTATCCACCACTTATATCATCATGTATGTGCGTCTAAGTATGTACATACAACATAATATCGGTACCCTACAATAATATATCCATGCCACACCCATAAGTATATAATATTCATGTACACACACACACACACATACAAAGGTATCTATGACTCCATACTAGGATAGGATACCCACACACAAGGAGTATACACATATCACATATCGCTCATGGCAATTATATACGTAGCTACCTCCAAACACACAAGAATACACCCAAGTTTGCACCCCAAGCACACTTACAAACATAGACACATCGTACACATTCACAAGACATATACACACCATCTATATCTATATAAACACATTCACATACCAATATTTATACTCCATAGATACATCCATATAGGTGTATACTTAGACATTCACATCGTAGCTATAGCATAAACATGCACACATCACAGCTATAACATAGACACACACACACACCACACATCCATTCATATAGTTATAACAATACAATACCATACATATATATACAACAGGAGGTATACAATGTTCACAAAAATAAAGACACATTGGTCCTACACATCCATTCCTCCGCTTCACAACAATATACATATAGATAACTCCATGTATACATGTATCTATAGATATCCACATGCATACACACACATATAAAACCTATACCAAGACCATCTATTCACATATACACTATTGGCAATACCATGTATCCTATACCATATTTTCATGACAATTCGTACATACAACTAACTTTACATGATATACCCAACCAATCATCCATGTAGACTACTGTAATGCCCTACCAGCTACTGCACAAGTACTAGAGGGGGGGTGAATAGTACTTTAAAATAATAAGGCGTATAATTCCAAATTAAATTGCACACAACTACCAAGTCAATTTGCGAAAGCTTAAATTGAATGACAACAATGAAATTAACAATGCTAACAAACGAAGTTAATGGGTTCGGATCCACCCAAGTCTCCCCGACTTGTTCCCGGTGATCATACGTCCCAACCACCCGGATCCCTTCCGGATACTTGAGTTAGAAACCCTAACTCAAGATTTCCACTATGAATATCTTGTGAAAAACCTTCACAAGATCAAATCATACATGCAATAGCAAACGTGAATCCCACAACCCGGGATCACAACCTTCTCTCACAACCGAGAGAATCACAAAGCAATATTAAAGAGTTTAATATGAAATAAATACTCTTACCACAAAATCCTATACCTTGAGTTTTTCTTACCCAATAGGTGGAATGAAGGATTTGAGGAAGATGAAGTTACCAAACCCTAGCACCAAGGAAATGAGCAGCAATGGGTGCCTAGGGATGATTTGGAAACTTGAATCAAGCAATAGCTTGAAGAGCTCACCAAGAACAAGCTTCTCTCTAGATCTAGAAATGAGAGAGAATGGGTTTCTTGTGAGGAAGAGAGCTTTAGATTTGAGGGAGAATAGCTATCTCTTTAGAACTCAATGAATCTCTTAATGGCAGCTCTATTGAAGATAGAAATGACCTAGGTTCGTATTTATTGGTTCCCATAAAAACAAGTTAGGTCAATCTCCAACGGAAAGAAATCTGTGAGAATTAGTCAGTCAAAGAACACTCACTGACCGACTAGTTCATCAACTAGTCGGTCAGTCACAAAGCATGGACCGACTAAGAGCAGATCTGAGAAGAGATAGAATTTCAGACCTAGAAATCTAGTCGGTCCAAGAACACTGTCTGACCGACTAGTTTCACAACTAGTCGGTCATCCAATGAACGTAGACCGACTAAGAGGCAAAACAACATAGTCTGAAGGCAAGTTGACTTAGTCGGTCCAAGAACAAAAGTTGACCGACTAGATTGTCAACTAGTCAGTCACCAAACGTTCTTAGACCGACTAACGGTAAACAGTAGCTTAGGAGAACTTAAGAGTGAACAGTCAGTCTCAACTAGTCGGTCAAAGAAGCATCACTGACCGACTAGTTCACAAACTAGTCGGTCGGTGAGTCAACATAGACCGACTAACTGTAAACAGTAAAGAGCTAAGAATTAACTGACTGAAACTAGTCGGTCCAAGAACAGTGGCCGACCGACTAGATCACCATCTAGTCGGTCAGTACTTGTTCTTGTACCAACTAACATGCACAACAAAGTCCGAATCGAAGCGCGACGCTTCGAGGAAGTTAGAGTGAACTTGTGCAAGAATCCTAGAGCTACGAAATGAGTGAAATGAAGATAGAAACGTAAGATATACTCAAGGCTTAACATTCTATCAATCGAAACTAAAAGACTATAAATAAAACCTTAATAAACGGTCTTTGAGAGCTTCGATTGAATCTTCATTACTTCCAAAGCGTTGCAAGAGCTTCAACGAAGCTTTAGGCTTGAATACGAGCTTTTGGAAGTGTTGAGATGTCGCTTTGAATATTCTCGTGAAATTGGCGACGATCTCCAATACTGCGCTCACAAATTGTTAGTTCATGAATTATTTATGTTTGCTCATCATCCAAAACCAAATCCGGGGAGTCCAATATTCAACATTCTCCCACTTTTTGGTGATGACAAACCAACATAAATAATAATCAAAGATAATAATTCAAATGTAAAATACTTACTCCCCCTACATTGATGACACGTTAATTCCAAAATGAATATAAATGAATTGCATCAAGCAGACGAGTAAGATAAATAAAGTGAATTGATTTTTGAAATATCGGATTTTGAAAATCCTTATATGTATCTTAACCCCCCCTGAATCTAGCATATCAAACTAGATTCTTGGAAATTGAGTTAAATTTTCATTTGCGCTATTTATTATCATTATCTCTCCCCCTTTGGCATTATCCTAAAAATGGGGGGCATACAACGACAACAATTAGGAAATGTAAAATCCAACATCGGGAGTCGTAGACAAAATCAATGGACCAACTTGACACCAAGGGAAAAATTGTGGAAATCAAAACAAGGTGTGCCAAATTTTCCATTATCAAAAAAAATCAAAATCATCAAAAACACCAAATCATTATTCATTTCTTGAATAAAGAAACATACTCTTCAATATTCAATATTCTTGGTTAATTTGTGCATGGAAAACAATTCTATAAAATTACAGAATTTAAATCCATTTAACCAAGTTTTTATGCGTCGAGCGACGAAATCACATTTCAAATATATTCAACGAATATTAAAATTTGCACGGCGAATAAAAGACAAAGTGAACGATGATGAACATATATATATATATATATATATATATATATATATATATATATATATATATATATATATATATAGACAACATGAGTACATCCAAAAAGATATCACATCGAATATATGAGGTACATCATATGAAGCGCTACATATCATCAAAAAGAAATACATCAACATCATCGACATCATCAAAGTATATCAACATACATCAAAACAACATCATAACATCATATCCAACTCCGACATCCAGAAATCACAAAGATACATCAAGACATCTCTCAAGCCCCAGCCTAACCCAAAACACTCTCACTAAGATATATCATCCAAAACGTATATGGAGAGTCCTCGGAACAACGATCACGAGGAGGAGGCTGGATCTGCAACGTCCGTGGGTCCAGTCGACGGAGTGGACTCAGGATCTGCAGGGAGTAGAGGCGTCTCAACAGATGGAATCGTCGGGGCAGGAGTGGAGATCTCAGCAGCATGCTCAACAAAGGGAATCTCAGCAGCAGCAGAGGTCTCGACAGAAGCAGCAACAGTAGTGGCCTCGGGAGCACCAGTCGGAGTATCCACCGCAGGAGTGGTGGCAACAGGTGTGCTCTCGGGGACACCAGCAGAAGTGGTAGCACCAGCAGCAGCAGTACCAGCAGAAGTGCCCTCGGGGGCACGAGTCGAAGCACGACAAAGCTCCTCAATGTCCTCCTCAGCCATCTCATCAAACTCCTCATCCTCAGACACGGAAGGAGGAAGCTCAACACCCATCTGACGAGCCATACGGCAGACTACCTCCTCGGTACGAGCCAAGCGGGACTCGTGACGACGAAGTATCCGGACGACATCATCAAGGGTGGCAACGGGAGTAGCAGAGGCACTGGCAGAGGCAGGGACAGACGCTGAAGGTGTCGTCCTCTGAACGTGACGAAGCGCCGCAAGAGATTTCTTGACGGCCGTCGCATTCAGGGGAGGACCAAGGGGACGCTCATCGTCACGAGGCAATGTGACACGAAAATGATGAAACACGAGGGTCAACATGCAAGGAAATGGGATATGAGCCGATTTATTGGACTTTCGAATACACTCGAAAGAGTCAATCTTATCGAGTATAATTCGAGCCCAATTAATCGAGCTCCCCATGAAGATCGCGTAGATAAGCTTCAAAAATGGCTGGGACGGGAGAGATGAGGAGCCGTACTTGGGAAGCAAGCACGACTTCAGAATCAGATTTAGGACCCATGCATTTGGCTTGAATGATTTAGATGGCACGCCAATCATGGCAGGAGGAATCTGATGGAAAATCTCTGAAAGGATGGTCTGATCAAGAGAAGAAATATCATCTACCGATATATCAGAAGGAAGAAGGCCAGACGAAGAGATACCCAAAATCTCTCCTAAGATTTCCGCAGTGAGGACTATATGAGTCCCCAAAACGGTCGTCTCAACAGAGTGGGTCTGATCGTACTGACCCCGGATCCTATTCGTATAGAAAAGCTTCACTAATCTAGGGTAGGGGTGAGGATTCGCCTTCGGGTCATATCGAAGGTAATCGAGAAGACCCGACGACGACAGAAGATCAGCTAACCCTATAAAGTCGCTAAACTGGACGAAATGCTCCAGAAGCAGAGGGCAATGTTCGATACGGTTATACACCGCGAGACACAAAGGGTCATCGTGACATAACGAAATATCGACACCGCCCACCGGCATCGGACCCTTTCCCTTAGGCTTACGGGTAGACGTACGAGGGTGGGTGCTAGACTCGGGATGAATAGGAGGAGTGGGTTCCCTATGAGTCTCGGTCTCGGGGTTATACTCCGTATCGGAATCGGTAGGAGTATGGAACGAAGATTGAGAAGCAAGAATTTTGGCCTTTGGCTTAGGCTTGGGTTTGGGTTTCGGTTGACCTCTAGGTTTAGCGGTCGTCGTCCTCTTCTTCTTGAGAGGAGGCGAAGACGACGAAGGATGGGTGGTCTTGGCTCTACGCTTCGGAGGGGTTGGATGCTCGGGATCCGAAGAGATTGGATCAACGGTCATCGGAGAGGGGCTAGAGGGAGTGATCGGAATGCGTGTTCTTGCCATAGTCGAAGCAAGACACGGGACAAGGAGATCAAACGAAGAAGCCCTAGCCGAAAAAAAATAGATAAACCCTAAGAACCCTAGAAACCGAGCAAGCCCTAGCTCTAGGAAAGGAAATCTAACCCTAGGAGGAGAGGAGATCACCTAGAACGAGGGGCCGACGGAGGAGATCGACGGAGATGGCCGGAAAAATGGCCGGAGATCGATCGGAAGTCGAAGGGTTTTGAGGGGAATCGGGATTTCGAGCTGGAGGAGAAAGAGAATAGACCGATTAGAATGAGAACAGACCGATTAAATTGATTTTAAGTCGGTCGAGATCGCAAATTACCAAACAGTCCCTGGCACAACTAGTCGGTCACAGTTCAAGCACTGACCGACTAGATCACGATCTAGTCGGTCGGTCAATGAGCTTGAACCGACTAGTTGTAAACAGTGGCTGAAACCAAGATATACTGACAAGATTTAGTCGGTCTGCGTTCATGTACTGACCGACTAGATAACAATCTAGTCGGTCGGTCACTGAACATGAACCGACTAAAGAGTCAAAAATTTGAAAATCAAGTTCTCTCCATAATACGCTTGGACGATAAATCTCAAAACTCTCAATAAACATCTAAACTACCCCATTAATCATCGAAAAACAGAAATTTGACGATTACGCACAAATCGAACGAAAAATCAAGATATCACATAAAATTCCCGAAAAATCCAATAATTCTAGCATGAATGAGATATTGCCAAAAATAATAGCATGCAAAATTATTGAATGAAACATGAATCCTATATCTCGGATTCACCCATAATCCCCAATTCTCGACGCAACCGCACAAAAGAGTCCTCCTTTAGGGGTTTCGTGAAAATATCGGCGATTTGCTTTTGGGTTTCAACGTACACTAAAATGATGTCCTTTTTAGCAACATGATCATCTAAGAAATGGTGTCGGACATCTATGTGTTTCGATCGGGAATGGTGCACCGGATTCTTTGAAAGACAAATAGCACTTTGGTTGTCAACCATGATAGGGCAAGTATCACAATTTATACCAAAGTCTTTAAGTGTGTGTCTCATCCAAAGAACTTGAGCACACGCGGCACCGGCGGCAATATATTCCGCCTCGGTGGTTGAAAGTGATACGGAATTTTGCTTCTTGGAAAACCAAGAGACAAGAGAATTTCCTATAAAATGGCAAGTGCCACTAGTACTTTTCCTGTCGGATTTGCATCCCGCATAATCAGCGTCACTATATGAGACTAACTCATATGTGCTAGATCTCGGATAAAGTAATCCAAAATCTAATGTGTAACTTAGATAGCGAAAAATACGCTTTACCGCTACTAAGTGAGACTCCTTAGGTTGAGACTGATAACGAGCACATATACATACGGCAAACATAATATCGGGCCTACTTGCGGTAAGATAAAGCAAACTACCTATCATACCACGATATAGACGAATGTCTACATCCTTACCGCCCGTATCCTTGTCAAGATGCGTAGTCGTGCTCATTGGAGTATTTTTCCCGGAGGCATTCTCCATTCCAAATCGCTTTAGCAACTCCACCGTGTACTTCGTTTGGTGGATGAAGATTGCATCGTTCATTTGGCGAATTTGGAGTCCTAAGAAATATTTGAGTTCGCCCATGTGGCTCATCTCAAATTGTTCCTTCATCACATTAGAAAACTCTTCGCAAAGAGCGAAGTTAGTAGCACCGAAAATGATATCATCAACATAAATTTGAACTAATAAAATATCATGATTCGCATGCTTAATAAAAAGTGTTGAATCGGCTTCGCCCATTTTAAAATTCAAATCCAAAAGAAAATTCTTTAGGCGATCATACCAAGCTCGAGGAGCTTGTCTTAAACCATAAAGAGCTTTCTTTAGTTTAAAAACGTGATTTGGAAATTTTTCATTTACGAAGCCCGGAGGTTGAGAAACGTAAACTTCCTCAACGACATCTCCGTTTAAAAATGCACTTTTAACATCCATTTGAAATAATTTAAAATTCTTATGGCATGCAAAAGACAAAAGTAATCTAATTGATTCTAATCTAGCTACCGGAGCGAAAGATTCTTCGAAATCGATACCTTCCTCTTGACGATAGCCTTGAGCTACTAACCGAGCTTTGTTCCGGACGACGACTTGGTTTTCGTCGGTTTTGTTCTTGAAGATCCACTTTGTCCCTATGACGGTGTGGTTCTTCGATGGCAATGGAACAAGCTCCCAAACTTCATTCCTCTCGAATTGAATGAGCTCCTCCTCCATGGCTAAGATCCAAGCGCTATCTTCGCATGCTTCATTAATATTCTTTGGCTCTATCGATGAGGCAAAGGCACAATTTGCGAAGTGGTGAACTTGCGATCTCGTCTTGACACTATCATAGATATTGCCAATGACTAGCTCATGGGGATGGTCACGAACCGAATGAAGCCATTTGGGAATACCTTGATCACTTGGAACATTCTCAACAACTTCATTAGTTGGGTTAGTCTCAATAGAATCAATAGAATCATTAGACTTAGAATTATCAAACGAATCACATAAAACATCCATAGAACCATTATCATTTGAAATTCTAGTTGGAACAAATCCTTCATTAAATGAGACATGAAGCGATTCCTCGATCGTTGAGGTTCGTTTGTTGAATATCCGGTAGGCTTTGCTACGCGTAGAATATCCAACAAAAATCCCCTCATCGGATCTCGGATCGAATTTGTCCAAACTACCATATGTGTTCTTAATAAAACATTTCGAACCAAAAACACGAAAATGTTTAACTTGAGGCAACCTACCAAACAACAATTCATAACAAGTTTGTTTAGTGCCGGGCCTCAAAAGTATTCTATTAAACACATAGCAAGCGGTGTGTACCGCTTCCGCCCAAAATTGATGGCCAAGTTGGCTATCATCAAGCATAGTGCGAGCACATTCCACTAGCGTCCTATTCTTTCTCTCAACTACACCATTTTGAGGAGGTGCACGAGGGAAAGAGAAGGTGTGAGTAATACCAACTTCATCACAAAATGTCTCAAAAGACTCATTCTCAAATTCACCTCCATGATCACTACGAATAGTGACAATGGTGGTTCCTAAGAGATTTTGTACTTTCTTAACAAAAATTGTGAAGTTTTCAAAAGCTTCATTTTTATTACACAATGAAAATACCCAAGTAAATCTTGAATAGTCATCTACGATGACAAGTCCATACCTTGCATTTCCTAAGGAAGCTACTCTAGTTGGCCCAAATAAATCTAGATGTAATAGCTCTAGTGGCCGTTTAGTAGAGATGCTTTTCTTAGGTTTAAATGAAGATTTAGGAAGCTTGCCGCGTTGACAACAATCACAAAAACTTTTCTTTTCAAAAACAAGCTTCGGAAAACCTTTAATAGAATTCAATTTTGAAAGCTTATATAGTGTTCCAAAGTTCACATGTCCAAAGCGTCGATGCCATAAGTGTTGTTCACTTGTGTTGGCAACGAGACATTGTTCATATGACTTAGGAAGATCCAAAATATAAATGTCTTTACGACGAGTTCCGGAAAATAATAATTTTTCATTATCCTTTCTTAAAATATGACACAATCCTTTCGCAAAGCTAACTTTGTAACCTTTGTCACAAAGTTGACTTATTGAAATAAGATTATGATTTAAACCACTAACAAGATAAACATCACTAATTAATGGTTTAGAAGGGTTACCGACTTTACCAACACCTATGATGGTTCCGCTCTCGTTGCCTCCAAATACGACGCGGTTTCCATTCGCAATGGGAACCACTCCAGAGAGCAAACGAGCGTCACCCGTCATGTGTTTGGAGCACCCGCTATCGAGTATCCAATTTCCTTTGGAGCTAAATTTAAATTTGATGCTCCTTTTCTTTTTCTTTTCCTTGAGTACCTAAAGATAGACACTTTCATATCATGGTACCCAAGGTCATTGGGTCCAAGGGATTAGACCTTTGGAAGCCAAGTCCAAGTGGACTTAGACTTCCCCACATAATTCTTACTATGCACAACATCCGAAAAATAAGCATTCATGAACATTTGTTTTTCGTCCATGCTTGTGTCCTTTGGGCTCCAAATAGTGAATATTTTGGGAGCCATCATCCTATTGGGTGCATGCATGCTACGTTGATTTCTACGTGATGCATGTTGTGGATAGGCATACGGGACATGATGGAATGGTGCACGACGAGAATTATTCATATGATGAGGTGGGTGTACATATGCATGTGTGGGAACACGTGCGTGAGGGTGTCTCACTTGGTGTGCACGTGCCCGAGAATGTGTTGCATAAAAATCATCATATGTGTGAGATGGTGGAGTAGGACGTGTGTTCCTACGTGGCATGTTATTAGTGTACATGTAGGCATGCCCCTTCTTTGGAGGTCCACCCAATGTGGGTTTCTTTCCGAAAGAGGGTGTGGACGAGGTGGAAGCACCATTGGTAGATGAACTACCAATAGAGTGTTTGCTCCCACTCGTTGAGGCTTCGGAAGTTGGCCTAACAAAAGTAGTGACCGACTTGGATGAATTTCCCATCATATACCCCAAGCCAATGTGGTGTTTGGCCGGAAGTAAATCTTTTAGGATATTATCCAAATGGCCCTTACCCTTGTTGAATTTGTTGATTCGGCCCAATGTGTCCTCATATTTCTCTTTGAGAGAACGCAAAGAAGTATCCAAAGTGGATATTTGCGAAGTGAGCACATAAACACGAGATTTAAGATTCTCGTTCTCAATACTCAAAGTCGAGTTTTGAGAAGTTAAATCCGCTATCTCATGTTCTTCCGCATCCTCAATGCTAACATGTTCAAGTTTAGATTTGAGATTCACAATCTCATTTCTTAACTCTTCAACAACGGTGTCGTTGTTGGTGATGATATTCTTAGGCGATGTTTGAATGCTAGCTAGGTCATCTTTTACCTTAGTATATCTATTTACTAACTTAGTGTATTTTGACCAAAGTTGAGAGTTAGCATTTCTAAGATCATCCATCGTTACCTCATCGCTTTCGTCATTACTATCATCGGAAGAGGAGGATCCTTGATCGTTCTCCTCTCTTGCCATGAAGCACATATGTGCTTGCTCCACTTTCTCATCATCCGACTCTCCGCTTGAGGAATCCTCGGAGTCGGTGAATGTTGCTCCGACAAGTCCTTTCTTGTACCCCTTTTTGTATTTCTTGGACTTATCGAATTTTGGCGCCTTCCACTTCTCCTTTTGTTTGTTGAGAGGACACTCCGCTTTCATGTGTCCTGGCTTATTGCACTTAAAACACAAAGGAGAGGAATAGGCGTTAGAAGAACCAAATTTACCTTTGGTCTTGAAGTTACCTTTCCGGAAGAAACGGTTGAACTTCTTGGCCATGAGTGCCATGGACTCCAAGTCCAACTCGTTTTCCGAGTCTTCATCATCGGAAGATGTGGATGAAGCCGCCTTGAATGCAATCGCCTTTTTCTTAGGCGCATCTAGGTTCAAATATGACTTCATCTTTTCTTGTAGCTTCACCTTGCTATCTTTGCGTACCTCGTATGACATCAAAGTACCCATTAGTTGAACTACGGTATATTTGTTCATGTCATTACCTTCCTCGATGGCGAAGGTACGTTTTTCCCAAGAAGAGGGAAGTCCTTCAATAAGCTTTAAGCACTTCTCCTTTTGAGTGTAGATCTTGCCGAGGGCCTCTAACTCGTTTATTATGTCAACGAAGCGAGCGTAATATTCTTTCATCTTCTCGCCCTGTTGCATATGAAACATTTCGTAATCTTTGGTTACGACAACGAGTTTAGAGTCTCTTACCCGACTCGTCCCTTCATGTAGTATGAGGAGAGAGTTCCAAATTTGATATGCACTCTTACATGTGCATATCTTATTGAAGTCCTCGGGCTCCAATGCGCATTGCAAGGCGTTCATTGCCTTGGCATTGCTTACCTCCGCGGCGACCTCCGCGGTAGTCCATTTCTCAAAATCTTCTTCTTCGGGCTCGTTGTACTCCTTCATTGTAGTCCTCCATAAAGATGCACTTCGGAGGAAGGTTTCCATCCGACATTTCCAGTACCCGAAGTTGGTACCGTTGAAGAATGGAGGCCTTGTAGAGGAATGTCCTTCCATCACCGATGACGCTCCTTCACGGTTCCTGAAGGTGTCGTAGTTGGAAGGTGGAGGCACGGTCTTGTTGTCGTTGGCAGACATAGCTGAGTATCTGGCTCCGATACCAAATGTAATGCCCTACCAGCTACTGCACAAGTACTAGAGGGGGGGTGAATAGTACTTTAAAATAATAAGGCGTATAATTCCAAATTAAATTGCACACAACTACCAAGTCAATTTGCGGAAGCTTAAATTGAATGACAACAATGAAATTAACAATGCTAACAAACGAAGTTAATGGGTTCGGATCCACCCAAGTCTCCCCGACTTGTTCCCGGTGATCCTACGTCCCAACCACCCGGATCCCTTCCGGATACTTGAGTTAGAAACCCTAACTCAAGATTTCGACTATGAATATCTTGTGAAAAACCTTCACAAGATCAAATCATACATGCAATAGCAAACGTGAATCCCACAACCCGGGATCACAACCTTCTCTCACAACCGAGAGAATCACAAAGCAATATTAAAGAGTTTAATATGAAATAAATACTCTTACCACAAAATCCTATACCTTGAGTTTTTCTTACCCAATAGGTGGAATGAAGGATTTGAGGAAGATGAAGTTACCAAACCCTAGCACCAAGGAAATGAGCAGCAATGGGTGCCTAGGGATGATTTGGAAACTTGAATCAAGCAATAGCTTGAAGAGCTCACCAAGAACAAGCTTCTCTCTAGATCTAGAAATGAGAGAGAATGGGTTTCTTGTGAGGAAGAGAGCTTTAGATTTGAGGGAGAATAGCTATCTCTTTAGAACTCAATGAATCTCTTAATGGCAGCTCTATTGAAGATAGAAATGACCTAGGTTCGTATTTATTGGTTCCCATAAAAACAAGTTAGGTCAATCTCCAACGGAAAGAAATCTGTGAGAATTAGTCGGTCAAAGAACACTCACTGACCGACTAGTTCATCAACTAGTCGGTCAGTCACAAAGCATGGACCGACTAAGAGCAGATCTGAGAAGAGATAGAATTTCAGACCTAGAAATCTAGTCGGTCCAAGAACACTGTCTGACCGACTAGTTTCACAACTAGTCGGTCATCCAATGAACGTAGACCGACTAAGAGGCAAAACAACATAGTCTGAAGGCAAGTTGACTTAGTCGGTCCAAGAACAAAAGTTGACCGACTAGATTGTCAACTAGTCGGTCACCAAATGTTCTTAGACCGACTAACGGTAAACAGTAGCTTAGGAGAACTTAAGAGTGAACAGTCAGTCTCAACTAGTCGGTCAAAGAAGCATCACTGACCGACTAGTTCACAAACTAGTCGGTCGGTGAGTCAACATAGACCGACTAACTGTAAACAGTAAAGAGCTAAGAATTAACTGACTGAAACTAGTCGGTCCAAGAACAGTGGCCGACCGACTAGATCACCATCTAGTCGGTCAGTACTTGTTCTTGTACCAACTAACATGCACAACAAAGTCTGAATCGAAGCGCGACGCTTCGAGGAAGTTAGAGTGAACTTGTGCAAGAATCCTAGAGCTACGAAATGAGTGAAATGAAGATAGAAACGTAAGATATACTCAAGGCTTAACATTCTATCAATCGAAACTAAAAGACTATAAATAAAACCTTAATAAACGGTCTTTGAGAGCTTCGATTGAATCTTCATTACTTCCAAAGCGTTGCAAGAGCTTCAACGAAGCTTTAGGCTTGAATACGAGCTTTTGGAAGTGTTGAGATGTCGCTTTGAATATTCTCGTGAAATTGGCGACGATCTCCAATACTGCGCTCACAAATTGTTAGTTCATGAATTATTTATGTTTGCTCATCATCCAAAACTAAATCCGGGGAGTCCAATATTCAACAACTACTACACCAATTTTATATCACATTTAGATCTAAGAAACACTTATCTCCATACGACACATATAGGCTACGCCTAGTATACATGTAGCCATACACAACACATATCTACAATCATATAATGATATAATCCTAGCAATCATATGACTATACCCATGTACATATACAATTATACCAATACATACAAGTAGCCCTACAATTTCACATGCCAACGTACATACAAATAAGCTTACATGTAAGCATATACACTTATACACATGTTCACATCTACACTTCCATATGTACATTATCATTCAAGCAGGTCTCTTGTATATCTACATGTTGAGTATTGGACTTCTTCCTACTTGGTGTTAATGATGAGCAAACATAAATACTTGTGACAAATCCCCTATTTTGTAGTTAATCCATTGCCTAAGCTATTTATGAAGATCTACTAGCAATGGATGACTCACAAATATCATTGAAGGCAAACGACATGAATTGGTTGATCGTAGATAATGATTGAAGCTCCGTGAAGACTTCAAGCTCATACGTTGGAAAGAAGAGATTATTCGTTAATGTAATTTTCTTTTATCTCTTCTAGTATGTAGCTTAGAAGTAGAACTTTGATGGAGCACTCACACACATCTACATTCAGTCATAGGACTTCATTAGATCAATTGTCCTTTGATTCCAATTAATTCCTTTATTGTTTGTGCTAGGATTGTTTATAACAGTCGACTGCTGAACAGTTTACAGTCGCATGTCTTAAAAATAGTCGACTGTGTTTTGTTCTATAATCGCCTGTAATGCACAGACTATTACAATATAGTTTTGGGCCTTCTCTGCTTATTTCGCACAGGCTACTGATGAACTATTCATAGGCGCTTGTCCAAGTGACTGACCGGCGCCCCGCTTGTGTCGCGGCGGCGCGGTGTCGTTTACCGCAAGTTTCACGGTTAGTGTAGGGTGCGGGAATATCGAACTCAGGGAGGCGAGGTTGTGCTTGGGTCAGGTAGGACCTAAATCACCCCGAGGGGCGAGCTAGCCCGAATCGGTGGATGGTTGTCACGAAAGGAAATAAAAGCGTAAGAGCGAAAAGAAAGTAAACCCGGGACTTTGGTTTCCAACCCGACGAGAGACTCTCGCCGACGCGGCCTACGGGTATGGATAGCGATCGGGATTAGGGTCTAATGGTGGGACGTTGCCTCTAAAAGTGGTACCGGCGTCCCATGGGCCCGATATTCCGGTCGGTGCCCAGGATGATACACCGGACTTCCCGGATTCGATCAGTGGGCACTCCAGTGTCCATAAACACTGATCGATCCCGGGAGCACTAAGCCCGCAACGATAACTCCCAACGTCTCATCCTGCCGCTCCAGCGTGCTAGGATTCGACGTCTACGCTAAAGGCGTGAGCTATGGCTAGGGAGTCAACCGCCAAGTTTATTCCCCCTTGGCCCGACGGTCAAAGGCGGTCTTTTTCCCGCCGATGACAATGAAACGCCCCGCGTAACCGTTAGATTCCTACTCCCTATCGATTTCCTAACCCTATGGACGCATCGGGAAGAGCCCCCGAAGGGGTTTCCACCAAAATCCCAGATTTGGGAACTACTCACAAAAATTCATGAAAAAGCAATCTAAATGAAATTTAACCGTTGAAATCATAATCGGACAATTGCAATGCGGAAGTAAAGGAGTAATAAAGACAATACTAAAATTTTAGAAAGATCTGAAAACTTACTTAAGAGTATCAATTACAGCCGTCACAAGGAAATAAAACAGTAAAAAAATACAACTCTCCCGTTTCTGGAACCCTAGGGGTCCTATATATAGATTTTCGGATCAACCGATCGGGTGACAAGTCAACCGATCGGTTGATCCGTTACAGATAAATTACAGAAAACGGCGAGTTTTCACCCGATCTCGCGAACCGATCGGGTGAGTTCTTGAGCGACCGGTTGGATCTTGGAGCAGTCGGGTGAACCGGTCGGTTCGACGCCCGTGTCTTCAGCTCTTTTTCTCAGCTACAGATGAACCGATCGGGTGAGCGTGGTCGTGTGCTAGCAAATGGTGATGCTTTCTACGATGTGCTACGAGGCTCGATATACACAAATCCAAGAAATGACCCAAATATCGAATCGAATTGAATTAAGAGGCGAATATAAGTTCAAGCATGCATGAGAATAGAGAGAATAGACGCGTATCATGCATCGGGGACTTCACAACTAGGGTTAAGGAAATCACGCCACTATAGCCTAGATACTAGCTAAAAGGTTCCCAAGCCAAGTGTTTTCGATAACGACGGGGGTTGAGATAATGTGGAGAAGAACACTCGGTGCAAATGCTCGCCTTCCCTTTATTCGTGGCAAGTATGAAAATATTCACACGGGAATTTTTTTGGGTTTTGGGTATTTGCATATTTTTTTGGCTTTTTGGCTATACAATCTTTTTCTTTTCTTTTCTTTTCGGGTTTTTCTTTTCTTTTCTCCTTTTTTGGATTTTTGGGATATTGGCTATACACATGTGTACTCTCCCAAGTGGGAGAACGGTACACGACGAGGGGATTTGCACCAAGTAAAACAAAAAAGAAGTCGAAATCTAAACACTCGGGCAAAGGATACTATTGTTGCTAAATAGAGCTTAGGCTAAATGGGGTATCCTAGTCCTTAGTTGTGGAATCCCGACGCATGCGAATTGAAGTATACGATATAAATAGCATGCATATAGAAGCAGACATTAGAAGCAAACCGCATATTCAAATCGGAGCATGACAATCTAGGGGTCATTCCTGGACAGGTATATAAAGTAAAATCACAAAGCAGAAGCACACCAAATGCTAGTCACGACACACGACTCACAAAAAGCTAAGTGGACCCACGATGCGTGAAATGCAAGAGGACTCGAAATCCTAGGGTTAGTGAGTGCGATTGTCGGTGCAGTGCTAGGTGTGTGTGTGACTTTGTGGAGATTCATCATAGGATTCATTTCTAGGAGAAAGAGCTAAAGAAAGAAGGAAAAAGAAAAAAAAGAAAAACACGATGGAAAACGACTCAAATAACGTAGAAAAACAACGCAAATGACGCACGAAGTGCGACTCCCCCAAGCTGAAGTTTGCATTGCCCTCAATGCAATATGAGTGAGTACGGGAGGGCAAGGAAAATGGGGGGGAAATACGCACAGACACGAAAAGAAATGAAAACGAGGAAAACACACAGATGAAACTGAAAAAAAGAAAGAAAGATCAAAATCAAAATCAAAATAATATGAAAATAAAAAATAAAATAAAATCACACGACACGACACTCAAAAAGTGAAAAGCAAGCACACACACAAAAATGAGATAAACAGACAAAACACGACAGCACACCAAAACAGACGTCCCCCAGGCTAGACCAGAAAGTGCTAGCGAAATGATATGATCAAAGAAATCCAGATATGTGCAAGGGGGAGTCAAAAACAAAAGGTGTGAATCTAGAAAATAACACGCAAATAGTCCCCTCCCTCCAACAGAGACAAAGCGGGGCCCCGAAAAGACAGATGGGCACAAAAATGGGGGGGGGGCAAAAGCGGGAGAGAAAAATCAAGCAGGGGCACCACCCTCTGGGGGTGGTGACGGGGGCCTGCGCTGGGGACCAGGGGTCGTGGGGGGTGGAATGTGGAGCTCGGAGACGTCGGGTGGGTCTTCGCGGATGTGGCGAACGAAGCTTTGAAGGAAGGGGAGGTCACGGTCGACGGATTCCTGGGTTATCCGACCACCCTGACCAGCAAGGAGGACCATGGCCGTGAATCGGTCGGCATGGTCATCGGATTGGAATTGCATCCCATATTCGGGATCGTAACCGGGAGGTGGGGAAGTGGTGCGTGGTGTGGTGGATGGGTTAGAGGTGGTGGGCTGTGTGCGACGGGTACGACGGGTGGGCCTAGGGTTAGAAGAGCTAGCGTCGGTGGGTTTAATACGGCGGGGAGGCATTGTGTAGGTGTTGTTTGTGCGCGTAGGTGTGTGAAAGTACAACGAATTCAACACAAACACAAAATACGACCAACAAGCAAACAGAATATTTGGGAAAAGATTAAAAATAAGCAAAGGAGCGAGGTTACCCAAAGTGAGATGAAGATAGTTGCTCGTGGATGCCCCGATGCTGCTCGATTGGAGCACGATGTGAAGCCTCAGTGATCTCTTCAACATGTTCCGAAGCGGGGGGGGGGGAAATGGGGGAAATCTAGGGTTTGTGTGTAGGGAGATGACGGGGGAATGGAGAGAAATGATGGTGGATGGGTAGGGAAATGGTTGGAGAAGAAGATCGAGGCTGATCTTGGGGAAGAAAGCAGGAAGGCGCACGACGGGAGACGAAACGGCAGAGGTTCGGGCGATCGGGCGAGGGAGAAAACGAACGGGTGTCGGGGGTGGTTATATAGGATTTTAAGTCGAACCGATCGGGTGACTTGTCACCCGATCGGTTGACGGTTAGGTCAAAAATCTTGCCGAAGAGATGCTACAGGCGAACCGATCGGTTGACTTTTCAACCGACCGGTTGGCCGCTCCACACAATTTTCCCGAGAACTTAGGGCTGCTCACCCGGTCAGGTCAACCGATCGCGCTCGAACTCAACCGATCAGTTGATATTCCCCAAAATTTCCCGAGAGTTCTCCCCAGCTCACCCGGTCTGCCACCCGGTCTCTTCATTACTCAACCGATCGGGTCATATGGGGTCAGATCTCGGCATGTATCTGATACTTCCCAACCGATCGGGTGAGTTGTCACCCGATCGGTTGGGGCATGTTTCCTGCAAAAACCAAGAAATTTGCTTAAGTCCCCGAACGGATGTTCTCGCGGCTGATTTTATTTATAAAAAGTAGATAAAATAAAGTAAAAATTAACGCTAAAAAGTGGGAAAAAGTTTAGAACATGGGTTGCCTCCCATGAAGCGCACTTGTTTAACGTCGTTGGCTCGACGCCCGCAAGAGATGCTCATGGTGGCTGATACGGGTGATGCCCAAATTTCGGCATCTCTTTCTCGTTGGAGCTGGAGGCACTTGGATTAGTCAGTGGCTGGAAAAATACTTGCTCGACTACCCTCCCTTTGTTCTTGAGATCCGGGGGCTCTTCCTTGGTGTTGGCGCTTCCCGCCATCTTCTTCAGGATTCGGACCTCGTCTTTAGTGAGGTCCGTGAGCTCTTTCCCCGTTCTCCTCACAGGAGGAAACTTGGGGTACCCGGGAGGGGTCGTTCTCGCTGCACTCGGTTTTCCAGCAGCTTCTTTGTCTTCGGGGCCTTCTTCATCTTCAGAATTCCCCAAGTCATCGGGGGGGGGGTTTCTCAGGAGAATCTCCCAGGAGCTCTCCTCCACAGCCTTTTCTTCTTCTATCTCAAGCAAATTACACCGGAGGTCATCAGGAGGGTCGGGGTGCTTCATGGATAGTCCCAGGTCAAACTCAACTTTCTTTCCGCTGACGTTCAAAGATAGTTTTCCGTTCTTCACATCTATTAGAACGCCAGCGGTGGCCATGAAAGGCCGTCCCAGGATAATGGGGGTGTGTGCGTCTTCGGGCATGCCCATGACTACAAAGTCCACAGGCACATGCACCCCTCTCACATTCACGGGGAGATCATCAACAATTCCCACCGGATATTTGACCGACCGGTCAGCTAGTTGCAGGGTCATCCCGGTGGGCTCCAAATCACCCATTCCTATTCTCTTGTACATCGACAAGGGCATCAAGCTAACACTCGCTCCTAGATCGACGAGTGCACGATTAACCTTCACTGCTCCGATCGTGCAAGGAATGGAAAAGCTCCCCGGGTCTTTAAGTTTCGGAGGATTTTCCCTCTGGATAAGAGCGCTACACTCCGCCGTCAACACTACTTTCTCCTTTCTGGACCCTCTAGTCACCAAATCTTTCAAGAATTTTGCATAGGAGGGGATTGTCTCGATTGCCTCCAAGAAGGGGATTTGCAGGCTTAGGTCCTTGACCATAGCGAAGAACTTCCCATATTTCTCATCAATTTTCGCCTGAGCCAACCGTTGTGGAAATGGCACAACGGGTTTGTACACTCTTGGGCTCTCTTCCTCCTTCTTCTTCTCTTCTTCAGACACTCCCTCCGGAGTCATGGGATTTGATGACGAAGCACCGGTGTCGTTTAATTTTTCAGTCGGTCTCTCAACGACCAATGGTGCTTCCGGGTTGCTAGGGGGCACTCTAGTAGGAATTTGTGTCCCGCTTCTCAGAACGATAGCGGACACATTCGCGTGCTCGTGCACGAGTGCCGATGTTTGTGTTGCTCCCCTTGGGTTCACCTCCGGTTGTGGCGGTAATTGGTTTTGTGACCTTGCATGGTTCGCCACTTGTAACCCCAGCTGGGTTACTTGGTCCGTGAGGGTCCGCTGACCCATTTCCAGCTTCTGGTTGATCCTCTCCTGGTTGGTAATATATTGAGTCAAGAGAGACTCAACCGGAGAGACGGCCCTCTGTTGGCCATACTGCTGCTGCTGCTGGAACGACTGTTGATTCCTGGGGACGTAGGATTGTTGCTGAGATGGTTACTGCTGAAACTGACTCTGCTGTGGCCTAGCCGGCTGATATGCTTGTTGATGCGGCTGCTGAGGCGGCGAGGGCTGAAATGGTGGCCGGTAGCTGAAATTCGGGTGGTTCCGGTTGTTGGGAGAGTAGGCCGGGTTGGAATTTGTCCTTGGCGGATATGGCGCATTCCCCGTGGGGTTGTAAAATAGTGCGCTCGCCTGATCCAACGGTGGTGAGATGTCACCACCGTCGAATTCCCCAAGGAATTCGGACTCTACCGCAGAAACTTGCTGTGTACCGGCCCCACCGGCTCCTACCATCAGTGCGGAGATCTGGGTCGAAAGCAAGTCGAACTTGCTTGAAAGTTTGTCGACGTCCTCGACTCTGTGTATACCCCCAGTTCTTGGTGTGGCTCTCTCGTCACACCACCGCTCATTGTTGGATGCCATGTTTTCTAGAATATTCCCGGCATCTTCCTCGCTTCGAGACATGAAGGAACCCCCAGCCGCGGCGTCCATAGAAGATTTAAGGTCATCCCTCAACCCATTGTAGAACAGATTGATAATCTGCCACTTCGGAAGCTCATGGTGAGGGCATCTTCTTTGCATCTCTTTATATCTTGTCCAAGCTTCATGCAAGGACTCGTGGCTGGCCTGGGAGAAGGATGAGATCTCACTCCTCAACTTCATGGTCTTCCCCGGAGGAAAGAACTTTGTCAGAAAAGCGTTGGAGAGCTTCTCCCAGGTGTTGAAAGTGTTGGGGTCCTTCCCCCTTAACCATTGCTTGGCTTTGTCCCGCAAAGAGAAGGGGAACAGCTTTAGACGGATAGCCTCTGTAGTGACACCATTAATTCGGAAGGTGTCACACTTCTCCAAGAAGGAGTCCAGGTGCTCTATCGGGCTCTCCATGGGCGCACCCGCAAACTGGTCCTGCTGGATCCATGTCACTAGAGACGGCTTCAGCTCAAAGCTTTGGGTCGCAATAGCTGGAGATCGGATGGCGGAAGTTGACTCGATGGAGGGCATCGAGTACTCCAGCAGAGACTTGTGAGGTGGGGTGTTCTCCTCCATGGATTCGGGATCTTCCCTTCTTCGCTTCTCGGCGGCCAAACGCCTAAGGGTGGCGTTAATCTCTGGATCGAGGGGAATCAAGTCGTCAAGACTCCTTGAACTCCTGCGCATGAAAAACAACAGACACCCGTGAAGCGACAAGTGGGAAAGAAACAGATAAAATAAGAAATAAAAATAAGAAAAACAAATAAGAAAAAGAAAAAGGAGAATGCGAAAATTATCGCGAGGTAGGGATGTGAGCTAGACACGAGGGTTCAAGAGATCCTAAAATATCAAGCACGTTGCCTCCCCGGCAACGGCGCCATAAACTTGACCGGCGCCCCGCTTGCGTCGCGGCGGCGCGGTGTCGTTTACCGCAAGTTTCACGGTTAGTGTAGGGTGCGGGAATATCGAACTCAGGGAGGCGAGGTTGTGCTTGGGTCAGGTAGGACCTAAATCACCCCGAGGGGCGAGCTAGCCCGAATCGGTGGATGGTTGTCACGAAAGGAAATAAAAGCGTAAGAGCGAAAAGAAAGTAAACCCGGGACTTTGGTTTCCAACCCGACGAGAGACTCTCGCCGACGCGGCCTACGGGTATGGATAGCGATCGGGATTAGGGTCTAATGGTAAAAGTGGCGTCCCATGGGCCCTATATTCCGGTCGGTGCCCAGGATGATACACCGGACTTCCCGGATTCGATCAGTGGGCACTCCAGTGTCCATAAACACTGATCGATCCCGGGAGCACTAAGCCCGCAACGATAACTCCCAACGTCTCATCCTGCCGCTCCCGCGTGCTAGGATTCGACGTCTACGCTAAAGGCGTGAGCTATGGCTAGGGAGTCAACCGCCAAGTTTATTCCCCCTTGGCCCGACGGTCAAAGGCGGTCTTTTTCCCGCCGATGACAATGAAACGCCCCGCGTAACTGTTAGATTCCTACTCCCTATCGATTTCCTAACCCTATGGACGCATCAGGAAGAGCCCCCGAAGGGGTTTCCACCAAAATCCCAGATTTGGGAACTACTCACAAAAATTCATGAAAAAGCAATCTAAATGAAATTTAACCGTTGAAATCATAATCGGACAATTGCAATGCGGAAGTAAAGGAGTAATAAAGACAATACTAAAATTTTAGAAAGATCTGAAAACTTACTTAAGAGTAACAATTACAGCCATCACAAGGAAATAAAACAGTAAAAAAATACAACTCTCCCGTTTCTGGAACCCTAGGGGTCATATATATAGATTTTCGGATCAACCGATCGGTTGATCCGTTACAGATAAATTACAGAAAACGGCGAGTTTTCACCCGATCTCGCGAACCGATCGGGTGAGTTCTTGAGCGACCGGTTGGATCTTGGAGCAGTCGGGTGAACCGGTCGGTTCGACGCCCGTGTCTTCAGCTCTTTTTCTCAGCTACAGATGAACCGATCGGGTGAGAGTCACCCGATCGGTTGGAATTCTGCTCGAAAAGACAGAGAACAGCCGCCCGCAGAACCGGTCTGTGAACCGGTCGGGTGACTTCGTTGTGGGCTGCGGCGGAGACCGGTTGGTGCACGCGTGCATCACCCGATCGGTTGGAGATGACCAACCGACCGGGTGATGGGCTGAAAGATGAATACTTCGCCGTTTGACCCCCTGGATCACGCGTGACTTCTCCCGTTGCTCCGGGGACTTGGGATATCATCGTAAAACGTCCCCTACGTGGTCGAACTCCTGCAATCATGGACAAACAAAGAAAAGTGAAAGAAAACGGGAAAATATACGAAAACGAATAAGAGACGGCGGAAAACACGGAGAAACACAAAAGAAAACGTGCGTGAATATATATAATATAAGCGCACGTCAGTGACAGTCGACTGTGTTTTGTAAATCAGTCGCCTGCATATCCTTTGCCCTAACTCTGTTTGATCTGACTTCTACGGCCAGTCGACTAATGCTGTATATACAGTCGTCTGTCTCTTGGATCAGTCGTCTGTCTATGCTACAACAATCGTCTGTCTATGAGTCATTCTTTGACTCAGCTCTCTGGAAATTTCTCAGGCTTTTGACAGTCGTCTGTTTAAGGATTTACAGTCGCCTGTTCTGAGTAACACTCGACTGTGTTCCTTGCATCAGTCATCTGTCATGTTACTTGTGAGATTTCCAGTTTTAATCTAACTTACCCATCCCTCGGACAGTCGCCTGTAGAAGAAAGTACAGTCGCCTGTTGGTTTAACAGTCGACTGTCTTTGCTTCATCAGTCGACTGTCCATGTGGTAAGTTACCGTTATGAATTTTCACCTACCCTTGCTGACTGTGCAACAGTCGACTGTGGATTGTTTAACAGTCGACTGTCATGAGTTCAGATTCTATCCGTTGAGATTTTTCTCACGGATTCCAATTGGGTTTTTGCCTAAACTGTGTTGTGGATTTGAGAAAACTATAAATAGAGCTTTTACGGTTCCATTGGAAGGTTACTCATTCATTTGCAAAATCTCTGAAGCTTTCATTTCCAAAGATCAAAGCTCTCATATCCAAAGCCCTAAGTATTTCCAAATCTTGTTCTCTTGCTCTCCAACCTAGAACCAAAGAGTGATCTTCTAGGCAATTGGTGCAGTCAAGAGAAAGGGCTTCTCCTCTCTTCCAAGAGAGTTCTTCAACACACATCACACTCCACCTTCAAGTTCTACTTCAAGGCATAGATGATTGTAAGTGTTGTTTTCTTTATTCCATAACTTTCGTTATTTGAGATTTGCTCTCGGTTGTGTGAGTGGTTGGCTTGCTCTCAAGTTGTGGGAGTCAATGACATCGATTGTATTCGATTGCACTTGTAGGGTTGCTACAAGTGGGCTTTAAGGGAACCTCAAGTTAGGGTTCTAACTTGAGTATCCGGTGGTATCCGGGTGGTAGGGACGTAGGATTACCGGGAATAAGTCGGGAGTTGACTTGGGTAATCCGAACCCTTGAAACATCTCTGCGTTTGCGTGTGTTTTATTTTGGGTTTAATTCTATTTCCGCATTATTTGTTGGATTGCATTTTATTTGGCGTAAATTCCTCTTAAATTTGCATAAACACTATTCAACCCCCCTTCTAGTGTTTTCCCCATAGACAGGGTCCTTACAATTGGTATCAGAGCACAAGGTTATATCTATGGCATCCAACAACAACAACGTACCTCCGCCTCCTTCGTACAATAATCACGATCGTGATGGAGCGTCCACACTTTTCGAAGGACAATCTACGGTACGTCCTCCATGTTTCAATGGTACTAATTTTGGCTATTGGAAGTGTACGATGGAGACATTCCTTAGGAGTGCCTCACTTTGGATAACTCTCCACAAGGAGTACGTTGAGCTCACCAAAGAGGATTTCGAGAAATGGACGACTTCCGAGAAGTCCGCCGAAGTCAACAATGCTAAAGCAATGAGCGCTCTTCATTGTGCGTTGGACCCGAATGAGTTCAATAAGATATGCACATGTAAGAGTGCATATCAAATTTGGAACCATCTCATCGTTATCCATGTTACCGTACAAAACTTCGATTTGTTTCATATGCAGGATAATGAGACCATTGCATCGATGTACGGACGCTTTACTGACATCACGAATGAATTGGAAGCCTTTGGCCAAATCTACACCAAACCTGAAAAGGTAAGGAAGATCATCATGGGGATGACCTCCAAATGGGAAAGAAGAGCAATCGCCATCGAGGAGGTCAATGACTTGAAGAACTACACCGTGGTGAATCTGATCGGGACTCTCATGTCATATGAGGTAAGACGAGAGAACCGATTAAAGATTAAAGCAATGATGAATCCTTCAGAGGCCAAAAGCCTTGGCATTCAACGCCAATTCATCATCCTCCGATAGTGAGGAATCCGAGAACGAGATGGATTTGGGCGAAATGGCCCAAATGGCCCAAATGGCGAAGAAGTTCCAACGCTTCTTTCGTAAAGGTAAATTTCCCTCAAACAAATGTTTTAAGTCTACTAATGCTACTTCCTCTCTTGGCTATAAGTGTAATAAGCCAGGGCACATCAAGAGGGATTGCCCAATGCTAAACAACAAAGAGAAGTGGAAGGCACCGAAGTACCACAAGTCCGATAAGAACAAGAGAGACAAGAAGAAAGGACTCGTAGGTACCTTCGACGACTCAAGTGATGACTCGTCAAGCGATTCCGATGATGAGAAGGGTGAGAGCACCCACAAGTGTTTCATGGCCCTAGAAGACCCACTCTCCGATGAGAGTGATTCCGATATGGAAGACACCGAGGTAACAATGGGTGAACTTCGCATAGCTAATGAAGAACTATTTGCTAAATACCAATCTTTAATGCTTAAGTATACTAACGTAAAGAAATTGAATATTAGCAAGTCATCCATTCCATGCATTATTAACAAAGACACCATTGTTGATACTTTAACCTTTGAGAAAGAAAACTTAGCTTCTCAAAATGTCACATTAAGAGATAAGGTGAATTCCCTCAAATCTCAACTAGATCAAACACATCCTAAGGATAATAGTGATCTAGTTACACGTCACACACAATTGAGTTTAGAGAATGATTCTCTTAAAACTCAAGTGCACGAGCTCAAAGCACGGGTGTCCACTTTGGATACCAATATTTCTTCTATTAAGGAGAAATATGAGATCATGTCCTCCCGTATTGTGAGATTCAATAAGGGAAAAGGACAATTGGATGATTTGCTTGCAAACCAATTTCCGGCCACACATCAGGTTGGTCTGGGGTTTGTGAAAACCAATGCATCTAATGATCACACCTCTTATAGTGGTGTCACTATAGATTTTGTGAGGCTTTCCTCCGGTGCATCCACAAGTGGTGTCAAAGACACTATATGTAGCAAACCTACCAAGAAAGTCACCACTTCACCTTCTCTTCCTTTTGACAAGAAACCCACTAAGGGTGGAAACCAAAAGCAAGGCCATGCTTATATGTACACTAACACTCATCCACATAGGAAACCTCCTACTTCACAAGTGGATAATCATGACACATTTTATGCTCTGCACCTACGGACACGTACACAACCACACATGAGAAATACTCATGTACGTGCTCCAATAAACTCGTATGCTCATACGCATCATTCTTTCATGCATGCTCATCCTCCACATGACATGCATGATTCATATGCTTCATATAATATGCATGTTCCCAAGCATACATATCATCCTAGAATGTACAATGCATATCCTCCACCACATCTCTATGCTAGAAATCATATTCCTAAGAAGCATGCACCACATAAAAATCAAACAAGTATGCATGCAATTAGGAAGAGGACTCCCAAGATTTACACTATTTGGGGTCCTAAGAACACTAGTCTTAATGATAGGAATGCTTATGTTGATTCCTATTTTTATGATGTGATTAGAAATAGTAATTATGTTGGGAAGCAGAAGTCCACTTGGATTTGGCTTCCAAAGGGCTAATCCCCTTGGACCCAACAAACATTGGGTACCATAAGCTTATGGTATATTATATAGGTACCCAAGAGAAAGAAGAAGAGCAATAAATGCCTTATTAGCTCTAAAGGGAAAGGATGGATTCTTGATAGTGGTTGCTCCAAACACATGACGGGAGATCCCTCGTTGCTCTCCGAAGTGATTAGCATCAAGGATGGTGCAACGATCACTTTTGGAGGTAATCAAAAGGTAAACATCATTGGAGTAGGTATCGTTGGTAATCTTTCCAAACCCTTAATTACTACCGTTTATCTTGTTAGTGGTTTGTATCACAATCTCATTTCCATTAGTCAACTTTGTGACAAAGGTTATAATGTTAACTTTGGAGAAGGATTGTGTACTATTGTTGATTGTGATTCAAATGTTTTATTTTCCAGTATTAGGCATAAAAATATGTATTATTTGAGCTTGCCTAAAACCGTAGAACATTGCTTAGTTGCTAACACAAGTGAACAACTATTATGGCATCGCCGTTTTGGTCATGTTCACTTCAAGCACTTATATAAGTTAGCTAAGCATGATCTAGTCAAAGGTTTTCCTAAGATTGCTTTTAATAAGAAAAACTTTTGTGATTCATGTCAAAGAGGTAAACCAAGTAAATCTTCATTTAAGCTTAAAGAAGGGATTTCTTCTAAGAGGCCCCTAGAACTTCTTCATCTAGATTTATTTGGGCCAACTAGAACCGCTTCTTTAGGTAATGCTCATTATGGATTAGTTGTCGTCGACGACTTTTCTAGATTTACTTGGGTTTCATTCTTAACTAATAAGAATGAAGCTTATGAAGAGTTTACCAAATTTACAAAGAAGATTCAGAATTTCTTAGGATCCACCATTATCACTATCCGTAGTGATCATGGAGGAGAATTTGAGAATGAATCTTTTACTAAGTTTTGTGATGACACCGGGATAACTCATAATTTTTCCTTCCCTCGGGCACCACCAAAAAATGGTGTTGTAGAGAGAAATAATAGGACTCTTATTGAGTGTGCATGCACTATGCTCCATGATAGTCATCTTGGACTACAATTTTGGGCAGAGGCGGTGCACACAACATGTTATGTGCTCAATAGGATCCTAGTGAGACCCCGAACGAACAAACTTGTTTTGAGTTGTTTTATGATAAAAGGCCTCAAGTATAATATTTTCGTGTTTTTGGTTCAAAATGTTTTATAAAGAACACAGTTGGTAATTTAGATAAATTTGAGCCAAGATCCGATGAAGGAATTTTTGTTGGATATTCCACACGTAGGAAAGCCTACCGGATATACAACAAAACTTCTTCAACGATTGAGGAATCTCTTCACATATCTTTTTATGAAGATTTTGATTTTCCTCATGATGATGATGATAATGTAGATACTCTTTGTGATTCTCTTAATAATGTTAAGATTAATGATTCTAATGTTGAGACTAACACTTCTAACGAAATTGTTGAAGTTGTTCCTAGTGATACAGGTATACCCAAAGCTTACCTGACCGTTCGCAATCATCCCCATAACCAAATTATTGGAGATATTGGTGTGGGTATTCGAACGAGATCGAGAATTGAAGAGTTCTCTCATTACGCATTTGTCTCTACCATTGAGCCAAAGAACATCCAAGAAGCTTGTGAGGATAGCTCTTGGATAGTGGAAATGGAAGAAGAACTAATGCAATTCGAGAGAAACGAAGTTTGGGAACTCGTACCTCTTCCAAGTGGTCACCAAGTCATTGGGACTAAATGGATCTTCAAGAATAAGACGAATGAAAACGAGGTAATCACATGGAACAAAGAAAGGTTAGTAGCTCAAGGCTACCGGCAAGGGGAAGGTATTGATTTCGAAGAATCTTTTGCCCCCGTAGTTAGATTAGAAGCTATTAGGTTGCTTTTATCTTTTGCATCCCATAAGAATTTTAAACTATTTCAAATGGATGTTAAAAGTACATTTTTAAATGGGTTTGTCAATGAAGAAGTTTATGTTTTTCAACCTCCCGATTTTATTCATGAAAAATTTTCAAACCATGTTTTCAAACTTAAGAAAGCGTTGTATGGTTGAGACAAGCTCCTAGAGCTTGGTATGATCGACTTAAGAACTTTCTTTTGAATTTAGGTTTTAAAATGGGAGAAGTTGATTCTACACTCTTCATTAAAGATTATGAAAATGACATTCTTTTGATTCAAGTTTATGTAGACGATATTATTTTCGGTTCTATTAACTTTTATCTTTGTCAAGAATTTTCCAAGTCTATGAAGGATGAGTTTGAGATGAGCCACATGTGAGAGCTCACCTACTTCCTTGGATTGCAAATTCGTCAAATGGAGAATGGCACATTCATACATCAGACAAAGTACACAGGGGAACTTATTAAGCGATTCGGGATGGAATCGTCTTCGAGCAAAAGGACTCCCATGAGTACTACTACTCATCTACACAAGGATGAAAGCGGAAAAGATGTAGACGTTCGTCTATATCGAGGTATGATCAGTAGCTTACTTTACTTAACCGCTAGTAGGCCCGATATCATGTTTTCTGTTTGTCTTTGTGCTAGATATCAAGCTAGACCTAAGGAGTCACACTTGATTGCGGTTAAACGAATTTCTCGTTATCTCAAACAATCTCTAGACTATGGGTTACTTTACCCTAAATCTAGCACATATGAGTTAATCTCATATAGTGATGCCGACTTTGTCGGATGCAAGTCCGACAAGAAAAGTACTAGTGGCACTTGCCATTTCTTAGGAAATTCCTTAGTTTCTTGGTTTTCTAAGAAACAGAATTCGGTGTCATTGTCCACGACTGAAGCGGAATATATTGCCGCGGGTATTTCATGTGCACAAGTTCTTTGGATGAGACACACTCTTATGGACTATGGTGTCAACTGTGATACTTTCTCAATCATGGTTGATAACCAAAGTGCCATATGTCTTTCCAAGAATCCGGTACACCACTCCCGTACCAAACACATAGACGTGAGACACCGTTTTATAAATGATCATGTAGCTAAGAAGGACATCATCTTAGAGTACATTGAAACCCAAAAACAAATTGCTGACATCTTCATAAAACCTCTTAAAGAAGATTCATTTGTGAGGTTGCGTGGAGAATTAGGAATTATGGGTGGATCTGAAATCTAGAAGCTCAACATTCATGTTATAACACTTTTTGAGCTCATATCATTTTGTTACCTATCTTCATGTGCTTTATTATATATATATGTTTAAGAAAGGCAATTGTGATTTAATTGATTTCATGAGTTTTTAAGATTGAAAGTAGTGATTTGTGTTTCAATGGATTTATTGTTTTTTACATTGTTTTTACGATGTATTTGTGATTAGAGTATAGGTCATAGGGTGAGTGTTCTTATTCTCTGGAATTCTATCTCACTGTGCATTTTTGGACCAAGACAGACGACTATCTTTCCTTCGACAGTTGACTGCCTTACTCTATCTCCTCAGTCTGAGAATTTGTATCTTTCGCACAGCCGACTGATGACTGTTTTACAATCGACTGTTATTTTAACAGGCTATTGCATTTTAGTCATCAGGCGACTGTTCTCTCTGTGAACTTTTCTTCAGAGCTCTATGTCTAATTGATGAACTGTATGGTTTCTCGGCCAGTCGACTGATGCGTAACTTACAGTCGACTGTCCAACGGACATGTGACTGCATGTTACTTGCCAGTAGACTCCCCCTCTTTCTGTGATTTATTTTTTATCACCTCATCCAGTCGACTGACTTCTGTTCATCAGTCGACTGTCTGCTGTTGAGACGGTTCAAGTGCTTTGATCTGAGCCGTCGATTCATTGATCCAACAGTCCAGATTATTTCCCCCAACTTTTATATTCGACGAATCTGTTCATTTCCCCTCATCGACTCTCTCTCCTTCGATTGAATCGCTTCGTCTTCCCGCTCGATTTTCACTCAATTTCCTGTAGATTCTTGCTCGAATCTTCTTCGTGGGAACTCTACCTCCTTTTTCGCGTGGTTGCTCATGAGCTGCTTGTGATTTGATCAGTTTCTCACCTGATTCGTGCTCTCGACTGCTTGACCTAGCTTTCGTTCGGTCAAGTAAGCTCATGGCTCTTTTCAATCATCTCTTTCCTAAAGTTTCTCTCGATTTCCTTGATGAGCCGGTTCCTTCACCGATGCCTGATCCGACTCCCTCCTCGCCTCCATCTTCTAGAGAACCTCTTCATATCACTGTCGGTGACCCCATCCCCTCTGAGAATGCTGCTGAACATACTTCTCATCCTGCTGATCATCCTCCTCGTTCTCCACCGTCTGTTCCCCTCGAGGATTTTCTTCTTGTTCGGTTGAGTGATCGTGACTCAGCTCTAGAGAAACTTTCCACTTCTATGGACGAGAAGCTCAACCTGCTGTTGGAGCTTCAGTTCAAATCCTTTTTGCGTCATGGTTTTGCCATCCCTGCTGAGCTTCAGGCTCTGTTTGCGAAATCTGAGGACACTGCCCTTGCTCGTGTTCCTCCACCTCCAGGCTTTGTGCCTATTTCTTCTGTTATTCCGACCCTCGTTGCCCAGACTCCTGTTCATGATCGTGCGGAATCAACTGCTGTTCGTGCTTCGTCTTTTAAGAAGAAGACTCCAGCCTTTCCTACACGTCGCGCTACTAGGCTCATGTTCCGATCTTCTGGTCGCCCTTCGGACCCCTCTATCATTCACATCGATTGAGATTGCTGTTGTTGTTGTTGTTCACTCACCTGAAGACCTAGATTTTGTCTTGTGTGGTCTGTTTTTGTTTGG
The DNA here is from genome assembly GCA_030789695.1 of Scilla litardierei. Classification (NCBI taxonomy): domain Eukaryota; kingdom Viridiplantae; phylum Streptophyta; class Magnoliopsida; order Asparagales; family Asparagaceae; genus Scilla; species Scilla litardierei. The sequence goes on from CM061142.1 coordinate 528,743,074, forward strand.
GTTGAGTGATTCATCTGCTGATGATGTTCTGTGTCTGGATGATGTTGTTGATATTGACATTATATATATATGGTGATGTACTTCGATGTTGTCATGATGATGTATTTTTGTCTTGATCATGATGTATCTTTTTGTGATGGACATATAGATGTCCATCTGTTGATGTACTCATCGTTTATATATATCTATATATGATGTTGTTGTTTATCTTGTGTCACACTATGCTATACTGCTTATCTTATCTGTGTGATGTATGTTATGTTGTCTCCATATATGCTCTACTCTCTCTGATGTGCTTTTGAGACAATATATGAATTTGATATTCGATTTTCCATGCTATCTCTGGTATGATGCATTTGTGAAATCACTTTTGAAACTATTTTTATGTGTTCATCTAAAATGTTGATATTGGACTTCAATTCCATTACTCACATGTGTATATGATGCGATTTTATGAGTTTTGATTCTATATATCTTTATACTCCTTGATTGTTGTTAGTTCACATTTAGCACTGTTATTGTTGTTGTTATTTGCTCCTACCTTTTTGGATAATGCCATAGGGGGAGAGAAATAAACATACAAGATTCATAATGAATGTGCTAAGTATGTTCTAACACTTGAATCTAAGATTGAAGTTGCCTTAGATTCAGGGGGAGTAAGATTACAATGAATAGGGATTGTAATTCCAAGATTTTTGGAATTTAAATTCATGCATTCCTTACTCATTTGCTTCAATTGATATGTAGATGCCCTAATATTTGTTGACTAACTTAATTGGCATCTATGTATGGGGAGGAAGTTTTCATTGCGCACAATTATTTATCTTTTTGTTTATGTTTGTTTGTCATCATCAAAAAGGGGGAGAATGTTGAGTATTGGACTTCTCCCTACTTGGTGTTAATGATGAGCAAACATAAAACTTGTGACTAATCCACTGTTTTCCAGTTAATCCATTGCCTAAGCTATTTATGAAGATCTACTAGCAATGGATGACTCACAAATTTCATTGAAGGCAAATGACATGAATTGGTTGATCGTAGATAATGATTGAAGCTCCCTGAAGACTTCAAGCTCATACGTTGAAAAGAAGAGATTATTCGTCAATGTAATTTTCTTTTATCTCTTCTAGTATATAGCTTAGAAGTAGAACTTTGATGGAGCACTCACACACATCTACATTCAGTCATAGGACTTCATTAGATCAATTGTCCTTTGATTCCAATTCATTCCTTTATTCTTTGTGCTAGGATTGTTTATAACAGTCGACTGCTGATTAGTTTACAGTCGCCTGTCTTAAAAACAGTCGACTGTGTTTTGTTCTACAGTCGCTTGTTAAGCACAGACTATTACAATATAGTTTTGGGCCTTCTCTGATTATTTCGCACAGGCTACTGATGAACTATTCACAGGAGCCTGTCCAAGTGACAGTCGACTGTGTTATATAAATCAGTCGCATGTCTATCCTTTGCCCTAACTCTGTTTGATCTGACTTTTACGGCCAGTCGACTAATGCTGTATATACAGTCGACTGTCTCTTGGATCATTCGACTGTCTATGCTGCAACAGTCGTCTGTCTATGAGTCATTTCTTTGACTCAGCTCTCTGGAAATTTCTCAGGCTTTTAACAGTCGTCTGTTTAAGGATTTACAGTCGCCTGTTCTGAGTAACAGTCGACTGTGTTCCTTGCATCAGTCGTCTGTCCTATAACTTGTGAGATTTCTAGTTTTAATCTAACTTACCCATCTCTTGGCCAGTCGCCTGTAGAAGAAATTACAGTGGCATGTTGGTTTAATAGTCGACTGTATTTGCTTCATCAGTCGACTGTCCACGTGGTAAGTTACCGTTATGAATTCTCACCTACCCTTGCTAAATGTGCAACAGTCGACTGTGGATTGTTCAACAGTCTACTGTCACGAGTTCAGATTCTATCTGTTGAGATTTTTCTCACGGATTCCAATTGGGTTTTTGCCTAAACTGTGTTGTGGATTTGAGAAAACTATAAATAGAGCTTTTACTATTCCATTGGAAGGTTACTCATTCATTTGCAAAATCTCTTAAGCTTTCATTTCCAAAGATCAAAGCTCTCAAAACCAAAGCCCTAAGTATTTCCAAATCTTGTTCTCTTGCTCTCCAACCTAGAACCAAAGAGTGATCTTCTAGGCAATTGGTGCAGTCAAGAGAAAGGGCTTCTCCTCTCTTCCAAGAGAGTTCATCAACACACATCACACTCCACCTTCAAGTTCTACTTCAAGGCATATGTGATTGTAAGTGTTGTTTTCTTTATTTCATGACTTTCGTTATTTGAGATTTACTTTCGGTTGTGTGAGTGGTTTGCTTGCTCCCAAGTTGTGGGAGTCAAGGACATCGATTGTATTCGATTGCACTTGTAGGGTTGCTACAAGTGGGCTTTTAAGGAAACCTCAAGTTAGGGTTCTAACTTGAGTATCCGGTGGTATCCGGGTGGCAGGGATGTAGGATTACCGGGAACAAGTCGGGAGTTGACTTGGGTAATCCAAACCCTTGAAACATCTCTTCGTTTGCATGTGTTTCATTTTGGGTTTAATTATATTTCCGCATTATTTGTTGGATTGCATTTTATTTGGCGTAAATTCCTTTTAAATTTGCATAAACACTATTCAACCCCCCTTCTAGTGTTTTTCCCATAGACATGGTCCTTACACTATACACCACATATATAGAGACACATATATCTTACTCACACAAGTGACATACACAAATATAACCATCCTGTAGTTACACGTTTCCAATAACTACTACACCATACATCTATGTCTAACTATATAGCTATATAACATGATGGCATTCATATACACATATCACATAGTTCAGTCAAGTACATAAAACTTATTCAATAAAGAGGTAATCATCCATATATACACAATAAGATACACCCCAATATACATATACTAGAAGCATATAGTCATACAACATATATCCACATTCATACATGTCATTATACATAGGCACATACATATAGATTACATTTCAATACATCTATAGCCCAATGAAGATTACATATAGAAATCCACGTATATGACTACACATGCATGCATATATGTATCTCATATGCATGCACTTCACCACCAAAATAGTATACAACTACACTACATCGTAAAGATACCGGCTACATATACATCCACATATTCATTTATATGCCAATTCCTATACATAATTCCAAGGCACATGCGACAAAATCCACGTAGAGCCATCTAGACAAGGTGATGTCCCTCAAGCACAGAAGTAGGAATACTCATAAACAATTATATAGTAAGCAACGTACTAACATAAATATCATGAAGCACAAATATACACATTTGGGTACACACACCTATCTTTACGCAATAATACAACCTACGACCATATACCAAATTAAGACAATATACCAATTCATATAGGCACATAGGCAACACATATACATACTCACAGTTATTTAAACTTTTAAAACAATAGGAATTCATACCCTAGCATTGCAACACTAGCAATATATATGCACCAATATTCCATACCTATATCTACACCTTCTGCCCATACATGCACACATACACTTTCCCCCATATATCCACAAGACAATATGGACACTCCACTACTCTATCCACATAGGGATAGATATACACACCTTGGTACATTCCCAACATGGGAACACCACCATAATACAATAGATGAGAAAATGCATACATGTACTCATATCACATACGAACATATCCTCACTCACACCTCTACAAGGTATACGTACCCACTAGCTTATATGTACCCACTAGTACACATCCACGAACAAACATGTACATATCAACTATATCTCAGAGTCACACAAGTATAACACATACATACTCGCATATCCGTATCATATATCTATATAGAGACTTAATAAATATACACTCAAGTATTCACCCACCTAGTATATACACCCACACATATCTATATACCACTATAACCATCCAGGATACAAGCAAATTTCATGCCATTCAAATATAAATATACATACTAAATACAAGTATACCTGCAACATATGTAATTCAAATATGTAACACCCCGCTCTCCAGGATACCCGGGAAGTATGAATCCATCCCAGGTATTCCTAAAGCAACGAGTGTTACGAAAGAATACCAAAAACTCAAAGCAGGTCCACTGCGGACTGCTGGGGTAGTACCTGTAATGTTCCACAAATACAATCATAGACAACACATAGACATCCAAAAAGTACAAACTCAGAGACAACCAAGGAACAAACTTAGATATATCCAGTATCCATTGTGCATCTTTTATACAAGTTTACAATTCTCACTAATCAATACCCCAAAACAACTCCAAAGAGTACAAGTGTTTCTCCAACTTGTCTCACCACCCAGTCCAGGCTCAACTATCGACTATCTGTTTATCCCAACTCCGACTTTAGCCTCTGCTCCAACCAACGAATACCCACACCTGAAATAGTCAACGATGGGCCACGTCAACGCGTGACCCATAAGGAATTCCATATATCAACTAGTCCTTACATAGATGCGGTACAGTACATATAACATGGCATGTGAGCATGGACGTAGGTAGAAGCATAAACAAATATATTAACAAAATGAATCTGATTACGTGGAATGGCGTACAAGCATAGATTCACATGCTAATATACTAACAACTAACATATTAACATAGGTGTTATGCCACTAGTTAAACATGATGAAGCTATCACAGGTGTTATGCCACAAGTTAAACATAGAAACATAATGAAGCCATCATGTTAATATTACACATATGCATTCTAACATCCTGAATGAAACATGGCATACAAAGGGGACATTAGTAGCATATTAGTATGGACATGATATTACAGGACATCTAATATGGCCACTAAACTGAACATGGCATAAAAGAGTTATAGCAATACTGTAAGGAACTACAGCTACACAAGTGTGGAAAAGGTACACGTACAACAGGTAGGGTGAATAACAATGGCATACGACATAAAAGAACCATAGTAAGGAAACACAAGTAAACAACACATATATTTACCATTGCTACGAGAATAATAAGGGTTAACAATTAATTCATTGGTTAGGATTTTGGAACCCGGGTAATCGTAAGATGCAAAGGAGTCGGACTTCACCCAAGGTGGGTGAAAAATTGTACCTCAACCAGCGACACGGGCACTGGAGGGGCCTCTCGTAACTCCCCCTAACCGAACGGAGCAAGGTATGGGAGTGAGACAAATCTCGGTGTTTCATGGGACAAACGTAGAAAACCATCATTTACCAGTCATGGTGCTACACGAGTACACCACCGGCCTCTCTAACCCTCTCAAACTCCCCCTTCTGGGAGTGACACATCGGGTGAGAATTCATATCATTTGTCCTCTCTTTAACTCCTATAATTTAACCGTGTTTCCCCCAAACCTCATGTCACCCTCCTTTAAGAGGACTTAGTCATTTTCATGAAATGTAACACTTTCCATTTATTGTCTTTCCACATTTCACCACACATTTGGGACATGCATCGCCTTGTGAATTTCTTTGCTCATTTCTTGTCTCATATATCTCGTTTGCCATTCATTTAGGCGTTTCGACAACATATAATAGACATGAAACATATAACCATATTCACATCATCATTTTGCATGTGCTAAGAACATAAACCACATATCACCATGTAACAGAAATAATTAAGAACATTAATGGCAAGTTTAACCTCAAAAAGAGTTTAAAACAACATTCAAATCTTTCAGCTTGCTGGAAAAGCAGAACAGTCAGTTTAAGGAGCACATTTCTCCATAATTTTGTATTACACATGTCTATACAATACAAATGATAGTTGTAGATATAGTTATGCTGGATTCACCTATAAATTTTCATGTAGAAATATGAACAGGGTGATTTATGGTGAATTGTTTTGTTAGACCAGTCGAATATGTTTTTCAGACAGATTCTAAGAGCTGTAAAGATTGCTAGTTTAGGACATGTTACAGTTAGAATCTCGAAAATGTGTCTTGATAAAATGTTGTAGAAAAATTTGTTATCTTTTCAACGAGACCAATATCATCTATTTCTATGGAGTGTGTAGGGACTGATCTACGTTTTGCCAAACTGTGTCCAGACTGGATGAAATTCTGACATGTTGTAAAGATGGAATTTTTACTCCTAATTACTGTACTGAACATATGGCATATTATATATGATTTTGGGATAGAATTTCAAGGGCTACACGAATATAATTTTTCCAGAATTTAATTCTAGATAAAACTCAGAATTTCTCACCGCACACAACCATACAGCTCAGGATTACTCACCGTGCACAACCACCCAACTCAGAATTGCTCACGGCATACAACCATACAAACTCAGAATTACTCACTGCACACAACCATACAAACTCAGAATTTACTTAAAGAGAGCTAAAACAATAACAACAACAATAATAACCATAAGAGAGGAGAGGATTTTATAAGGACCATGCATGAGTTCACTTGGATAAATAAAGATGCAAGCTTTCCTTTGAAACTAAACATGCAACTCTAATACTAGTTGAGATGGAAATCCTACCTTAGATGTCCTTCTTTCTTCTAGCTTTATCCTCTAAGCCTCAAGCTTTCACTCCAAGCCCTCTTCCTTCTCCTCTAAAACCTTCTTCTCCTCCACAAGTTCCTACAATGATCAACAACACCTAAGCGACGACAGGGATGCTACGGAGGTATGCAGAGTGAGGGTGGTGTAGCCCAACGGGTGCTCAGCCTCCCTAAAGTCTAAGATGGAGCAATGGGAAAGGATGAATTCAGCCTGATCTTTGGTGAGAAAGTGAGTAAATGAAAACCTTTTCTTTTTAATTTTTGTTTTCTTTTCCCCACTTTTGTTTTCTTTCTTTATTCCTAGAGTAGCCACCTCATCTCCCTAAAATCCTCTAAGTATGCCACCAAGCCTTGGGTTAGGTAAGGATCAAGGAGATCTTGACACATCAAAGGTGGAGGTGTCCCTTAGGAAAAATTAGGATTTTGTTTTTTAGAAAAATAACTATGCCCACTTAATACACATACAATACTTAATACCCATCAATACATTAGTATTTCACCCATATATTTTGTCATACAAAATTATTTAAAAATAATTTTTTAGCTTGACAAAATTAAATAAAATTCATAATGATTCCCCAAAAATTTATACGCACATATATACGCTCAAAAATATGTATCAATACACGTATATGAATTTTGGGGTCATTACATCCTACCCACCTTAAATTGAAGTATGTCCTCGGACTTTCCAACTCAGGACATAGGTAAGGGTGAATAGAGATATACATGGTCAATCTACCCCAAACTCATACGAAGGTAAAGTACGCCGATAAACAAATACTTAGACAAATACTTCAACCATGTTTACTCACTTACATCCATACGTATATTTACGCTATTATACATATATCGGTAAACACATAAGCGTATATGCATACATACATCCATACATCTCTATATATAGATATAGACATACGACCATGTATGTCTCCTAGTATATATCTAAGCACATACATACATGTCATCATAGAAAGTCTTATACCTTAGTAATAACACATACAACTATCCCGATAATGGTATATCCATTCAAACACTCGGTGTAGGCGTATCCACTTACGACCAGACATGCAACCATATACATCTTCCAGATATATATATATATATCAAACACACAACACTAATACACCTAGGGCATGCCCAATCATACCTGAGTGGAACACAAATATCCGCACATGGATCTACACAATCAGCATGTACATATACACCACATATTACAAATACAGACGGCATGCCATATCTATACATCGCATAGAGCTCAATCAACTATATAGGTCCATGATATACACTCCTCATAGGTTACCATATATTAACATATATACGCATGCACCTCTATACTCAAACATATAATCATGTATGTCTCCTAGTATCCATCCAACATTCATAGATGTATCATCGTACAAGGTCTACCATATCAATATCAATACACATAGATAACCATGCAAAACTATATTCATCCATATACAGGTGTAAGCATACGGGCTTACAGCCATACATGTATTTTATACTCATCACATATATCAACACATAATACTAATACTCTTAAGACATATCCACACATACTTGGGTGGTACTCAAGGGTCCACATATGCATCTGCACACTCTACAAGTGCATACATCACATACAGTATATAGTGACTACACAGTACATCTATACACTACCTGCACCTCAATCAAGTATATAACTCAATTCTACACATTACTCATAAGTCAACCATGTATTAATACATATACTTCAAATACAATCACAAAGCCATATAATCATTCGTACATATATCATAGTCATATGCACATGAGTATATCATCTCAATATGCTCGACAAGACATATTCAACACTTATAGAGCTACAGGCGTATAGATACACATACATACACACATAAATATATACACACATTCTTATTCAATCAACACTCTAGTGTCTACCCTCAGAGCTCTATACCTCAAACTTTGATATCAGGGCTCTATTTTAAGACAGAACTCCTACCCACCGTAAGACTAAACTACATATGGAACACTGCACGCACTACCCTTACATAGCCGCAGTGCGGTGACCTGCATGGGCCACCAAATGTAATGCCCCGCTGCCCAGGATACTCGAGAAGTATGAATCCATCCCAGGTATACCTAAAGCAACGAGTGTTTTGAACGAATACCAAAAACTTAAAGCAGGTCCACTGTGCACTGCTGGGGTAGTACCTGTAATGTTCCACAAATACAATCATAGACAACACATAGATATCCAGAAAGTACAAACTCACAGACAACCAAGGAACAAACATATATATATCCAATATCCCTTGTGCATCTTTTATACAAGTTTAAAATTCTCACTAATCAATACCCCAAAACAACTCCAAAGAGTACAAGTGTCTCTCCAACTCATCTCACCAGCCAGCCCACGCTCAACTATCGACTATCTGTTTATCCCAACTCCATCTTTAGCCTCTGCTCCAACCAACGAACACCCACACCTGAAATAGTCAACGATGAGGCACGTCAATGCGTGACCCAGTAGGAATTCCATATCTTAACTAGTCCTTAAATGGATGCGGTACAGTACATATATCATGGCATGTGAGCATGGACGTAGGTAGAAGCATAAAAAATATATTAACATGAAATGCAATATTGGCATAAAATGGTAAACCACATACCAAAATAATGAATCTGATTACGTGAAATGGCGTACAAGCATAGATTGACATGCTAACATACTAACAACTAAAATATTAACATAGGTGTTATGCCACAAGTTAAACATGATGAATCTATCATAGGTGTTATGCCACAAGTTAAACATAGAAACGTAATGAAGCCAACCTGTTAATATTACACATATGCATTCTAACATCCTGAATGAAATATGGCATACAAAGGGGACATTAGTAGCATATTAGCATGGACACGATATTACATGACATCTAATATGGCCACTAAACTGAACATGGCATAAGAGAGCTATAGCAATAATGTAAGGAACTACAGCTACCTAAGTGTGGAAAAGGTGCACGTACAACGGGTGGGGTGCATAACAATGGTATACGACATAAAAGAACCATAGTAAGGAAACACAAGTAAATAACACATATATTTACCATTGCCACGAGAATAATGACGGTTAACAATTAATTCACTGGTTAGCATTTTGGAACCCGGATAAATCGTAGGACACTAAGGAGTCAGACTTCACCCAAGGTGGATGAAAAATTGTACCTCAACCAGCGACACGGGCACTGGAGGGGCCTCTCGTAACTCCCCCTACCCGAACGGAGCAAGGTATGGGAGTGAGACAAATCTCAGTGTTTCATGGGACAAACGTAGAAAACCATCATTTACCAGTCATGGTGCTACACGAGTACACCATCGGCCTCTCTAACCCTCTCAAACTCCCCCTTCTGGGAGTGACACATCGGGTGAGAATTCATATCATTTGTCCTCTCTTTAACTCCTATAATTTAACCGTGTTTCCCCCAAACCTCATGTCACCCTCCTTTAAGAGGACTTAGTCATTTTCATGAAATGTAACACTTTCCATTTATTGTCTTTCCATATTTCACCACACATTTGGGACATGCATCGCCTTGTGAATTTCTTTGCTCATTTCTTGTCTCATATATGTCGTTTGCCATTCATTTAGGCGTTTCCACAACATATAATAGACATGAAACATATAACCATATTCACATCATCATTTTGCATGTGCTAAGAACATAAACCACATATCACCATGTAACAGAAATAATTAAGAACATTAATGGCAAGTTAACCTCAAAAAGAGCTTAAAACAACATTCAAATCTTTCAGCTTGCTGGAAAAGCAGAACAGTCAGTTTAAGGAGCACATTTCTCCATAATTTTGTATTACACATGTCTATACAATACAAATGATAGTTGTAAATATAGGTGTGCTAGATTCACCTATAAATTTTCATGTAGAAATATGAACTGGGTGATTTATGGTGAATTGTTTTGTTAGACCTGTTGAATATGTTTTTCAGACAGATTCTAAGAGCTGTAAAGATTACTAGTTTAGGACATGTTACAGTTAGAATCTCGAAAATGTGTCTTGATAAAATGTTGTCGAAAAAGTTGTTATCTTTTCAACGAGACCAATATCATCAATTTTATGGAGTGTGCAGGGACTGATCTACGTTTTGTCAAACTGTGTCCAGACTGGATGAAATTCTAACATGTTGTAAAGATGGAATTTTTACTCCTAATTACTGTACTGAACATATGGCATATTATATATGATTTTGGGATAGAATTTCAAGGGCTACACGAATATAATTTTTCCAGAATTTAATTCTAGATAAAACTCAGAATTTCTCACCACGCACAACCATACAACTTAGGATTACTCACCGTGCACAACCACCCAACTCAGAATTGCTCACCGCATACAACCATACAAACTCAGAATTACTCACTGCACACAACCATACAAACTCAGAATTTACTTAAAGAGAGATAAAACAACAACAACAACAACAACAACCATAAGAGAGGATTTTATAAGGACCATGCATGAGTTCACTTGGATAAATAAAGATGCAAGCTTTCCTTTGAAATTAAACATGCAACTCTAATACTAGTTGAGATGGAAATCCTACCTTAGATGTCCTTCTTTCTTCTAGCTTTATCCTCCAAGCCGTAAGCTTTCACTCCAAGCCCTCTTCCTTCTGCTCTAAATCCTTCTTCTCCTCCACAAGCTCCTAGAATGAGCAACAGTACCCAAACGACGACATGGATGCTACAGAGGTGTGCAGAGTGAGGGTAGAGTAGCCCAACGTGTGCTCAGCCTTCCTAAAGTCTAAGGGGAGCAAGGGGAAAGGATGAATTCGGCCTGATCTTTGGGGAGAGAGTGAGTAAATGAAAACATTTTCTTTTTAATTCTTGTTTTCTTTTTCCCTTTTGTTATCTTTCTTTATTCTTAGAGTAGCCACCTCATCTCCCTAAAATCCTCTAAGTATGCCACCAAGCATTGGGTTAGGTAAGGATCAAGGAGATCTTGACACATCAAAGGTGGAGGTGTCCCTTAGGAAAAATTTGGATTTTGTTTAATAGAAAAATAACTATACCCACTTAATACACATACAATACTTAATACTCATCAAGACATTAGTATTCCACCCATATATTTTGTCATACAAAATTATTTAAAAATAATTTTTAGCTTGACAAAATTAAATAAAATACATAAGGATTCCCCAAAAATTTATATGCACATATATACGCTCAAAAATACGTATCAATACACGTATATGAATTTTGGGGTCATTACAAAATATCCAAGCACAACAACTGCACTTATACACACAGATTCACACAAATTAAGATACACACATATACCTACAAATATACATCTATAGTATAATACATCGTAGAAAGTTCATCCTTGGACTTCCTAAATCTAGGGGTTCAAGGGTGATCACTTAAGGCTCTAAGGTCACTACCCACCTTAAGGCTAATCTATCCCGATCATATCCTGAAGCATTACATATACCACCCTTACGCACATTGAAGTACGGTGACCTGCATGGGCCACCAAAAATGTTTCGCCCCGCTTCTCAGGATACCTGGGATTTTCGAAACTGTCCCAAGATTCCTGAAGGGGCAGAGGTAATGAAGAAAGGGAATGCAAGAGAGAGGAAGAAGACAGAGGCAGGCCATTGCCTACATGCTGGGATAGTACCTGTAATGCTCCATTTACAACAACAAGGAGATCATATTCCACTTATACAACATCACAAAGAGTACATGCACAATTTCAAGTTGCTAATATAAGGGCAACACAACATCGGATACAAATATGCATCAATAAATTTCAACTCAAGTTACACCTATAAAGGACAATATCAACTCCACGACCCTATATTACAACTCAACTCCCTGAACTACCCCACACCCCCAGCTCCAAGCTCACAAGTCTCCCAGGCTCTCCAACTATCTGCTACCTGAAAATGGGGAGGAGCACGTCAATGCGTCCCCCAATAGGAAACAACTTGGATTTGGAACAACGTTTTTAAGGTTATTAACAACTAGGCAAGGCATGAGAAATAAGGCGTGTAAACTAATTAATATGGCAGAAAGTAATCAGCCAAGTAAGGGATCATACTTGTGGTTCTATGTCGAGCTACTACAAAGAAAAAAGGGTAGCACGAATAATAATACAAGTGTTCACGTAAACATAATCTAAAAAGGTAATTACAAGTGCCAGATGTATAACATAGTGTCACAAGCAAAGCAGGTAAAAGGAAAAGGGAAGTGCTGCAAGCAGAAGAAGTAACATATAAAACTCTTATTTATTAATTTAATTAGTTGGAAACTTTGGTAAAGCATGTGATACAAGGACCTCAAACTCGACGCATAGATTTGGGGTGGAAAACTGCACTCGACACAGTGGACATGGGCACTGTACGTCGGGCCTCTCACCTCGCCCTGTCAGGGGACTTGCCCCATGGGCCCCACCCCAAGATTAGGGTGAGTATGTCACATGGTGCAGTGGACACGAGCATTGTACACCAGGCCTCTCTGCCTCCTCCCTGGATGGTAGCGAGAGTAAGGATCTCCACATGCACCTCTCCATATCCGAACCACATCATCACAAATGCCAAATAACCATCACTCCATGTAAAGGCGAGTGAGAATAATCATCACATATCACATTTTCTCCTTATCACCTTCAGAGTCCAGGCCTTATATTCACAATTTACTCAAATTTCCCCCAAACCCCAGTTTTAGCATTTCACCCCCTTTAGAGGGAATTGAGACATTCCAAAAACCACATTTAACATTATATTTAGTACTGAAGGGGACATGTTGCATGGATTTCCAAATTCTATATTGTCCTTATTTTCTGAAACATATCTTCTTTTCGTAACAATTTGGGACATGCACCTAAGTGACATGCCCTTCATCATATCCATATCAATTTATCATCCCATCACATATGGAACCATGCATGAGATGCCCCCAACATCACAAATTTATAACATAGCTCATATCACATTTATAGAAATGGGTATTTATCACTTTTCGTGCATTTGCCTTCACTTGGACATTTTCACAAACACATGGTGAGCGTAAGGAATATTAATATAAATTTGACAAATAACTCAAATAACAGAAATAAACATGCGTTCAAGTAATAGCAATGACAAGTAACAATAACAATAGTGATGGAAACATCCATGACAAGTGTAATACAATTACATGCAAAATAAGAACATCTTGCATAACTCATCAATAACAGCTAATGAAATAACAATTCTAATAATAATCTGGAAAATTTTCCTAAATGAAAGTTGTAGATCTACTAATCAGGGTTTCAGATATCAAATATCAAAAAATCAGGATGTGTGTGCTAATTATATAGGCATATATCTGAAACATAGAAATCCTGTCCAGAATTCAGAAACATGATGCAACTTCATCAACGAATTTCTCACTATTTCAGTTAAAATTTGATTTTTTTTATCCTATGCAAAAATTGTAGTTATTGAAGTGTAGTTATTCAAAATGTCTAATTATGCAGAATTTGTATATCTACAATGGGTGATATCGTCTATTTAGTGAAAGGGTGTAAATTAAAGCAGAATCTGATACTTTGGAAATATCTCCAGTTTAGGCCTAATTGCAGTTCGAATTTTGGAAAACTTCAAACATGAAAGTTGTAGCTAACTAGTAATATTTTTAGTGTAAAATTTTCAGAATTTTCCTCTATCTACAATGGCCGAAATACAAGTAACAATATACTACAAAATTTTAGAATTTCAAGTGGATGGTTTTGCTATGAATTTCAAGGGGTGATTTATGAAATTGAATCATGACACATAAATTTGACTACCACTACTACATATTGAGTAAAACATGATATCAAAACATGATAGCAAGAACCCTTAATCAGAATTCCAAATCCAAGTTAGAATCCTACCTCAAAAAGCTTGTTTTCCTTCTGTTACGGGGTGAAATCCGCTTATAATGAATTTATATTGAAGTGGGGAATCAAGGGCACAATGATTACAAGTGATTGGGGGTGATGGTAATGCTAATCATGATTCGAGAACGATTTGTAGATGAGGATCTCAATTCAGCCCTTCGTCTGGTGATGTTCGCATGCTAGTTGATGAATGTCGCTCGTCAGTTGGTGATGGTCGCAGTCGGTCACTCATCCGCTGGCAGCTGGATGAACTTCTTGCAAGAAGAGCAACTCGTCAGAAAGGTTGGGCCGAATGTCAGCCCGCAGCCCCTCATATGCTTAAGTCAGCTGGTGACTATTTGGAGAATGTCGGACATGCAAGGTGATCTTAGAGGCAGATCGACGCTTGCGTGGCAAACTAATGTGGAAGGCGCGAATTTGTGGAGAATATTCGACCTTGAATATAAGTAGCTGAATTAGAGTTCTCTTACAGATTAACAACCAACCTACCAACCCCTTTCTCGCTGGAGGAGAGGGGGTATTTATAGGCTGCTGAAGTCGGTTGCTTTTGCTGAGCTGGCGGTGTCAGGGTGTTAGGGATTCGGCTATTGATGTCAGGGTCAAACGTGTCAGGCACACTTTTGTCAGGCCGGCAGGGCCATAAGTGTCAGGTGCGCTTTTGTCAGGCTATCTGGTGGCAAAACAGCTAGGGACGCTTTCGGCAGGCGGTCAGGCAGTGAAGCAGACAATTGCTCTTTTGTCAGACTTTGTCTGTAGTGAAACTAGCAGTAATATTAATGGTGGGTCACCTCCCTCATTGGGTGGACTACTTTGGGGCGATCTACTCTGGGGCGTGCTACTCTGGGGCGAGCTAGCATAGAACGTGCACGATCAGTCGGATGGCTCTTCTCTTTGATTTGGATGACGAACTTACCGCTCTGCTTGGGCGAGCATCTCTGAGACTCAGTGAGCTAGGTCTCAATGTGGAGATTCGGTGGGCCATGATTTGAGCTTTGAACATACGGGCCTAGATCGATTGGGCCGATCTTGAGGTTGTAATAATTGCCACCGTCATTCGAGTTCGAAACGGGAAGTCTGGATCGGCTCGGATGACGCGCTTCACTCTCCACTAGATGACAGCTGCAGCATTAAATACAAGATGACCAGTGAATCTCTAAAGTCATAATGATGATTTGGTAACGAGGGAGATATCGAGGTGCCTCGTCACTTGGAGCACAACACGTACCGTGTACAGCTCTGGGGAGAAGCTGAGGTGACACCTCCGCTTCAGATCTTGCCACGTGGCCCACCTTCAACTGTCGAGATCGGCCAAAGTCCTTTATAAAACAGAGGGGGGGGGGGAAATGGTGGAGGGTACTTGCTTTCGAATTTCAAAAGGCTTCTCTTCTCTTCTTTGCTCTTGAGAGTTCTCGTCGTCGGTCATCACTTTGTCAGAGCTCCGTTGATCTTCTTCTTTTCTAGGTAACTTCTCGATCTGTCAATGGCTTATTCTGGTTCTTAAGCTTTGAATCCAAATGTAGAGGGGTGCTCTGGAAAGCCTGGTAGTGGGAGTGCTGCGACAATAGAGAGACGATGGTGTGGCCGAAGGAGTGGGAGGAATGTCCTGCAGCTCCTTTGATGTCGATGGCGTGGGGGGGAGCCTAGGAGGAGAGAGCAAGGGCTCAGAACGAGCTTCGGCAGAGTAAGGGGTACGGTTCTGGTGGAGATCAAGGCTATCCAGTACAGAATGAGCACCATCAATCTCCCCAATATTTGCTCCAAATACATTTGGCCACCCTGTACAGTTCGCCTCCCTGAACCCAATGAAAGGGTTTGCTTGCCAAGGGATAACGAAGTCGGGGTCTACTACCCGACCTTCGAACTCGGACTGCGATTTCCACTCAACCCCCACCTCCTTCATTTGTTGAACTTCCTCGAGCTTCCTCTCTTCCACTAACGTCGGACTCCATCAGCTCAATGGTTGGCTTCGTTGTCCTCTGCACTGTCAGCGGGATAAGTCCAAGCCTATCGCTCTTCCAGCATTACTTTGAGACGAAGAAGAAGGGGGTGTATCATTGAGTTAGTGTGAGGAGGGGCTGGCATATCATCATTGAGCTGTCGAGTGAGATGAGAGAATGGAGGGAGAGGTTTGTCTTTGTCTTGATGCCGGCGGACTCGGTGTTGAGGTCGAACTGGGGGACGCTGAATCCCTTAGTGAATAAAGGAGTGACCCTTAAGGGGCAAGCATGGGAAAACTCCAAGATCTTGGAGGAGATCCCCAAAGTGATTAGGAAGCATGCGAACTTGATTAAGGGCGACCAATTCGCCCAGTATTTCTGGCCCGAAGGTATTACGATCTTGGCTACCTTCTCCTTATACACTCACCCTGATCTTTCTTCTCTTTGTAGGTGCAGACATGATCCTCTCATGGGAGGAGTTGGTGAGGAGGGCTAGGGAGACAGTTACCTCGGAGCCAACGGCCAAGAAGCCTTCGGCCCAAGAGAAAGGCAAGGGGCTGCGGCCAAGAACTTGGCGAGGAAGTCGGGGCAGAAACAGAGCTCCGGGGTTGTCATTAGGGCCAAGAGGGGTGAGCGCGACAAGAGAGCGAGGGCGATGCATGCGATGACCGTTCATACACATAGGGTCTGTGAGGCGACACAAGGTGGCTCCATCGACCTTGGCGTTGGTGAGAAGGAGGTGACGCCCCAGAGCTCAGCAACTCAGGGTGCCCCGTAACATAGACTGGCAGGGTTCCGATCGAGCGATGGCCTTACAGATATCCTCCTTGGGAGTAGGGAGAGCCGGGGCATCCGATCTGTGAGCCAATGCTCGCTTGCTTCAAGGCGACGAAGGCCGAGGTTCATGCCATTCTGAAAGGAGGACTCTTCGAGCCGAGCTACCCGGTAGGCAAATAGAGTCAGTGCTTGATGAGGCCGGTGTCACATCTCGTCTGGTGGAGAATAGTCTGTTGCCAAGGGATCATACGTCCATATCTGAGGTTGGTCCAGAGCGCCTTTGTGATATGACAATCTGGCACAGTATGCAGTTTTGCCGCTCTATCTTCTCCATGCGGTTGGTATTCTTTATTTCAGGTGTACTTACGTTCTCAGTTCCTCCTATAGGTGGTCGTAGAAATGGTGTCCTTGCAGCACCATACTATCGTGATTGGGCTCAAGGCGAGCCATATATAGACTAAGGCTCTCCAAGCAGCCACCGCTAAGCTGTGAGCGATAGAGGCCAAATTCGAGGAGGTCGTCGGGAGTCTGCAAGATAGGGAGGATCGTCTAGAGTAGCTTCGGGAGTGGTATATGACCCAAAAGGAGGAGATCGTGAAGTTGGAGAAGATCATGGTGGGGCTGGAGCGACAGCTTCGGGAAGAGGAGGATCGAAGGGTCGCTGCCATAAATGCCCACACCGAAGAGATGGCAGCCAATGGGGTGGAGATCGCCGAGCTAAAGTGGCAGGTGACAGAACTGAAGATGATAGATTTGGAGGCCGAGAAGGCAGGCGCCATCTGCAAGTATCAAAAGGAGGAGTACATCCCTATGATGAGGTCGATGAGGGCGGACGTTTTCGAAGAGGGGTTACAGGCGAGCTTCAAGAGGGTAGAGGCGAGGTTGGTGAAGTTGTACCCCGCCTTGGAGGTCGACTTCTCCAAGTTGACTATGGCCTCTGATGATGAAGAGGAGGAGGTTGATGCTCAGGGGAGAGGCGACGCTGCATAGTCTTCGGAGGGTGGTTGCATATGTAGGGCTGGTCTCGGGGCCATGTGTAGGACCTAGCGTAGAAAGGTCAATGAAAATGTATTAAGTTTAACTTTAATGAAATATTACCTTAGGCGGTTCGCCTTATTTATCTTTTGTGCATGTGTTGCTGCTTATCGCTACTTTTTGCCTTAGTGTGTATGCCCCCAACTTTCAGTTGGAAGTGGCTAAGGCCCAGGAGAAGCCATATGTTGTGGAGTCCTGGAGTTGAGGGTGTGGAGGGTACGAGTCATAGCTCGGCTCTTAACCCACCAGCGACTGATCAAGGGAGAAGCTCGTAAACATGCCCCGAAGTTGAGTTAGGAGAGGGTATGAGCTGTAGCTCGGTCCTTAACCCACCGGTGACCTATCAAGGGCAAAGCTCGTAAGCTTGCCCCAAAGTTGAGGGAGGGGAGGGTGTGAGCCATAGCTCGATTCTTAACCCACCGGCGACCTATCAAGGGTGAAGCCTGTAAGCTTGCCCCGGAGTTGAAGGAGGGGAGGATGCAAGCCGTAGCTTGGTCCTTAACCCACTGGCGATCTATCGAGGGTGAAGCTCGTAAGCTTTCCCTGAAGTTGAGGGAGGGAAGGGTGCGAGCTGTAGCTCGGTCCTTTACCCACCGACGACCCATCGAGGGCGAAGCTCGTAAGCTTGACCCGGAGTGAAGGGAGGGGAGGGTGCAAGCTGTAGCTTGGTCCTTAACCCACCGACGACCTATCGAGGGCGAAGCTCAAAAGCTTACCCCGGAGTTAAGAGATGGGAGGGTTCGAGCCGTAGCTCAGTCCTTAACCCACTGGTGACCTATCGAGTGCAAAACTCATAAGCATACCCCAGAGTTGAGGGAGGAGATGGTACGAGTCGTAGCTTGGTCCTTAACCCACCGGCAACCTATCGAGGGCAAAGCTCATAAGCTTTTCCTGGAGTTGAGGGAGGGGAGGGTGTGACCCATAGCTGGGTCCTTGACCCACCAACGACCAATCGAGGGTGAAGCTCGTAAGCTTGCTCTGAAGTTGAGGGAGGGGAGGGTGTGAACCGTAGCTCGGTCCTTAACCCACCGACGACCTTTCGATGGCAAAGCTCGTAGGCTTGCCCTAGATTTTGAGAAGATTTGAGGGGAGCTGAAATTTCCAAATGGAGATGACAATATTTAAGAGTATGCACCGAAAATTATAGTTATATTTACGAAGCTATTGAAAATATCTAAGTAAATGCTCATCATTTCTGTGGCGGGCTAGCTTTCTGCCTTCCATGGTTGATCGACGAAGTCCTCCTGATTGTTGACGAGTTCGACCAGCTGGACTTGCTCGGGCTCTTTGTGTTTGGTAGAGCCGACATAGCAGCTTTGGGACAGTCTTTGGCTCCCTCGCATTTGTCCAACCCCCGCAAGTCTGGAACTTGATCATTTGATGCAGGAGTGAGGGGAGAGATTCGATGGTAGTCATGTATGGCCTCCCTATGATGCCGTTGTATGCTGACGCAATGTTGATGACAACAAATTATGTCATCCGAGTGACGATTCTCGGCTCTTCCCCCAAAGACATCAGCATGGTAATAACTCTGACGATGGGAACCAGTGGTCGGTGAAGCCGACAATCGGACTCAGATCTGCTTGCTTCATCCCCATCTTCTTGATCATTGACATAAAAAGAATGTCGCATGAGCTCCCAGTGTCGATCAAGAGGCGGCTGATTTATGGCAGTTCCAATTTGGGCTTCGAAGACGATGGCGTCATCATGTGGTAGATGGACCCCCTCCAAGTCGTCGTCTGAGAATGAGATGGGGGGCCGAGCGACTCTCCTCTGCTTTGCTTTGTCTCCCATGCCTGTTGTCATCACTTGTCGAGCATACGCCTTTCTGGCCGAGGCTGACATGCCACCCGAGGATGGCCTCGTCGCATATCACATCTATTTGCATGACCGCTCTAGGCTGGTGAGGGACGTCTTGCTCGGCATTCTGGGGCTGGTTTGGCTGCTGCACTCCTAGGGGTGCTCTTTCATCGCGAACTGGTCTCCTCCCCTCGAAGAATCCTTGGAGATGGCCCTCCTGTATTAGCCGTTTGATATCCCTTTTCGGAGTAAAGCACTCGTCGGTATCATGACCGTGGTCACGATGATATCGATAGTATTTCCATGGATTCCTCGTGGCTGTGTTCGTCCTAATCTCTTGAGGCGGGTCTCAGAGAAGTCTGGCTCTCATTAATACGGTAAACACTTCAATCAAGGGGGCGTTGAGCTGCGTGTATTGGGCATGCTGCTGTCCTTCAGACCTGGTGACTGCCGACAGGGGCTCTCTAGGTGGGGCAAACCCTCGCACTGCTCCGTGGCGATCTTGCGGTCGATGTCCTCCTTGGTCGCACCTTTGGTTTCCAAGTTGATCGCATGCTCTAGGGCGGTCTTCCTGCCTTGATCGAAAATCAGGCCGCCGCTAGTTGCGGGATGTCCCAACCGGGGTACCATCTTCTTCACTTCCAGAGCATCCTCGCTCAGCATGAACCTCTCTGCCCAGGTGACGAGTGCATCTAGATCAGCGGGCAGATATTGGAGGAGCAACTTGTGCTGGCTCATGTTGGTCAGCCCTTTTTTGAAGGCTGCCATGGCGAGCTCATCTCCGTAGCATGCCATACTAAGCCTTTCCTCCTGGAAATGATGCAAAAACTTTCGAATCATTTACCATTCTTTCTGTACTATCGAAAATAGATAGTCCGTAGGTTTCTTCCTTCTTTCTCACACCCTAAACCGTTGGCAGAACTTGTGGCATAGGTCGTCGAAGAATTCGACGGAACGGGTGGGCCGGCCATTGTACCACTCTATTGCCGACTTTTTCAGAGTCATTTGGAAGCCCCGACATAGGAGTGGATCATCTGCACCTTGAATCTCCATTGTCCCTCTATATCGTTGCACATGTTTGAGGGGGTCACCTGCACCATCATACAGTTCAAGCTGAGGAAGCTTGAACCTACGAGGTGTCGGGGCCGCGGCCACCCGTCTAGCCAATGGGTTAGCCGATTCTGGGCAGGGGGTCTCACAGGCGACCCTTATAGGCGTGCATGTGATCTTTGGAGATCAGTACGGCTGCCTCGACTGCCTTGCCAATCATTGGAGTCGTCGGATGAGCCACATCGATGCCCAGTGGTGCCCCTTCCTACCTTAGGTGAGTCCTGCTCTGATCGTGGCTTCGTCATCGACGATCATCATGCCTAGGAGATTGGCGGGCCGACCCAGATGTCTACCAGCGGCGGGCTCCATGGGTGCCATCGATTTAGGGCCAACGCCTCCGGGATCCTGCGGCTCTCCTCCCGGAGTCTCTCTCGTACAGCGATGATGAATCACAGTTGTTGACGTGCGATTTCTTCGTCTACCCGTATTTGTTGAGCGGCGGCTTCTGCCTCTTCGTCAAGCTGCCACAGTTGAACATCAGCTTCTTCCTCAAGGCGCCTCTGATGAGCGGCCTCCATCTCTGCATCGAGATGTCTTTGTTCGGGCCGCTATCTCTTCGATGAGGCCCCTTTACCGGGTGGCTGCTTCTTCTTCGATCTGGGATGAAGGCAACGCCTCACATTTTGGGGTTGAGGGGGACGGTGGATGTCCTGGCCCCCACCCACGTCCCATTCATTCATCATCTTTGTAAAGGCTTCAAAGCCTTAGTGGATAGAATGGACCGAGGTATGAATAGCCTTAGCCATCCCCTCAGGGGGTACATCTACCAAGAAAGTCCCTCAGAGAGGACGTGCTTGTCCTCTATGGGATGTTTACCATGGTTAGGACTGGGATTGAACTGTATGGGAATAGACATGGGTGTGACCCTAAGTTCCCATAGATGGCGCCAATTGTTCCGGGGTGAAATCCAATTACAATGAATTTATATTGAAGTGGGTAATTAAAGGCACAATGATACAAGTGTTTGGGGGTGATAGCAAGGCTAATCACGATTCGAGGATGATTTGTGGATGAGGATCTCACGTTCACCCTTCGTCTTGTGAAGTTTGCCTGCTAGTTGGTTAAGGTCGCTCATCAGTTGGTGAAGTTCGTCGTTGATCGCTCGTCAGCTGTAGCTGGGGTGAACTTCCTGCAAAAAGAGCAACTCATCAGATAGGCTGGGCCGGCAGTCAGCACGCAGCACCTCCGATGATTAAGTCAGCTGGTAACTATTTGGAGAATGTCGGACATGCAGGGCGATCTTAGAGGCAGATCGGCGCTTGCATGGCAAACAAATGTGGAAAACACGAATATGTGGAGGATATTCGACATTAAATATAAGTCGATGTGTTAGGGGTCTCTTATAAATTAGCCAGCCAGCCAACCAACCCTTTTCTCACTGGAGGAGAGGGGGTATTTATAGGCTGCTGGAGTCGGTTACTTTTGCTGAGCAGGCGGTGTCAGGGTGTCAGGGATTCGGTCTTTGATGTCAGGGCCGAACGTGTCAGGCGTTCTTTTGTCAGGCTGTAAGGGCCGTAAGTGTCAGACGTGCTTTTGTCTGGCTGTCTGGTGACGAAACGGCCAGGGACGCTTTTGACAGGCGGTCAGGCGGTAAAGCGGCCAAGTGCTCTTTTGTCAGAATTTGTCTGCAGTGAAACTGGCAGTAATGTTAGCGACGATTCGCCTCCCTCATTGCGCGGACTGCTTTGGGGCGTGCTACTCTGGGGTGAGCTAGCGTAGAACGTGCGCGATCAGCAAGACTTGATTCGGATGATGAACTTGCCGCTCTGCTTGGGCGAGCTTCTCTGAGACTGAGCGAGCTAGGTCTTACTGTGGAGATTCGGTGGGCCATGACTTGGGATTTGAATATGCGGGCCTAGATCGACTGTGCCGATCTTGGGTCGTGACACCTTCTCTCCTCCTCTTTCTTTCTTCTCTAACTTCTTCCCACTTGCAACCAACTTGTGATTCTTGATTATATGAGGGATAATTAGGGTTTTCAACTGAAGAAGAAGGAGAAAAGGGAGAGGGAGGTGGCCGGCCTGATTGGGAGCGAGAGGGAAAGGGGAAAAGAGCGGGAAAAGAGAAGATAAAAGGAAGAAAAGAAAAGAAACCTAAAGTAGTATCTACACTCCCATTAGCTTGTCCCATAAGCCATGCACAACTTAAAATGACAGAAATACCCTCATGACTTAGCCCCCCCCCCCCCCCCCCAGTTCTAGGTATTTACAAGTTTGCCATTACTTTATGCACATACTTCTTTACTATACACACCCCTCCTTTAGTCCAAATTATCATTTTGCCCCTCACCATTACAAATATTTACAAGCATGCCACTAATCCAACCCCTGTTCACAGTAGCCCCTCTTACACTAACCCACTTCTCAGAAATTACAAGTATACCATTACTGTAATGCCCTGATATCTACTGCACAAGTACTAGAGGGGGTGAATAGTACTTTAAAATAATCAAGATAATTATTTCTAATTATTGTGCAAACTCAACCAACAATGCGGAATGAAAATATGATAACAAGAAAAGACAATTGCAAACAAGCGATGTAACGGGTTCGGATCCACCCAAGTCTCCCCGACTTGTTACCGGCGATCCTACGTCCCAGACACCCGAATCCCCTCCGGCTACTTGAGCTAGAATCTTATAACCCAAGTTTACACTATGAAATTCTTGTAGAAAACCTCTACAAGATCAAATCATACACAAATGAAAACGTGACTCCCACAACCCGGGATCACGATCTTCTCTCACAACCGAGAGATAAACTTAATAGCAAAGTAAATGAAACAATAAAACACTTACCAACAAAATCCTATGCCTTGAGTAAACTTACTGATTTTAGGGCAATGAAGATTTTGAAGGAGAGAATGTCACCAAACCCTAGCTCCACCAAGATGAACAACGATCGAAGGCTAGGATGGAGTTGGTGACTTTGAATCAAGCTCTTGGCTTGAGAGGCTCATAATGAAGAGAATCTCTCTTGAGAAAATAAGGGCTCAAGGAGTTTGGAGAGATTCTTGTGAGAAAGAGATAGCTTTAGAAATGGAGTTGAAAGCTTCTCTTTGATTTCTCTAAGTCTCAATAATGGCAGCCTTGAATGCAAGAAATAAGCTCATCAAGATTAAATAGGAGTGAGAGAAGAGAGAAGCAAAATTCGTAGCAATAAATGCCCAACGGATCTATTTCTGAAGCAGTCTAATCGGTCTAAGAAGGATCACTGACGGATTAGTTTTGCAACTAGTCGGTCGGTGAACCTTCTTGGACCGACTAGAAGGTTGACAGCCAAGATAGAGAATTCAGGAGATAGAACTAGTCGGTCTAAGAAGACTTGCCAACCGACTAGTTTGAAAACTAGTCGGTCGGTGAGTGTTCTTTGACCGACTAAGTAGTTGATATTCAATAGGCTGAACACTGGGAGAACTAGTCGGTCTAAGAACAAATTCCAACCGACTAGTTTCACAACTAGTCGGTCGATAGATGTTCTTGGACCGACTAACTAGTCAACAGAAGCTAGGCTGAAAAAATGAAAGTATAACTAGTCGGTCTAAGAAGGATTCCCAACCGACTAGTTTGACAACTAGTCGGTCGCTGAACATTCTTGGACCGACTAATTGGACAACAGTGCCTAGGCTGAATTGAGCAAGGAAATCTAGTCGGTTCAAGAAGGATTCTTAACCGACTAGATGACAATCTAGTCGGTTGGTTCTTCTTCTTGAACCAACTAAGATGCACAAGTAGCCGCGAAATGAAGCATAAAGCTTCGGGAAAGTTTCTATGGGCTTCTACGATAATACTAGCTCTAAGATATGAGCGTTATGAAGATTATAATGTAAGTCCTACTCAAGGCTTAACATTCTATGAAAAGAAGCTAGAAGACTATAAAATAAACTAGACGAACCGTCTTCAAAGCTTCAATCCGAATCTCTTGACTTCAATAATGCTCCTTGAGCTTCAACAAAGTTTCAGGCACACGATCACTCGCTTTGAGAAGTCTTGAGACGTCGCTTTTGATGTACGTAGAATTTTGGCGACGATCTCCATAACTGCGCTCACAAAAAGTTAGTTCACGATATTTATGTTTGTTCATCATCAAAACCAAATCCGGGAAATCAATACTCAACATTCTCCCCCTTTTTGGTGATGAAAAACCAACATAAATAATAATCAATAATAATGAGTCAAATGAAATTTACTTACTCCCCCTGCATTGATGACACGTTAATTCCGTATTAAATAATAATCATACGTATCAAGCAGACGAGGAAAGTATAAAATATGAACCCAATTATTGAAATTTAGGATCTAAACCTATTTTTATATCTTAACTCCCCCTGAATCTAACATATCAAATTAGATTCACGGTAAATTGCTCTAAATTATCATTTAGCACATTGTTATTATTAGTTCTCTCCCCCTTTGGCATTAGTAAAAAGAGCGGGAGGAGATCAACGACAACAACAATGGCTAAAATAAAAGCACAAGAGTCGAAGAATACGACCACGGTCCAAATGACACCAATGTAAAATAACGAAGAAAATCAAAGCGTGCCAACGAGACCATAGTCGAAAATCGAAAAAAAAATCATCAAAACTCAAATCAATTCAACATATTGAGTTATGGAACGTACTCTCCAATATCAACATTCTTAGTGAATTTAGTGCATGGAAAACAATTCTATGTTTTCATAGAAACAATTCTATTTAATCAATATAATCGTCGAGCGACGAAGTCTACATCAGAGACAAAAAGAAATATAATGTGCACACTGAAGTAAATGGCAACACGACGTATATATATATATATATATATATATATATATATATATATATATATATATATATATATATATATATATATACACTAGTCATACCCCGTGCCCGCGGGCACGGTTCAGTTAAGAGTTTCTCCCGCGAAATTTTTGATCCCAAAAAATTATTTCCGCAGCCAAAATTTAAAAGAACAACAAATTAGCATAGAAATATTAAGCGGCGCGGAACAACAAATTCGACACGAGCGTCTTCGACGCGAAACAACAAATTCGTCGTGGGCACCTTCGTCACGAAACTACAAAGTAGCGGAAAAAAATTTGGCGGGCACCCGCCTTCAGCGTGAAACAACAAATTAGCAGAAGAAAATTTAGCTGACGCAGGCCATTCAGTTGAACAAAAATTTACAAAACACCCAATCCAATGAAATGAAAAATGAAGATAGATTGTTGAACCAAAGAGCTGAACGCAAGAGCACTCTGTCCTGGAGTAAAAACATGGTAACAATTGAGTTAACTCAATAAATAGAAGTGGTCTATAAGCAGAACAGTGCGAGAGTACCGAATTTAAATAGTGATGATCATGTCATCACCATCAGAGAACACACCGAATTTAACTTCAAATATTAGTAAAACTTTCCTTCTTAAGAAATAAATAAGAAACATCATTGAGACAAAGATATTAATAAAATTTTCCTTCTTCTACAATGCATATAGTAGTACTCAGTGATTTTTTGAAGGGAGTTTTCCCCAAATCATATTTTCAAAAATAGTATTACTACATTTATTAGACCATGCCTTTGTCTCTCCAGTGATAGAGAATAAAAGAAAAAATAGTTTTTCCAAAAGAGATGCAAATTCAAATAAATTATTAGGACAAATGCTACATGTCATTTCTGACATTGCAAAGAGAGCAACAACAATGACGTTGCAAAGAGAGCAACAACAACCATTGTAAAGAGATACAGAACATTAATTTTCTAGTTAATTACAATAATTTTCTAGCTAATAATAGTATTTGAATCTCTCCAGAATGTACTGAAACAAATTCTTACAATTTTTAGTGCTTGAAACTGGAAAAAAATCTACCAAATTCTTTACAAAACAATGATGTTACTCTGAAAACAAAAGCTCTTACAAAGAATGGTATTCAAATTCCACCAAATTCATTCCTACAATTTTTTGAGCAGCTGATGCCCATGGGTTTCCTATGCAGTGGGCAAAAAATCAGGTTGTGAGCACTGGCCTTCGCAAGCACCTGTAATGCCCTACCAGCTACTGCACAAGTACTAGAGGGGGGGTGAATAGTACTTTAAAATAATAAGGCGTATTATTCCAAATTAAATTGCACACAACTACCAAGTCAATTTGCGGAAGCTTAAATTGAATGACAACAATGAAATTAACAATGCAAACAAATGATGTTAATGGGTTCGGATCCACCCAAGTCTCCCCGACTTGTTCCCGGTGATCCTACGTCCCAACCACCCGGATCCCTTCCGGATACTTGAGTTAGAAACCCTAACTCAAGATTTCCACTATGAATATCTTGTGAAAAACCTTCACAAGATCAAATCATACATGCAATGGCAAAGTGAATCCCACAACCCGGGATCACAAACTTCTCTCACAACCGAGAGAGCCAATAAGCAATATAAAAGAGTTTAATATGAAATAAATACTCTTACCACAAAATCCTATACCTTGAGTTTTTCTTACCCAAAAGGTGGAATGAAGGATTTGAGGAAGATGAAGTTACCAAACCCTAGCACCAAGGAAATGAGCAGCAATGGGTGCCTAGGGAAGATTTGGAAACTTGAATCAAGCAATAGCTTGAAGAGCTCACCAAGAACAAGCTTCTCTCTAGATCTAGAAATGAGAGAGAGAATGGGTTTCTTGTGAGGAAGAGAGCTTTAGATTTGAGGGAGAATAGCTATCTCTTTAGAACTCAATGAATCTCTTAATGACAGCTCTTTTGAAGATAGAAATGACCTAGGTTCGTATTTATAGGGTCCCATAAAAACAAGTTAGGTCAATCTCCAACGGAAAGAAATCTGTGAGATCTAGTCGGTCAAAGAACATTCACTGACCGACTAGTTCATCAACTAGTCGGTCAGTCACAAAGCATGGACCGACTAAGAGCAGATCTGAGAAGAGATAGAATTTCAGACCTAGAAAACTAGTCGGTCCAAGAACACTGTCTGACCGACTAGTTTCACAACTAGTCGGTCATCCAATGAACGTAGACCGACTAAGAGGCAAAACAACATAGTCTGAAGGCAAGTTGACTTAGTCGGTCCAAGAACAAAAGTTGACCGACTAGATTGTCAACTAGTCGGTCATCAAACGTTCTTAGAACGACTAACGGTAAACAGTAGCTTAGGAGAATTTTAGAGTGAACAGACAGTCACAACTAGTCGGTCAAAGAAGCTTCACTGACCGACTAGTTCACAAACTAGTCGGTCGGTGAGTCAACATAGACCGACTAACTGTAAACAGTAAAGAGCTAAGAATTAACTGACAGAAACTAGTCGGTCCAAGAACAGTGGCCGACCGACTAGATCACCATCTAGTCGGTCAGTACTTGTTCTTGTACCAACTAACATGCACAACAAAGTCCGAATCGAAGCGCGACGCTTCGAGGAAGTTAGAGTGAACTTGTGCAAGAATCCTAGAGCTACGAAATGAGCGTAATGAAGATAGAAACGTAAGATATACTCAAGGCTTAACATTCTATCAATCGAAACTAAAAGACTATAAATAAAACCTTAATAAACGGTCTTTGAGAGCTTCGATTGAATCTTCATTACTTCCAAAGCGTCGCAAGAGCTTCAACGAAGCTTTAGACATGAAACTGAGCTTTGGAAAGTGTTGAGATGTCGCTTTGAATGTTCACGTGAAATTGGCGACGATCTCCAATACTGCGCTCACAAATTGTTAGATCATGAATTATTTATGTTTGCTCATCATCCAAAACCAAATCCGGGGAGTCCAATATTCAACATTCTCCCCCTTTTTGGTGATGACAAACCAACATAAATAATAATCAAAGATAATAATTCAAATGTAAAATACTTACTCCCCCTGCATTGATGACACGTCAATTCCAAAATGAATATAAATGAATTGCATCAAGCAGACTAGTAAGATAAATAAAGTGAATTGATTTTTGAAATATCGGATTTTGAAAATCCTTATATGTATCTTAACTCCCCCTGAATCTAGCATATCAAACTAGATTCTTGGAAATTGAGTTAAATTTTCATTTGCGCTATTTATTATCATTATCTCTCCCCCTTTGGCATTATCCCAAAAATGCGGGGCATACAACGACAACAATTAGGAAATGTAAAAATCCAACATCGGGAGTCGTAGACAAAGGCAATGGACCAACTTGACACCAAGGGAAAAAAATGTGGAAATCAAAACAAGGTGTGCCAAATTTTCCATTATCAAAAAAAAATTCAAAATCATCAAAAACACCAAATCATTATTCATTTCTTGAATAAAGAAACATACTCTTCAATATTCAATATTCTTGGTTAATTTTGTGCACGGAGAACAATTCTATAAAATTACAGAATTTAAATCCATTTAACCAACTTTTTATGCGTCGATTCGATATCACATTTCAAATATATTTAACGAATATTAAAACTTGCACGACGAATAAAAGATAAAGTGAATGACGATGAACATATATATATGCAGAGACAACATGAGTGTATCCAAAAAGATATCACATCGAATATATGAGATACATCATATCAAGCGCTACATATCATCAAAAAGAAATACATCAACATCATCGATACAATATACCCATCAAAAGGAAATACATCATCATCATCATCATTCTCATCAAAATAAATACAACAGCAGCGACGTCATCCAAAATACATCAAAACATAATAACCCTCATACCCTATCCTAACCCATAATACTCTCGCTAAGATATATCATCCAAAGCGTATATGGAGAGTCCTCGGAACAACGATCACGAGGAGGAGGCAGGATCTGCAGCGTCCGTGGGTCCAGTCGGCGGAGTGGACTCAGGATCTGCAGGGAGTAGAGGCGTCTCAACAGATGGAATCGTCGGGGCAGGAGTCGAGATCTCAGCAACAGGCTCAACAGCAGCATGAGTCTCGACAGAAGCAGCAGCAGCAGATACATGAGCAGGCTCGGAAACTGGGTCAGCAGCAGGCTCAGAAGGCTGAAGAGCTGCAGCAGATGGCTCTGGAACACCAGAAGAGGTGGCAACTCCAGGAGCAGAAGAGGAAGAGAGGATACCCTAGGTCGGAGATCGGCGGACGGCGACGGCTGGAATGGTCGGAAAGTGGCCGGAAGACGAAGGGTCTCGAGGGAGGTCGGGGTTTTGAGCGGAGAGAGAAGAGATTTCGATCGATTAGAATGAAAATCGATCGACTAAACTGAGTTTAAGTCGGTCGATTTCGCAAAAGACCAAACAGCCCCTGGCACAACTAGTCGGTCACAGTTCAAGCACTGACCGACTAGATCACGATCTAGTCGGTCGGTCAATGAGCTTGAACCGACTAGTTGGAAACAGTGGCTGAATCCAAAATTTACTGACAAGATTTAGTCGGTCTGCGTTCATTTACTGACCGACTAGTTTCACAACTAGTCGGTCGGTCACTGAACATGAACCGACTAAAGAGTTTAAGATGGAAAGGAAACTCAATAAGCTTGAGTTAGTCGGTGTAAGTTCTTCTACTAACCGACTAGATGAACATCTAGTCGGTTGGTGGTTGAACTGATACCGACTAACAAAGTCCAAAAAGGTGATAATCAAGTTCTCTCCACAAAACACTTGGACGATAGATCGCAAAACTCTCAATACTCATCTAAACTACCCCATTAAACGTCGAAATCTTAAATATGACATTGAAATACGATTTCGATCATAAATTCAAATAAATCACATAAAATTCCCAATAATTCAATTAATCTAGCATGAATGAAATATCGCGAAATATATTAGCATGCAAGATGATTGAATTTAAATATGAAACCTATATCTCGGATTCACCCATAATCCCCAATTCTCGACGCAACCGCACAAAGGAGTCCTCCTTTAGGGGTTTCGTGAAAATATCGGCGATTTGCTTTTGGGTTTCAACGTACACTAAAATGATGTCCTTTTTAGCAACATGATCATCTAAGAAATGGTGTCGGACATCTATGTGTTTCGATCGGGAATGATGTACCGGGTTCTTGGAAAGACATATTGCACTTTGGTTGTCAACCATGATAGGGCAAGTATCACAATTTATACCAAAGTCTTTAAGTGTGTGTCTCATCCAAAGAACTTGAGCACACGCGGCACCGGCGGCAATATATTCCGCCTCGGTGGTTGAAAGTGAAACCGAATTTTGCTTCTTGGAAAACCAAGAGACAAGAGAATTTCCTAGAAAATGGCAAGTGCCACTAGTACTTTTCCTGTCGGATTTGCATCCCGCATAATCAGCGTCACTATATGAGACTAACTCATATGTGCTAGATCTCGGATAAAGTAATCCAAAATCTAATGTGTAACTTAGATAGCGAAAAATACGCTTTACCGCTACTAAGTGAGACTCCTTAGGTTGAGACTGATAACGAGCACATATACATACGGCAAACATAATATCGGGCCTACTTGCGGTAAGATAAAGCAAACTACCTATCATACCTCGATATAGACGAATGTCTACATCCTTACCGCCCGTATCCTTGTCAAGATGCGTAGTCGTGCTCATTGGAGTCTTTTTCCCGGAGGCATTCTCCATTCCAAATCGCTTTAGCAACTCCACCGTGTACTTCGTTTGGTGGATGAATATTGCATCGTTCATTTGGCGAATTTGGAGACCTAAGAAATATTTGAGTTCGCCCATGTGGCTCATCTCAAATTGTTCCTTCATCACATTAGAAAACTCTTCGCAAAGAGCGAAGTTAGTAGCACCGAAAATGATATCATCAACATAAATTCGAACTAATAAAATATCATTATTCGCATGCTTAATAAAAAGTGTTGAATCGGCTTCGCCCATTTTAAAATTCAAATCCAAAAGAAAATTCTTTAGGCGATCATACCAAGCTCGAGGAGCTTGTCTCAAACCATAAAGAGCTTTCTTTAGTTTAAAAACGTGATTTGGAAATTTTTCATTTACGAAGCCCGGAGGTTGAGAAACGTAAACTTCCTCAACGACATCTCCGTTTAAAAATGCACTTTTAACATCCATTTGAAATAATTTAAAATTCTTATGGCATGCAAAAGACAAAAGTAATCTAATTGATTCTAATCTAGCTACCGGAGCGAAAGATTCTTCGAAATCGATACCTTCCTCTTGACGATAGCCTTGAGCTACTAACCGAGCTTTGTTCCGGACGACGACTTGGTTTTCGTCGGTTTTGTTCTTGAAGATCCACTTTGTCCCTATGACAGTGTGGTTCTTCGATGGCAATGGAACAAGCTCCCAAACTTCATTCCTCTCGAATTGAATGAGCTCCTCCTCCATGGCTAAGATCCAAGCGCTATCTTCGCATGCTTCATTAATATTCTTTGGCTCTATCGATGAGGCAAAGGCACAATTTGCGAAGCGGTGAACTTGGGATCTCGTCTTGACACTATCATAGATATTGCCAATGACTTGCTCATGGGGATGGTCACGAACCGAATGAAGCCGTTTGGGAATACCTTGATCACTTGGAACATTCTCAACAACTTCATTAGTTGGGTTAGTCTCAATAGAATCAATAGAATCATTAGACTTAGAATTTTCAAACGAATCACATAAAACATCCATAGAATCATTATCATTTGAAATTCTAGTTGGAACAAATCCTTCATTAAATGAGACATGAAGCGATTCCTCGATCGTTGAGGTTCGTTTGTTGAATATCCGGTAGGCTTTGCTACGCGTAGAATATCCAACAAAAATCCCCTCATCGGATCTCGGATCGAATTTGTCCAAACTACCATATGTGTTCTTAATAAAACATTTCGAACCAAAAACACGAAAATGTTTAACTTGAGGCAACCTACCAAACAACAATTCATAACAAGTTTGTTTAGTGCCGGGCCTCAAAAGTATTCTATTAAACACATAGCAAGCGGTGTGTACCGCTTCCGCCCAAAATTGATGGCCAAGTTGGCTATCATCAAGCATAGTGCGAGCACACTCCACTAGCGTCCTATTCTTTCTCTCAACTACACCATTTTGAGGAGGTGCACGAGGGAAAGAGAAGGTGTGAGTAATACCAACTTCATCACAAAATGTCTCAAAAGACTCATTCTCAAATTCACCTCCATGATCACTACGAATAGTGACAATGGTGGTTCCTAAGAGATTTTTTACTTTCTTAACAAAAATTGTGAAGTTTTCAAAAGCTTCATTTTTATTACACAATGAAAATACCCAAGTAAATCTTGAATAGTCATCTACGATGACAAGTCCGTACCTTGCATTTCCTAAGGAAGCTACTCTAGTTGGCCCAAATAAATCTAGATGTAATAGCTCTAGTGGCCATTTAGTAGAGATGCTTTTCTTAGGTTTAAATGAAGATTTAGGAAGCTTGCCGCATTGACAACAATCATAAAAACTTTTCTTTTCAAAAACAAGCTTCGGAAAACCTTTAATAGAATTCAATTTTGAAAGCTTATATAGTGTTCCAAAGTTCACATGTCCAAAGCGTCGATGCCATAAGTGTTGTTCACTTGTGTTGGCAACGAGACATTGTTCATATGACTTCGGAAGATCCAAAATATAGATGTCTTTACGACGAGTTCCGGAAAATAATAATTTTTCATTATCCTTTCTTAAAATGTGACACAATCCTTTCGCAAAGCTAACTTTGTAACCTTTGTCACAAAGTTGACTTATTGAAATAAGATTATGATTTAAACCACTAACAAGATAAACGTCACTAATTAATGGTTTAGAAGGGTTACCGACTTTACCAACACCTATGATGGTTCCGCTCTCGTTGCCTCCAAATAC
The DNA here is from genome assembly GCA_030789695.1 of Scilla litardierei. Classification (NCBI taxonomy): domain Eukaryota; kingdom Viridiplantae; phylum Streptophyta; class Magnoliopsida; order Asparagales; family Asparagaceae; genus Scilla; species Scilla litardierei. Next base: position 528,777,003 of record CM061142.1, read on the forward strand.
GACGCAGTTTCCATTCGCAATGGAAACCACTCCGGAGAGCAAACGAGCGTCACCGGTCATGTGTTTGGAGCACCCGCTATCGAGCATCCAATTCCCTTTGGAGCTAAATTTAAATTTGATGCTCCTTTTCTTTTTCTTTTCCTTGAGTACCTAAAGATAGACACTTTCATATCATGGTACCCAAGGTCATTGGGTCCAAGGGATTAGACCTTTGGAAGCCAAGTCCAAGTGGACTTAGACTTCCCCACATAATTCTTACTAAGCACAACATCCGAAAAATAAGCATTCATGTACATTTGTTTTTCGTCCATGCTTGTGTCCTTTGGGCTCCAAATAGTGAATATTTTGGGAGCCATCATCCTATTGGGTGCATGCATGCTACGTTGATTTCTACGTGATGCATGTTGTGGATAGGCATACGGGACATGATGGAATGGTGCACGAAAAGAATTATTCATATGATGAGGTGGGTGTACATATGCATGTGTGGAAACACGTGCGTGAGGGTGTCTCACTTGGTGTGCACGTGCCCGGGAATGTGTTGCATAAAAATCATCATACGTGTGAGACGGTGGAGTAGGACGTGTGTTCCTACGTGGCATGTTATTAGTGTACATGTAGGCATGCCCCTTCTTTGGAGGTCCACCCAAAGTGGGTTTCTTTCCGAAAGAGGGTGTGGACGAGGTGGAAGCACCATTGGTAGATGAACTACCAATAGAGTGTTTGCTCCCACTCGTTGAGGCTTCGGAAGTTGGCCTAACAAAAGTAGTGACCGACTTGGATGAATTTCCCATCATATACCCCAAGCCAATGTGGTGTTTGGCCGGAAGTAAATCTTTTAGGATATTATCCAAATGGCCCTTACCCTTGTTGAATTTGTTGATTCGCCCCAATGTGTCCTCATATTTCTCTTTGAGAGAACGCAAAGAAGTATCCAAAGCGGATATTTGCGATGTGAGCACATAAACACGAGATTTAAGATTCTCGTTCTCAATACTCAAAGTCGAGTTTTGAGAAGTTAAATCCGCTATCTCATGTTCTTCCGCATCCTCAATGCTAACATGTTCAAGTTTAGATTTGAGATTCACAATCTCATTTCTTAACTCTTCAACAACGGTGTCGTTGTTGGTGATGATATTCTTAGGCGATGTTTGAATGCTAGCTAGGTCATCTTTTACCTTAGTATATCTATTTACTAACTTAGTGTATTTTGACCAAAGTTGAGAGTTAGCATTTCTAAGATCATCCATCGTTACCTCATCGCTTTCGTCATTACTATCATCGGAAGAGGAGGATCCTTGATCGTTCTCCTCTCTTGCCATGAAGCACATATGTGCTTTCTCCACTTTCTCATCATCCGACTCTCCGCTTGAGGAATCCTCGGAGTCGGTGAATGTTGCTCCGACAAGTCCTTTCTTGTACCCCTTCTTGTATTTCTTGGACTTATCGAATTTTGGCGCCTTCCACTTCTCCTTTTGTTTGTTGAGAGGACACTCCGCTTTCATGTGTCCTGGCTTATTGCACTTGAAACACAAAGGAGAGGAAGAAGCATTAGAAGAGCCAAATTTACCTTTGGTCTTGAAGTTACCTTTCCGGAAGAAACGGTTGAACTTCTTGGCCATGAGTGCCATGGACTCCAAGTCCAACTCGTTTTCCGAGTCTTCATCATCGGAAGATGTGGATGAAGCCGCCTTGAATGCAATCGCCTTTTTCTTAGGCGCATCTAGGTTCAAATATGACTTCATCTTTTCTTGTAGCTTCACCTTGCTATCTTTGCGTACCTCATATGACATCAAAGTACCCATTAGTTGAACTACGGTATATTTGTTCATGTCATTACCTTCCTCGATGGCGAAGGTACGTTTTTCCCAAGAAGAGGGAAGTCCTTCAATAAGCTTTAAGCACTTCTCCTTTTGAGTGTAGATCTTGCCGAGGGCCTCTAACTCGTTTATTATGTCAACGAAGCGAGCGTAATATTCTTTCATCTTCTCGCCCTGTTGCATGTGAAACATTTCGTAATCTTTGGTTACGACAACGAGTTTAGAGTCTCTTACCTGACTCGTCCCTTCATGTAGTATGAGGAGAGAGTTCCAAATTTGATATGCACTCTTACATGTGCATATCTTATTAAAATCCTCGGGCTCCAATGCGCATTGCAAGGCGTTCATTGCCTTGGCATTGCTTACCTCCGCGGCGACCTCCGCGGTAGTCCATTTCTCAAAATCTTCTTCTTCGGGCTCGTTGTACTCCTTCATTGTAGTCCTCCATAAAGATGCACTTCGGAGGAAGGTTTCCATCCGACATTTCCAGTACCCGTAGTTGGTACCGTTGAAGAATGGAGGCCTTGTAGAGGAATGTCCTTCCATCACCGATGACGCTCCTTCACGGTTCCTGAAGGTGTCGTAGTTGGAAGGTGGAGGCACGGTCTTGTTGTCGTTGGCAGACATAGCTGAGTATCTGGCTCTGATACCAAATGTAATGCCCTACCAGCTACTGCACAAGTATTAGAGGGGTGGTGAATAGTACTTTAAAATAATAAGGCGTATTATTCCAAATTAAATTGCACACAACTACCAAGTCAATTTGCGGAAGCTTAAATTGAATGACAACAATGAAATTAACAATGCAAACAAATGATGTTAATGGGTTCGGATCCACCCAAGTCTCCCCGACTTGTTCCCGGTGATCCTACATCCCAACCACCCGGATCCCTTCCGGATACTTGAGTTAGAAACCCTAACTCAAGATTTCCACTATGAATATCTTGTGAAAAACCTTCACAAGATCAAATCATACATGCAATGGCAAAGTGAATCCCACAACCCGGGATCACAAACTTCTCTCACAACCGAGAGAGCCAATAAGCAATATAAAAGAGTTTAATATGAAATAAATACTCTTACCACAAAATCCTATACCTTGAGTTTTTCTTACCCAAATGGTGGAATGAAGGATTTGAGGAAGATGAAGTTACCAAACCCTAGCACCAAGGAAATGAGCAGCAATGGGTGCCTAGGGAAGATTTGGAAACTTGAATCAAGCAATAGCTTGAAGAGCTCACCAAGAACAAGCTTCTCTCTAGATCTAGAAATGAGAGAGAGAATGGGTTTCTTGTGAGGAAGAGAGCTTTAGATTTGAGGGAGAATAGCTATCTCTTTAGAACTCAATGAATCTCTTAATGACAGCTCTTTTGAAGATAGAAATGACCTAGGTTCGTATTTATAGGGTCCCATAAAAACAAGTTAGGTCAATCTCCAACGGAAAGAAATCTGTGAGATCTAGTCGGTCAAAGAACATTCACTGACCAACTAGTTCATCAACTAGTCGGTCAGTCACAAAGCATAGACCGACTAAGAGCAGATCTGAGAAGAGATAGAATTTCAGACCTAGAAAACTAGTCGGTCCAAGAACACTGTCTGACCGACTAGTTTCACAACTAGTCGGTCATCCAATGAACGTAGACCGACTAAGAGGCAAAACAACATAGTCTGAAGGCAAGTTGACTTAGTCGGTCCAAGAACAAAAGTTGACCGACTAGATTGTCAACTAGTCGGTCATCAAACGTTCTTAGAACGACTAACGGTAAACAGTAGCTTAGGAGAATTTTAGAGTGAACAGACAGTCACAACTAGTCGGTCAAAGAAGCTTCACTGACCGACTAGTTCACAAACTAGTCGGTCGGTGAGTCAACATAGACCGACTAACTGTAAACAGTAAAGAGCTAAGAATTAACTGACAGAAACTAGTCGGTCCAAGAACAGTGGCCGACCGACTAGATCACCATCTAGTCGGTCAGTACTTGTTCTTGTACCAACTAACATGCACAACAAAGTCCGAATCGAAGCGCGACGCTTCGAGGAAGTTAGAGTGAACTTGTGCAAGAATCCTAGAGCTACGAAATGAGCGTAATGAAGATAGAAACGTAAGATATACTCAAGGCTTAACATTCTATCAATCGAAACTAAAAGACTATAAATAAAACCTTAATAAACGGTCTTTGAGAGCTTCGATTGAATCTTCATTACTTCCAAAGCGTCGCAAGAGCTTCAACGAAGCTTTAGACATGAAACTGAGCTTTGGAAAGTGTTGAGATGTCGCTTTGAATGTTCACGTGAAATTGGCGACGATCTCCAATACTGCGCTCACAAATTGTTAGATCATGAATTATTTATGTTTGCTCATCATCCAAAACCAAATCCGGGGAGTCCAATATTCAACAGCACCGTGATTGGCTTCCCTTGGGTATTAACCTCCAATGGCCAAATCCTCGCTCTTGGGTATTGGCTGCGAGATTGGCCGGGGCTTCACCACTCACGGTTGTAGATATCTGACCGCAAGCTACTCCGTGAGAGATGGAGAATGATATCTGACCTATGCAAGCTAATCACTCATTGGCTTCATATTCTCGAGGAGCATGCTTGAGATATGGAAATACCAGAACTATAGTAGATAGTAGGAATCACCGTATCAAATCACTTGGTTTTTCTTTGCTCATTGTATGTCTATATGTAAATATGTATGCTTCATTAATTAACCTGGAAACCATCATGGATGTTATTTATGTGTTGTGTGTTCTGTTGTGTAGTCGATTACATTCTGTATTCAGTTAAAAAATTTGAAATCATACACAACAACTTATATGTATCTGTATATTCTGAAGCATGATATACATTCAGTATACACTGGTCTTATTCACACAAATACAATAAGCTTCAGCTATGACAAAATTTGAAGCACACAATTTTGCAACAACCACCCTCTTCTGCTCTCCTAGGTTTGTAAGCTTCTTGCTTGTCAGTGAAATCAAATCATGATACATGAGATCGCAGATTTGCTCATTCTGTTGAGAGCCTCTTCGGCCAGGCACTTTGCTGCCTGCTAGGCATCATCGACATGAGCTATCAGGTCAACAACCTCTTGATTTCTCATTACCTACGGGGTGAAAAAAAGCAAAGACATGGACTAAGTGTCTCAGGAATTGATATTTGGGCATAACAGTTAATAGAGAAAATCTTTGAAATGGCTTGTACCTCCCATACTCTGATGCTTGCCAATAAGATGCACTCAGTCTCAGCGTTCACCTTCTGTTTTGTGACGACGGGCCTCGATCTTCTGTCAGGATTATTTTCACCATTGACAAAAGTGTATCTAATGCTCAACAATGCTTTAACAGTGGCTTCTTCTTCTCGAGGAGAGGATCCGAATCATCCAACAGACTCAACTCCCTTACCCCATCCCAAGCCATCTTCGATTCCCCCCATTCTTAAATACCGAGCAAATTAAAATGAGTATGTTGAAAGACATAAAACTCCTACCTTTAGGAGGAATAATCAGTGGAGATTGAAGACATAGAATGCAAATTAATTCAGGAAATTTAGTTATAAGAATACAAAGTCAATAAGATTCAGTTACATATACATTCTTCAAGTTGTACAACAAACTAATATGATGACATTTTAAGATATTGAAATGAAAAAAGGGAAGCATCCAACACACAAATGATCGACTAATGCTACTACCTTGTTCCATCTCAAACTTTGGAACACTGCCAGCCTAATCCAAATTGAATGCTCATCCTATTGAATCATACAGGATCCCCATTTGCGCTACAGACAAATTCATTCAGATTGATGAAATACAGATTTCCAATCACCAAAAGAGTGATGATAAAAAGACCTAAGAATTTCAACTTGAGCTTGTTTTAAAGGAAAACATAAAACATATAAAATAAAAAAAGTTAAAAAGCTATAAGCTATAAGCCAGGAAAGGAAATAAAAGATAAAACAGTAATTGGCACATTTCACCGTCTGCAGTAAGACTCCCATCAACTGATCTCTGATAGTATTTTCATCAGACCCCCTTTGATGAAACTTGCATTTGAGGTCGGATCCCAGTCGACAAAACAATATGCAAGAGGAATTTGTGATATATGTTTTATTGTTGTTAACATTACTGCAAGTATTAAATCATATTTGCTAACATAAGTCAAACTCCTTTGCACAATCAGATTAGCAGTTTTTTCCAAATGAGTTCCAAGTTTCCCCTTTGCCATCCTCCTTTATTTCTTTTCTTTAAAAAAATTATTGTAACTGATATTATCACCATTTTTGATGTACCTATTCTTTATACACCTTTCGTAATTGGATTGGAACCCAATAATTTATACAGACTATCGACCCTCAATTATCCAACTATCTTTAAAAAATAAACTTCCCTAAGGTCAATATCGACATTTGGTTCCATATGGAGGCTTGAATTCATATCTGGATCAATAGGGAGCATTCATATTCATGTTAATGTTAATGTTGAAAACATGTTAATATGTTGAAAACCTGTTAATGTTAATGTTAATGTTAATAAAACAAAAAATTAACACATTACATCCAACCTGTTACAGTTCCATCCAAAGGTAAATTAATCAGTTAATCTGAATTAAGAAAATGATAATCCTGTTAATGTTAAACACATTAACAATTTAACCTGATAACATTTCCATCCAATGGTAAACAAATTTACCTAATATTCTGTTGAAAATTAACAGTTCCAACCAATGATAACATGTGTGCCTGCAAAATTTAACAGAATAGAATTAAAAAAGAGAATTCAAAAAAGAGAACAGAATTAAAAAAACATGTGTGCCTGCGAAATTTAACAGAATGCAAACACTATGTAAATTGCTATCATGTTAACTAATCATCCAAACTTGATATTGTGTTAACTAATGGTCCAGGATATTTTTGTGTTGCAGGATATTGTTGTTAATGGTTCCAGAATTCAAGTTAAAATATCAATTTAAAAATTATCCTGGAACTATAATTTTCAAGTTAACCAATGTACATTAATTCAAGTTAAACAATGTACATTAAATTTAACCAATGTTAACCACTGTACATTAGTTTCAAGTTAACCAATGTGTCCAGTTCAAGAAATCAGAATTTGTTAACCAATTCAAGTTAATTTGTTAACCAATTCAAGTAAATGGGCATATGCAACATTACCTCAGTATTTGGTTGAACTGGGGGTTCTCAGTTTCATAATTTATAAGCTAATCACTAATGGAAGAATGCTATTATTTAAAACATTGGGCGCATTTGGATATAGGTACATATGGCCACTTTAACCAGACTACACATGCTCACACTTTCATAACATATAGAACAATTTGGTATGAAATAATATTTGTTTTTAATTTGTAGATGTTGGTATAGAAGTGATATGTTTCTTCTTAGAACCATCATATAGTGCATTTACACGAACATGGATCGAGATATAGGATTTGTGTTTACATGCAGATATTAAAAGCCCTTTATTAAAATTTTAAGAACAGATAATGTGCACAGTTTCTAAGAAACTCTAACATTAAAAATTGTATATGAAGTCAAAATATGGAACATTAAAAATATTCAGCCACATGCCATGGAATCCAAGGATGGGGACATAACAGAGACCTACGTCAGCCACGTGCACCAACATTTCTCCTCATTTTGGGATGGTTTCTACATGTGCACTCAAAGATACCTGCAAATTCAATCAAAAAATTAATCAAAAATGTTTTAACAATGCAGTGTGAAACCCACATTTAAACATAAAGTAGAGAAGAAGATGACCTGATCACTGGGCTCATCAAATTCTCTCCAACTCTAACTCAACAAAATCCCATCAAATTCTTCGAAGACCCAGATGCTGATTTCATTGTTTGTTTTATTTAAAAAATCGAAAAAATTTAGTTCACCACAAATCCCATAAAATTTTAATTATGGTGCAATAATTATTAGTTAGTTCCCCAAAAGTTATTTAGTTCCCAAAAACAATTTTTTCCCTCAAGACATTTAGTTCCTAACATTGTTATTTAGATCCTCAAAAGTTAGTTTTCCCCAAAGAATTTAGTTCACCACAAAACTCTGTCTAATTCTCCAAATGTGAGATAAAATTGATACATGCAGCTATATGACTGCATCATCATCTTTTTCTGTCTTTTAGAAGAGCAAATGACATTTTTTGAATAACAATTCCTTGTGTTACCTGAGGAGTGACATTTTTCGAATGACATCATCATCTTTTTCTCCAAATTCTTCAGAATACTTCCGTCGATATTATTATTGCCCAGATCTCTGCAACATATAAACCGGAGGAGATATTACGGGAAGATTCCATATAGCATGTTCACATTCAATGAGTAAAGAATTAAAGTTCAGTGAAAGAAGCAGTGAAACTATGTAGTCAAAAATCTCTAGTGCATCATATCCATAACACATGATGTCTTGTTTGAGCCAATACAGAATGTCAATAATAACATGGTTGAAATATGTAAATTTCATAGTACTGCCACTTACATTATAGTTCCCTAATCCATCACCAAGTTGTCCACCTACATTTGCACCATTCATAATTCTATAAAAAGCAACATCTATTAGAAGGCAAGAATTTAGCACTGCTAAGAGAAAACCATTGAAATAATGCAGGCTAGAAAATCAATGTACATTGCACTTATATTTGATCCAATACACTGGATGCCTTTCCAGGCATGTAAGCATGGATCTCCTCCATTTGGTAACCATCCAAGCAATAAGGCGATCCCAATGCATCAAATAAGGTATTTATAGTAAAAAACTGCGAGAAATCGACTCTTTGGAAATATTGTCAGTGTCGTATATAAGGGTCTAGATAATATTATTCTTTTTTATTTCAATATAAAAGTTAATACCTCAAATCACTTGATGATTAAATAATGGCACAAAAAGCTTTCAATTATGAGGCTTTTTAGCTGACAGAATCAGCTCCTATCACAGATTTCCGAGGTTGACCTGCATTAATAAAAAAATTAATAATTCAGATTGTTGTGTCGCATTGTTAATGAACTCAAACAGACAACAAAGAACTCAAACGTCCAAAAAAAAATAAGAGGAACAATAAATGGGAATTAATCTTTGTCTAGCGTAGTGTCAATGGAAGAACTAAACAAACAAAAATGGCACCATACTAACAGTTTCAATTTTTCATTAGAGTATGAAGAATGTTGCATTATGGGTAGCTCATATCATGCCAAAAATGTTCGTTCCTTACGAAAGCTAGAGTCATTGTATATAATGAAAACATAAGCGGAGAAGAACATATCGTCTTGTTCATTGGTCAGTCCATATGAAAATGGCGTGGTGAACATCAACAGAAAACCAAAAGCAACAATTAGAAGAATCGCAATTTCATGTTACTCAGAAGTAAATCAAACGTCCAAGTAGAAATTGTTGTTTTGTTAGTCCATTTGATTATATTCAGTTTTCTGATGTGCATTTGAATCTTTTGAATCTTTTGAATGTGCATTACAAAAGATTCTAATGGCATTTTTTATGTGCATTTTTGATCCTGCTCACAGTTGACATTTTTGATGTGCAAAAAATCCTGCCACAGTTGGTTTTTGATGTGCATTACAAATTCCTGCTCAATTAGCATCCTGCTTAAAATTGATGTGCAAAAAATCCTGTGAGCAGGTTTTTGATGGTTTGTTGCACACAGTTGGTTTTTTGATGTGAAAAACTGTTTTTGATGTGAGCATGTTTTTGATGTGAGCAGTTGGCATTTTTGATATGCATCAAAAAACAACTGTGATCAGGATTTTGATGTGAGCAGGTTTTTGATGTGCATCAAAAACTAACATCATTTTGGTATTTGTAATGCAATCAAAACCTACTCACAGTTGGTTTTTGATGCATATCAAAATGCCCTCGGACAGGATTTTTTGTAATGCACATAAAAAAATATCAAAAATATCAAAAAAAAACCAACTGTGAGCAAGTTTTTGATGTGCAAAAAATTCTACTCAATTAGCATCCTTCTTAAAATTGCTTTAATATCAAAATGGCATTTTTGATGTGCAGTAAAAAAAATTGCTCAAAAAAAGATTAGACATGATATTAGAATTTTTTTGAATCTTTTGAATGTTCAATTTGTCAGGATATTTCAAAAGATATCAGAGATGATATTAGAGATGCAATTTGTCAGGATTTTAGAAAAATTCTAATATCCTCTCTGAAATCTTTTTGAAATATCAAAATGGCATTTTCTAATATTTGATAGGATATTTGGCAAATTGAACTCATTTTGATATTTGACAGGATATTAGAATTTTCTGATATTAGAATTCTAATGCACATCAAAAATTCCATTGAACATGATATTAAAATGTCTAATGCATATCAAAAATTCTGATATTAGAATTAGAATTCTAATGCTAATGCTTGAGCAGGACTCTCAAAAATATCAGAATTCAAAATTTTATATCCTGTCTAATATCAATGCTAAAAAATATGCATATGCTGTCTAATATCAATGCTAAAAATGCATATGCATTAATGAAACGAAATTTTTGATGTGCATATGCTGACAGAAATGGTCAAGTATCACATGCAACTCTTTTCAAATAAAGATATAATAAGCTGAAGAAATATATTTACTCCCCATATGAGCAAGAGAAATATACTGACTGTTTTATTCTTAAATACCTTTTTGTACAACTTACTTTATAAAGACTAAGTCCTGACAATAAAATGTTTTTCTATACCTGGTGAGCCTAAATTCAACCTCAAGTATTTAGAATGTCACGAAATGAATTTTAAACAAATAGATGAATGAATGAATAAGTTGAACTATTTGCGATGTTGAGTATTACAAACTCAGGACACTTCAGATTATATCTCAAAGTGGCCTGAGTTTCAACTAACTTGCCCAAATCTTTAAACTGAGACCATCAAATTGAGTTCAAGCTCCATTCATTTACCCTACCAAGCAACTTGCATATACTAACAACTCATGCAATCCCATAGTAAGGTGCCTCGTCGCCGGCTTGTGTCCCAGGAACCTTAAGGATGCATGACAGATGCACAGATTTAATTGAGCAAGCAAGCATCATATTTCTCAATACCAGAAATTACTAAATATGATATTTCACTCACTTCGACTTTGCAATTTCTTGGCCCTTCATCATTGGTGCCATATCCTTTTGTTCTTCTTAGAATGGGGACTGTCTCTTTTGCGATTACATTTAAGGAAGAATCGCTCCATTAAATGAATGAGAAGTTATCTTATTTTTCATAAAATTAGAAATTAAAAAAATGTACCTCAATTGTATGGTTTTTCAGCAAAGGACGATCAAAAGCAGGCTCTTCGTAGATACCTACACTGTCAATTCTATCCCCAGCAGTGCACTGCAAAGCACCAACTATTAGTTTCTGTAGTACATCTAAAATTTACATGGAGTTCTCAAATGCACATCTCTTCCTTCCCTAAATGCCCAAAACCCAATTCTCAATCTTCAAGCTCACCAACTTCCTACCTGACAGGAGAAATCTTCAATCAGATCAACCAAATGAAACATAATAATCACGAAATCACAATACAACTCTAAGATCGGCTATATTTCCTTACAGTTATTCAAATCTTTTTGGAGGTGAAAAATGCAAAAATCAACAAATTAGAATAATTCACACTGATTTAGAACTAAAAGAAAAAAGAGGCAATATTTTGGCACTGAAAGATCTTAAACCAAAAAATAAAAACAAAAACAAAGAGAACCAACTACCCCAATCCAAGCTGGGATCACATCTGCAAAGTCCAATCCGATGGAATCCTGCAAGAAGGAAGAGAAATTGCAACTAAAAAAGAGCTCAAAAGAGGGGAAATTAAGCCAAATCCTGCAAAACTCAACAATTTTTTTTTCCAATGACAGTATAATACAAAAGCAAGTAACAAGAAAGAGGGCTCAAATTTATATATGACTCTCAAACCATTGGTACCAAATTAATGCATCATCTTTCAAGAGAAACTTGCAGCATTCTACCTTTTTAGTTCTAGTCATTTATGTATGAATACAAAAGTAATTTTCTGTCTGATAGATCCAGTTAAGTACATAACCCTCTCCCTGAAACACTGAAATTTCAATCTTCGGAGTCTTTAAAAAGGAATTTTCAATCTTTGGTATTAAGGCTTTTGGACCTATTTACATGGTGAGTTGACAGTGCATGGGTGGTAGTAATAGTATGGCTATGGCGGCTGAAATTCAAATTTCAGAATACAAATCTGAACTTTTCAATATTTGTTTATGTGATACATCTACAATTTTAAGGTTTTGGTTTGCAGAATTTTACCATGTCAGTTTATCATTAATCAAAATATTATATAAATTCAGTTTATCATCTAAAATATTTTGATATTAATTTAATTTAATTTCCCAAATTATGTAACCAAATTATATACTCACTGGGACATGGCAGTCCCTGGCGCTCCGCTTGGCATCGGTGGCAGAGAAGACGGTGAAATTTCAAGGCAAAAAATTGAAGAGATGCTAGCCAGTTTAATTTCTGGCAGAAAAGTAGGCTGAGCATCTGTAAAATAAAATAAATGTAGAGATGTAAATTGTTTGTGAGGGTTTCTTGATGTGAACATGATTTGAATGTGACCAAAATATCAAAAAAGAGATACAAAGCGATACCTTGAAAGACAAATACCCACCAACTTCAATGGAATGAAACATCCACGTTGCCTTTTCCTGCTAAATGTCACAGTGCAAAGAGAGACCTGAGGAGAATCAAGCTTTAGGTTTTGTAATCAGGCTCATGTCATTGAGGTCCGAGAAAAGAGTTGGGTTGTTGGTACCTGATGGCATTGAGATCAGATTTCGCTCAGAATTTGTTGGAAGATCTCAAATTGAGGAAGGTTGATGGGTGTGCCAACTTTAGGCCAACATTCACCTCTAGCACCATCAACTGGCAGTAAGTATGATAGTCTCTGGTTGATAATTTACCTACATCTCTTTGTTCAAAAATTGTATAATTGTAAAAACAACTTCTGCACTACAAATTCAATTTCTTGTTAAATCCACACAATGCAATCTGATAGCCCAAATAAAGCAGTGGGTCTCCATTGTCAAGAAAATATTTATCACGCATGTTTTATGTTTTCCTCTAGATTAATATAAGGTTTTGGTTTTTCACAATGGAAAATTTATTTCAAGCCGGATGATCGTAAAGAATCACTACATGAAAACCATTAACCAACAACAATGTGTAAATAAACATGACTGGAAGATAACTGAGTTTAATCCTTGATAGTGCGAGCAAAGCAAACATCAGAATTTAGATATATTGGATCCTACATACACTATCTTTATAAAAATTCTTGACAAAAGAAACGATTTCTTCTTCAGTACAACTTTCAGAAGAAATAAGATCAAGTATTCCATGCCTACATTAATCTCTCTCTCACTGTCTGTGGCCTCATTGGCATGTTAAAAAGTAAAAGGAAATGTTATTCTCTCCATGTTTTCTAACATCTTTTTCCACTCGATCATCATAGTTTTAAGAAGTTCAACTGGGTCATCAAGGAACAAAAGTGTAGTCTTCACACCAGTGTCAACAAACCAATGAAAGAGAAACAATCTCCAAGAGAACTAATCAAGCACATAGCTGTGGAGTAAAGTGCTGGAATTCATGAGTTTTCCTAAATTTTGCCATATACCCAACAATAAAAAAACCATCAAAACTACATAAAAACCAAAAGATGGATCACAAAAATTAATTTTTCTTCGTTGAGGAATTTTTACAAACACATAGAAGACTGCAGGACAAAAGCAATGTTTTGAAGGCAACTCCATGCTTCTATGACTGATAATCACACAATTTAGGACCCAACATCGAAAAAGCTCGCTCCTTTATACCAAAAATAACAGGAATTAACAAACCCATCAACTGGGCACGATCAAAAAAACAAGAAGAAGAAGAAGAAGAAGAAGAAGAAGAAGAAGAAGAAGAAGAAGAAGATTCGACCTCGTGAAGAAAAGATTCCATCCGGGCTTGGCGAGATCAGCAGCATGCTTTTGAGGTGGGCCGACCTCCACACCAAAGTCCTTGTCTTTCCCAGATTGAAGATCTCCCTCAGCCTCTCATCACCGGCCCAGCGTTCCCGACGTTTGCGAGGGTTTTTTTAGCGCTGAGATTGGGGCCCAAGTGGAGGTGGAGTAGGGCGCTTGCGGGGTTTTTTTGAGTGCTGGGTTGTTTTCTTTCCCCCCAAATTTAATTCCCTCCAAAATTTTGTTTCAAACTTCAAATTTCAAACTCAATTTCTCTTCATTTCCCCAATTTCTCTTATCTTACCAAATTTCTCTTATCTTATCCAATAACATCCATCATTTATACCCAATTTCTCAACTCTTATCCAATTTCTCTTATCTTATCCAATAACATCCATCATTTATACCCAATTTCTCATCTCTTATACAAAAACTCTTATCCAAAATCCCTTGATAACATCCCTGTTTTATTATATATATATATATATATATATTATAAAACAGGATACGTCAAACGGTATACATCCGCCAACACAAATATAAACGATCATCAGATCGGTGCACAACATACAACACATGTCTCAACAGACATCAAAACGAACATACATCTAAATGTAACACGAAAACATACAAAAAACACATCCACCCTTCTATCCTAACCACACTCTCTCACAATAGATATATCGTCCAAATGCTCATGGGAGAGTCCTCCAACCAAAGCTCAGGAGGCTGAGGAGTCGAAGGGTTTAGGGTTTAGAAAGATTTCGCACCGATTAGAATGAAATCTAATCGGTGCAGAGAGGCTTTAAAATGATTCAGGAGACAAAGACACAAATGCCCCTGCAGATCTAGTCGGTCTAAGTTCAAGAGCTGACCGACTAGAATGCAATCTAGTCGGTCGGCCGATGAGCTTGGACCGACTAAAAAGCAAACAACAAGAAAAGTCAAAAAAAGAGCATGAATTAGTCGGTCTGAGTTCAATCACTAACCGACTAGAAGTGAAACTAGTCGGTCGACAAATATACTGGGACCGACTAAGTGAGTCCAAAAATTTGAGAATTTGAAATTTTGAGTTCTCTCCAAAGAACACTTGGACGAAACATCTAATTACTCTCAAACACACTTATTCTACCCCATAAATACCAGAAAATCTTAAATCCGATGCGCAAATTGAGAATCCAATCATAAGTCCAGAATATCACAACAAATCTAGCATGAGCATATAAATATCATTATCATGCAGTATTAACGAAAATATGAATCCTAAATCTCGGATTCACCCATAATCCCCAATTCTCGACGTAACCGCACAAAGGAGTCTTCCTTGAGTGGTTTCATGAAAATATCGGTGATTTGCTTCTGGGTTTCAACGTACACTTAAATGATATCCTTTCTAGCAACATGATCATGTAGAAAATGGTGACAAACATCTATGTGTTTGGTACGGGAGTGGTGTACCGGATTCTTAGAGAGACATATTGCACTTAGGTTGTCCACCATGATAGGGCAAGTATCACAGTTTATACCGAAGTCTTTAAGAGTGTGTCTCATCCAAAGAACCTGTGCACAAGCAGCACCGGCGGTAATATATTCCGCCTCGGTGGTTGAAAGTGATACGGAATTCTGCTTCTTGGAAAACCAAGAGACAAGAGAATTTCCTATGAAATGGCAAGTGCCACTAGTACTCTTCCTGTCGGATTTGCATCCAGCATAATTTGCGTCACTATATGAGATTAACTCATATGTTCTAGACTTTGGATAGAATAATCTGTAGTCGAGTGTGTAACTTAAATAACGGAAAATACGTTTTACCGCTACTAAGTGTGATTCCTTAGGTTGTGACTGATAACGAGCACATACACATACAGCAAACATAATATCAGGCCGACTGGCAGTAAGGTATAATAAACTACCTATCATACCTCGATAAAGACGAATGTCTACATCTTTGCCGCCCGTATCTTTATCAAGATGTGTAGTAGTGCTCATTGGAGTCTTCTTGCCAGAAGCATTCTCCATTCCATATCGCTTTAGCAACTCCACCGTGTACTTGGTTTGGTGGATGAAGATTACATCGTGCATTTGGCGAATTTGGAGTCCTAAGAAATATTTGAGCTCACCCATGTGGCTCATCTCAAATTGGTCCTTCATGACATTAGAAAACTCTTTGCAAAGAGAGAAGTTAGTAGCACCGAAAATGATATCATCAACATAAATTTGAACTAAAATAATATCATGATTCGCATACTTAACAAATAGTGTAGAATCAACTTCACCCATTTTAAAACCCAAATTCAAAAGAAAGTTCTTTAGGCGGTCATACCAAGCTCTAGGAGCTTGTCTAAAACCATAAAATGCTTTCTTAAGTTTGAAAACGTGATTTGGAAACTTCTCATTTATAAAGCCCGGAGGTTGAGAAACATAAACTTCCTCAACGACATCTCCATTTTAAAATGCACTTTTTACATCCATTTGAAAGAGTTTGAAATCTTTATGGCATCTAAACGATAATAACAACCTAATAGATTCTAATCTAGCTACAGGTGCAAAAGATTCCTCGAAATCTATACCTTCCTCTTTCCTGTAGCCTTGAGTAACTTACCGAGCTTTGTTCCGGACGACGTTTTGGTTCTCGTCGGTCTTATTCTTGAAAATCTACTTCGTTCCTATAACGGTGTGGTTCTTCGAAGGTAGTGGAACTAGCTCCCAAACCTCATTCCTCTCAAACTGAATGAGTTCCTCCTCCATGGCTAGGATCCAAGCACTATCTTCGCACGCTTCGTTAATATTCTTTGGCTCTACTGAAGAGGCAAAGGCACAATGAGCGAAGTAGTTGACTTGAGATCTCGTCTTGACACTATCTAGTATGTTGCCAATAACTTGCTCATGGGGATGGTCACGAACTGTATGAAGCCGTTTGGGAACTCCCTGATCACTAGGAACATTTCAAAAGAATCATCAGTAGGGTTAGTATCAATAGAATCAATAGAATTAGAATTACCAATAGAATCACATATAACTTCCATGGAGTCATCATCATTGATAATTCTAAACGGGACAAAATTTTCATTGAATGAAACATGAAGTGATTCCTCGATCGTTGAGGCTCTTTTGTAGTATATCCGGTAGGCTTTGCTACGTGAGGAATATCCAACAAATATCCCCTCATCGGAGCTTGGATCAAATTTGTCCAAACTACCATACGTGTTTTTGATAAAACATTTTGCACTAAAAACTCTTAAATGTTTAACTTGAGGCAACCTACCAAACAACAATTCATAACAAGTTTGTTTGGTGCCGGGCCTCAAGAGTATCCTATTAAACACATAGCAAGCGGTATGTACCGCTTCTACCCAAAATTGATGGCCAAGTTGGCTATCATCAAGCATTGTGTGAGCACATTCCACTAGCGTCCTATTATTTCTCTCAACGACACCATTGTGAGGGGGGTGCGCGAGGGAAAGAAAAGGTGTGAGTAATACCAACTTCATCACATAAATTTGAGAAATACTCATTCTCAAATTCCCCTCCATGATCACTACTGATCACTACGAATAGTGACAATGGTGGTTCCAATGAGATTTTGTACTTTCTTAACAAATACTGTGAAGTTTTCAAAAGCATCATTTTTATTAGTTAAAGAAAATACCCAAGTAAATCTAGAGAAGTCATCAACGATGACAAGTCCATATCGAGCATTCCCTAATGAAGCAACTCTAGTTGGCCCAAACAGATCTAGATGTAAAAGCTCTAGAGGCCGTTTAGAGGATATGCTCTTCTTATGTTTGAATGACGATTTTGGAAGTTTGCCTCGTTTACACGAGTCACAAAAGCTTTTCTTTTGAAAGGCAAGCTTAGGAAATCCTTTTATAGAGTTTAACTTGGATAGTTTGAAAAGTGTTCTAAAGTTCACATGACCAAAACGTCGATGCCATAAGTGTTGTTCACTTGTGTTGGCAATGAGACATTGTTCATGTGATTTTGGAATATCTAAGATATATATGTCCTTATGGTGTGTGCCAGAGAACAACACATTATTATTATCTTTACTCAAAATATGACACATTCCTTTCGCAAAGCTAACTTTGTAACCCTTGTCACAAAGTTGACTTATTGAAATGAGATTGTGATTTAAGCCTTTAACAAGGTAAACATCACTTATAAGAGGTTTAGAGGGGTTACCAACTTTTCCAACACAAATGATGGTTCCGCTCTCGTTGCCTCCAAAGACCACTCGGTTTCCATTTGCAATGGGCACCACTCCAGATAGCAATTGAGCTGCACCCGTCATGTGTTTTGAACACCCGCTATCAAGTATCCACCCAACATTGGAGCTAAATTTTGATTTGTTGCTCCTTTTCTTTTTCTTGAGTACCTGAAGATAAAAAATATCGTATCATGGTACCCAATGTCATTGGATCCTAAGAGATTAGACCTTTGGAAGCCAAGTCCAATTGGACTAAGACTTCCCAACATAATCATCATTATGCACTACATTCATGAAATAAGAATTAATGTATGCTTGTTTTTCATGCATGCTTATGTCCTTCGGGCCCCAAATTGTGAATGTCTTGGGAGCCCTATTCCTATTGGGAGCATGCACATGTGGTTGATTTCTACGTGATGCATGTGGCCTACGAGGAAGTGGCCTAGGGAATGCATGCCGTGGATAAGCATATGGCACATGATGAAATAGTGGTGGCGACATATGATATGGTGCATGATGGTAATCATTCATATAGTAATGATGTGGTTGAACATATGCATGTGGAGGAACACGTGCATGAGTGTGTCTCACTTGGTGTGCACGTGCTCGTGGACGTGGAGCATAAAAATCATTATACGTGTGAACATGTGGAGTAGGAGGTGTGTTCCTTCGTGGCATAGTATTGGTGTACATAAATGCATGACCCTTCTTTGGAGGTCCACCCAAAGTGGGTTTCTTTCCAAACGGGGGTGTGTACCTAGTGGAAGCACCATTGGTAGATGAACTACCCATGGGGTGTTTACTCCCACTAGTTGAGGCATCGGAAGTTGGCCTTACAAAGGTGGTGGAAGATTTGGATGAATTTCCCTTTTTATACCCCAAGCCAATACGATGATTGGCCGGAAGTAAGTCATTTAGGATATTATCCAAATGGTCCTTGCCTTTGTTGAATTTATCAATTCGGCCTAATGTGGACTCATACTTCTCGGTGAGAGAAAGTATTGAAGTATCCAAAGTGGACACTTGAGTAGTGAGTACACAAACACGAGACTTGAGATTCTCATTCTCAATACTCAAAGTTGAGTTTCGAGAAATCAAATCCGCTATCTCGCGTTCATCCGAATTCTCAATGTGAACATGCTCAAGTTGAGATTTGAGATTTACAATCTCATTTCTCAAGCCTTCAACAACGGTGTCGTTGTTAATGTGATAGACTTAGGTGAGGTTTGGAGACTAGTTAGCTCATCTTTAATCTTAGTATATCTATTTACCAATTTAGTATACTTAGACCAAATTTGTTCGTTAGCTAATCTAAGTTCATACATAGTTACCTCTTCGTCTTCATCCTCGCTTTCATCGGAAGAGGTCTCTTGATCATGTTCCTCTCTTTCAATGAAGCACATATGTGCTTGCTCCACTTGTTCATCATCTAACTCTCCACTTGAGGAGTCCTCTTTGGAGTCGGTGAATGTGCCGACAAGCCCTTTCGTGTACTCTTTCTTGTACTTTCGTGACTTGTCGAACTTTGGTGCCTTCCACTTCTCCTTGTGTTTGTTGAGAGGACAATCCACCTTGATGTGTCCTGCCTTGTTGCATTTAAAACACAAAGGAGTAGAAGCATTAGTCGAACAAACTTTAGATTTATTCTTGAAGTTACATTTTCGGAAGAATCGGTTGACTTCTTTGCCATGATGGCAAGGGATTCTATGTCCAACTCGTCTTCCGATTCTTCACCATCGGTAGATGTAGAAGGAGCGGCCTTGAAAGCAATTGCCTTTTTCTTTGGCTCTTCTTGCTTCAAGAACGACTTCATCTTGTCCTGCATCTTTATCTTACTGTCCTTCCGTACCTCATGCGACATTAAGGTACCCATTAGTTGAACGACAGTATATTTATTCATATCGTTACCTTCCTCGATGGCGTAGGTACGCTTTTCCCAACTCAAAGGAAGTCCGTCAATAATCTTCACGACTTTCTCCTTTTGGGTATAGTTCTTCCCAAGAGCTTCCAACTCGTTGGTTATATCCACGAAGCGAGCATAGTACTCCTTCATACTTTCACCCTATTCCTTGTGAAATAACTCGAACTCTTTGTTAGCAACAACGAGTTTAGAGTCTTTTACCCTACTCGTTCCTTCGTGCAAGATGAGGAGTTGGTTCCAAATTTGATATGCACTCTTACATGTGCATATCTTGTTGAAGTCTTCGGGCTCCAATGCACATTGTAAGGTATTCATTGCCTTGGCATTGTTCACCTCCGTGGCAACCTCCGCGGTAGTCCACTTCGTGAAGTCTTCTTCATCGGGCTCAACATACTCTGTCAACGTGGCTCTCCAAAGTGAAGTGCTCCGGAAGAAGGTTTCCATCCGGCATTTCCAGTACCCATAATTGGCACCGTTGAAGTGAGGAGGCCTAGTTGGGGAGTGTCCTTCCGTCACTGAAGAAGCTCCTTCACGATTCTTGAAGGTGATTTAGTCGGAAGGGGGACGAACGGTCTTGTTGTCGTTAGTAGACATAGCTATGAACTTGGCTCTTATAACAAATGTAATGCCTGATATCTACTGCACAGGTACTAGAGGGGGTGAATAGTACTTTAAAATAATCAAGATAACTATTCCTAATTATTGTGCAAACTCAACAAACAATGCGGAATGAAAATATGACAACAAGGAAAGATAATTGCAAACAAGCGATGTAACGGGTTCGGATCCACCCAAGTCTCCCCGACTTGTTACCGACGATCCAACGTCCCAGACACCTAGATCCCCTCCGGCTACTTGAGCTAGAATCCTATAACCCAAGTTTGCACTATGAAATTCTTGTAGAAAACCTCTATAAGATCAAATCATACACAAATGAAAACGTGACTCCCACAACACGGGATCACGATCTTCTCTCTCACAACCGAGAGATAAACTTAATAGCAAAGTAAATAAAACAATAAAACACTTACCAACAAAATCCTATGCCTTGAGTAAACTTACTGATTTTAGGGCAAGAAAGATTTTGAAGGAGAGAATGTCACCAAACCCTAGCTCCACCAAGATGAACAGCGATCGAAGGCTAGGATGGAGTTGGTGACTTTGAATCAAGCTCTTGGCTTGAGAGGCTCACAATGAAGAGAATCTCTCTTGAGAAAATTCGGGCTCAAGGAGTTTGGAGAGATTCTTGAGAGAAAGAGATAGCTTTAGAAATGGAGTTGAAAGCTTCTCTTTGATTTCTTTAAGTCTCAATAATGGCAGCCTTGAATGCAAGCAATAAGCTCATCAAGATTAAATAGGAGTGAGAGAAGAGAGAAGCAAAATTCGTAGCAATAAATGCCCAACGGATCTATTTCTGAAGCAGTCTAATCGGTCTAAGAAGGATCACTAACCGATTAGTTTTGCAACTAGTCGGTCGGTGAACCTTCTTGGACCGACTAGAAGGTTGACAGCCAAGATATAGAATTCAGGAGATAAAACTAGTCGGTCTAAGAAGACTTGCCAACCGACTAGTTTGACAACTAGTCGGTTGGTGAGTGTTCTTTGACCGACTAAGTAGTTGATATTCAATAGGCTGAACACTAGGAGAACTAGTCGGTCTAAGAACAAATTTCAACCGACTAGTTTCACAACTAGTCGGTCGATGGATGTTCTTGGACTGACTAACTAGTCAATAGAAGCTAGGCTGAAAAAATGAAAGTATAACTAGTCGGTCTAAGAAGGATTTCCAACCTACTAGTTTAACAACTAGTCGTTCGGTGAACCTTCTTGGACCGACTAATTGGTTAACAGTTCCTAGGCTTTATTGAGCAAGGAAATCTAGTCGGTTCAAGAAGGATTCTTAACTGACTAGATTGGTTGGTTCTTCTTCTTGAACCAACTACGATGCACAAGAAGCCGCGAAATGAAGCGTAAAGCTTCGGGAAAGTTTCTATGGGCTTCTACGATAATCCTAGATCTATGATATGAGCGTTATGAAGATTATAATGTAAGTCCTACTCAAGGCTTAATATTCTACGAAAAGAAGCTAGAAGACTATAAAATAAACTAGACGAACCGTCTTCAAAGCTTCAATCTGAATATCTTGATTTCAATAATGCTCCTTGAGCTTCAACGAAGCTTCAGGCACACGATCACGTGCTTTGAGAAGTCTTGAGACGTCGCTTTTGATGTACGTAGAATTTTGGCGACGATCTCCATAACTGCGCTCACAAAGAGTTAGTTCACGATATTTATGTTTGTTCATCATCAAAACCAAATCCGGGGAATCAATACTCAACAATTACTTTACGCACCCACCATTTCTCAACACACACATCCACCATGTTCCGCCAAATGACCAAAATGCCCTCACACCTTCCACAGAATCACATGACTGCCACTAGCCACATACACGTCAATATCACATCTTATCAACTCCTTATACTCCATCTACTTATGTGTAGAGGGCTTTCGTGTCAGTCTCCATATAGGGAACACAGGCCATGACATCATATCCACCTTAAAATAAAGTTCGTCCTCGAACTTTCAAAGTCTAAACGTTCAAGTCCAAGGAGAGATCCTTCTAGTTTCCAAGGGCCATCTCCATACAATGCCCTACACTACTATCCCCATATATCTTTATACTTATCTTACACTAGCCATACTCTAATGCACGCATATATACCGTTATATATGCCCGACTGCATAAACATATACCTTAATACATACACCAATAACACCTACACATCTACTCAACATACGCCCATCACTTCGTAGATCGATACATACACACCATATAGGGCCATATCATAACACATCTTATCACGTCTAGGTATTCAAAAATCTCTACTTAGACCCGCACTAACATTCACAAAATGCATACAAATATACAACATGCATAACATACGAATAGACATACACATCCATATACCAACTATCCACCACTTATATCATCATGTATGTGCGTCTAAGTATGTACATACAACATAATATCGGTACCCTACAATAATATATCCATGCCACACCCATAAGTATATAATATTCATGTACACACACACACATACAAAGGTATCTATGACTCCATACTAGGATAGGATACCCACACACAAGGAGTATACACATATCACATATCGTTCATGGCAATTATATACGTAGCTACCTCCAAACACGCGAGAATACACCCAAGTTTGCACCCAAGCACACTTACAAACATAGACACATCGTACACATTCACAAGACATATACACACCATCTATATCTATATAAACACATTCACATACCAATATTTATACTCCATAAATACATCCATATAAGTGTATACTTAGACATTCACATCGTAGCTATAGCATAAACATGCACACATCACAGCTATACCATAGACCCGCACACACACCCCACATCCATTCATATAGTTATAACAATACAATACCATACATATAAATACAACAGGAGGTATACAATGTTCACAAAAATAAAGACACATTGGTCCTACACATCCGTTCCTACGCTTCACAACAATATACATATAAATAACTCCATGCATACATGTATCTATAGATATCCACATGCATACACACACATATAAAACCTATACCAAGACATACACCCATCTATTCACATATACACTATTGGCAATACCATGTATCCTATACCATATTTCCAAGACAATTCGTACATACAACTAACTTTACATGATACACCCAACCAATCATCCATGTAGACTACTACACCAATTTTATATCACATTTAGATCTAAGAAACACTTATCTCCATACAACACATATAGGCTATGCCTAGTATACATGTAGCCATACACAACACATATCTACAATCATATAATGATACAATCCTAGCAATCATATGACTACACCCATGTACATATACAACTATACCAATACATACAAATAACCCTACGATTTCACATGCCAACGTACATACAAATAAGCTTACATGTAAGCATATACACTTATACACAGGTTCACATTTACACTTCCATATGTACATTATCATTCAAGTAGGTCTCTTGTATATCTACCCACCACACATATAGAGTCGCATATATCTTACTCACACAAGTGACATATACAAATATAACCATCCTGTAGTTACACGTTTCCAATAACTACTACACCATACATCTATGTCTAACTATATGACTTATAACATGAGGGCATTCATATACACGTAACACATAGTTCAGTCAAATGCACAAAACTTATGCAATACAAGACGTAATCATCCACCTATACACAATAAGATACACCCCAATATACATATACAAGAAGCATATAGGCATACAACATATATCCACATTCATACATGTCATTATACGTAGGCACATACATATAAGGCACATACATATAGATTACATTTCAATACATCTATAACCCAATGATGATCACATATAGCAATCCACGTATATGACTACATATTCACACATATATGTATCACATATGCATGCACATTCACCACTAAAATAGTATACAACTACACTACATCTTAAAGATACCGGATATATATACATCCACATGTTTATTTATATGCCAATTCCTATACATAACTCAATGACACATACTACAAAATCCATGTAGAGCCATCTAGACATCGTGATGTCACTAAAGCACAGAAGTAGGAATACTCATATATAACTATATAGTCAGCCACGTACTAACACAAATATCATGAAGCACAAATATATACATTTGAGTACACACACCTATCTTTACGCAATAATACAACCCACGACCATATACCAAATTAAGACAATGTACCAATTCATATAGGCACATAGGCAGCACATAGACATACTCACAGTAATTTAAACTTTCAAAACAATAGGAATTCATACCCTAGCAATGCAACACTAGCAATATATATGCACCAATATTCCATACCTATATCTACACCCTCTACTCAAACATACACACATATATTCACACACATACACTATCCCACATATATCCCCAAGACAATATGGACACTCCACTACTCTATCCACACAAGGATAGATATACACACCTTGGTACATTCCCAACATGGGAACACCACCATAATACAATAGATGGGAAAATGCATACATGTACTCATATCACATACGAACATATCCTCACTCATACCTCTACATGGTATATGTACCCACTAGCTTATATGTACCCAGTAGTACACATCCACGAACAAACATGTACATATCAACTATATCTCAGAGTCACACAAGTATAACACATACATACTCGTATATCAGTATCATATATCTATATTGAGACTTAATAAATATACACTCAAGTATTCGTCCAACTAGTATATACACCCACACATATCCATATACCACTATAACCATCCAGGATACATGCAACATTCATGCCATTTAAATATAAATATACATAATTAATACAAGTATACCTGCAACATATATAATTCAAATATCCAAGCACAATAACTGCACTTATACACATGGATACACACAACTAAAGATACACACATATACCTACAAATATACATCTATAGTATAATACACTGTAGAACATTCATCCCCGAACTTCCTAAAGCTAGGGGTTCAAGGGTGGATCACTTAAGGCTCTAAGGTCACTACCCATCTTAGGGCTAATCTATCCCAATCATATTCTGAAGCATTACATGTACCATCCTTAAGCACATCACAGTGAGGTGACCTGCATGGGCCACCAAAAATGTCACGCCCCGCCCCCCAAGATACCCGGGATTTTCAAAAATGTCCCAAGTATTCCTGAAGGGGCAGAGGTAATGAAGAAAAGAGAATGCAAGAGAGAGGAAGAAGACAGTGGCAGGCCATTGTGCACATGCTGGGATAGTACCTGTAATGTCCAAATACAACAACAAGGAGATCACATTCCACTTATGCAACATCACAAAAAGTACATGCACAATTTCAAGTTTCTACTATAAGGGCAACACAACATCGGATACAAATGTGCATCAATAAATTTCAACTCAAGTTACACCTTCAAATGACAATATCGATTCCACGATCCCAGAGTACAACTCAACTCTCTGAACTACCCCACACCCACAGCTCTGTGCTCACAAGTCTCCTAGGCTCTCCAACTATCTGCTACCTGAAAAATAGGGAGGAGCACGTCAATGCGTGCCCCAGTAGGAAACAACTTGGATTTGGAATACTGTTTTAAGGTTATCAACCACTAGGCAAGGCATGAGAAATAAGGCATGTAAACTAATTAATATGGAGGAAAGTAATCAGCCAAGTAAGGGATCATGCATGTGGTTCGATGTTGAGCTACTACAAGAAAAATGAGTAGCACGAATAATAATACAAGTGTTCACGCAAACATAATCTAAAAGGGTAATTACAAGTGCAAGATGTATAAACACAATGTCACAAGCAAAGCAGGTAAAAGGAAGAGGGAAGTGCTGCAAGTAGAAGAAATAACATGTAAAACTCTTATTTATTAATGTAATTAGTTGGAAACTTGGATAAACCATGTGATACAAGGACCTGGAACTCACCCCATATATTTGGGGTGGAAAACTGCACTCGACGCAGTGGACATGAGCACTGTACGCCAGGCCTCTCACCTCGCCCTGTCAGGGGACCTGCATTACGAGCCCCACCCCAAGATTAGGGTGAGTATGTCACATGGTGCAGTCAACATGGACAATGTACAACGGGCCTCTCCGCCTCCTCCCTTGATGGTAGCGAGAGTGAGGATCTCCATATGCACCTCTCCACATCCAAACCACATCATCACAAACACCAAATAACCTTCACCCCAGTAAAGGCGAGTGAGAATAATCATCACATATCACATCTTCTCCTTCCCACCTTCATAGTCCATGCATTATATCCATAATTTGCTCAAATTTCCCCCAACCCCAATTTTAGCAGCTCACCTCCTTTAAAGGGGATTGAGACATTCCAAAAACCACATTTAACGTTATATTTAGTATTGAAGGGGACATGTTGCATGGCTTTCCAAATTCTATATTGTCCTCATTTTTTGAAACGTATCTTCTTTTCATAACAATTTGGGACATGCACCTAAGTGGCATGCCCTTCATCATAGCCATATCAACTCATCATCCCATCGTATATGGAACCATACATGAGATGCCCCCAACATCACAAGTTTATATCATAGCTCATATCACATTTATAGAAATGGGTATTTATCACTTTTCTTGCATTTGCCTTCACTTGGACATTTTCACAAACACATGGTGAGCGTAAGGAATGTTAATATAAATTCATTGACAAATAAATCAAATAACACAAATAAACATGCGTTCAAGTAACAGTAATGCCAAATAACAATAACAATAGTGATGGCAACAACCATGACAAGTGTAATACAATTACATGGAAAATAAGAACATCATGGCATAACTCATCAATACCAACTAATGAAATTACAATTCTAATAAGAATCTGGAAACTTTTCCTAAATGAAAGTTGTAGATCTACTAATCAATATTTCATATATCAAATATCAAAAAATCATGATGTGTGTGCTAATTATAGAGGCCTATATTTGAAACATAGAAATCTTGTCCAGAATTCAGAAACATGACACAACTTCATCAACGAATTTCTTACTATTTTAGTCAGAATTTGATTTTATTATCCTATGCAAAAATTGTAGTTCTTGAAGTGTAGTTATTCAAAATGTCTAATTTTGCAGAATTTGGATATTTACAATGGGGGATATAATCAGTTTAGTGAAAGGGTGTAAATTCTAGCAGAATCCGATACTTTGAAAATATCTCCAGTTTAGGCCTAATTGCAGTTCGTATTTTGAAAAACTTCAAGCATGAAAGTTGTAGATAAATAGTTAATCTTTTCATCATAAAATTTTCAGAATTTTCCTCTATCTACAGCAGCCGAAATAAAAGTAACAACAAACTACAAAATTTCAGAATTTCAAGTGGATGGTTTTGCTAGGAATATCTAGGGGTGATTTATGAAATTGAATTATGGCACATAAATTTGACTACCACTACTACATATTAAGTAAAACATGATATAAACATATGATAGCAAGAACCCTTAAATAGAATTCCAAATCCAAGTTAGAATCCTACCTCAAAAAGCTTGTTTTCCTTCGCTCCTTCTCTTTCTTTCTTCTCTAACTTCTTCACACTTGCAACCAACTTGTGATTCTTGATTCTAGGGGAATAATTATGGTTTTCAATTGAAGAAGAAGGAGAAAATGGGGAGGGAGATGGCCGGCCTGATTGGGAGGGAGATGGAAAGGGGAAAAGAGCTGGAAAAGAGAAGATAAAAGGAAGAAAAGAAAAGAAACCTAAAGAAGTATCTACACTCCCATTACCTTGTCCCATAAACCATGCACAACTTAAATTGCCTAAATACCCTCAAGAGTTAGGCCCCCTCCCCCAGTTCTCGGTATTTACAAGTCTGCCATTACTTTATGCACACACTTCTTTATTATACACCCCCCTTTAGTCCAAATTACCATTTTGCCCCTCATCTTTCTAAATATTTACCAGCATGCCACTAATCCAACCCCTTTTCACCCTAGCCCCTCTTACACTAACCCACTTCTCAGAAATTACAAGTATACCATTACTTTATGCCCCCACCGTTTCTCTACACACACATCCACCACGTTCCGCCAAATGACCGAAATGCCCTCACACCTTTCACATAATCACACGACTGCCACTAGCCACATTCACGTCCATATCACATCTTATCAACTCCTTATACTCCAATTACTTATGTATATAGGACTACAGTGTCAGTCGTTGTATAGGAAAAACAGGCCATAACATTACCTATCATCACTAAGAGTTATCATTGACAGATTTGTCAATATAAACCATATGATAACTCTCGTTGGGTCATTCAGTGAACTCATTCTCAAATGAACACATGTGTCACGTCTTCGACTTCGCCAAGTCAAACAACCAAGAGATCATCGTCACCACTGAATGGTGAATACTAAGACACAATGGTCTATCCGATGTTTCGATATCCTTTTCTCGAAACATCTATGATCATGAACGTTTTTAGACCTATTCTACAATCGGTCAAACACTTATTTATGATCTAGATCTCCATCTTGATACATATTTGACCTCGCATTAAGTCTCAGAACTATACCTAAGTTCTAATGAAGACTATATTATTATTAACTTAGGTAGATTCTTACTATACAACTTACTATAATTTTGAACCAGATGTTTGTACACTTACACAGAAATAAATTGCCTCGAGTTCGAGGGCATACCTATCTCCTAACATCTTTCACTTGCACTAAGCCCCATTTATTCCGGTATCTCATACCGCATTTACACATAAGTCTCTCTAGACTTTATATGGTAGAGCCTTTGTGAGTGAATCTGCTAAACCGTCTTCAGTTATAGACTTAAGGAGTTTTCTATGTTCATTTTTGACCACATATTTGAATCTTATCCAACTAATTTCCTTGGTCTCTTGGAATCCATAATTAATGTCTTGCCTGGATCTCATCCAGCTCATCGTATCTTACGAGAATAATCAAAATAAGTTTACTGGTTATTTAGTCGATTCATACTCATTTCTGATAAAGTATCAAACTCTTTGACCACTTTATCAAAACATATATTTCGGCTCCTTAATGCCTTGCATGACTGACCTTGAAAACTCTTTGACCAGTTCATATAAGTTTGTTCTTCTAAATCATATTTAGAAAATAGAGTATACATTAATGCTCCAGTTTTCATGGTCATCATGAGCATTTACATCGAGTTCGGTCCGAGTAGGTCTATACACATCTGCTGGCGAGAAAGTTTCATCATAATACGTTTATAGGAGTTAGGATGATAACCATTCTCAACCAACATAAGTTGTACTTTACTATTTTCCTTCTACACCAATCTTCTAGACTTGAAGATTTACTCACGTTCTTTTGGCATGCAAACTAAAGTACATACTTTATTTACGTGCACGGAACCCTTTCGGATTGCATCAAGTTATTAATCAGAGTTCCTACTCCAAATGGCATCCTGGAAGTTGACTGAGTCACATTAACTATGATGTTTTACTCGACTCTTCGTCTCATGAGACTCGAGTAATCCTTCAACTTCCTAACGATTGATTTAATGAATATCTTTATTGATAAGGTCATCATAGAAACTTATTAAGAACCTAGGCATTATAATCTGGGGTTATCCCAGAAGGAGGATTGTAACTCAGGGTCACTTACCATGTATCGCATAACTCTAACAGAGCACGATTCATGCTCTCTAACACACCGATGTGTTAAGAGACTTGACTTGAGAGAAAATCTCATTTTCTTTTAGTTATGCAAAAATTATATAACTAAGTATTCGACTCTTCGATCCAATTGAATCATTCCAAATACTTCTTTCATTGTGTTCTCTATTTTGTCAGACTTGTGTTTCATCAAGAACACGTGTCGTAATAAAATAATAATTCCTTACCTTGGCTTATTTAGACTTGGGTCCCGGTACATCCAAATGTACGAGACTACGAGTTCACCAACTCATTCTCCCACTGTCTTACAGATGGAATTTCGGCTATCGTACCTTTGAGACAAGATTCATAATTGTCTTTCAACTCATAATACGAGAGGTTAGACCCCTCTTTATGTGACTTGTGAAGCTTAGTCTCATCGGTACGGCCTAGTCTATTTTTCCATATAAGATTTGCTACTAAGTTGTGTATTCATGCATTAACTCTTTAATACAACATTGTTATACATTATAATCACATCATACATTTCTACTAGAGTAATGCGACGACATTCACCAAGTGTGATATAAGTTCCATATGGCCTAAAGACAACTTTTGTTCATTAGCCAATATGTTAGACTATCTTCCTTTGTATAACAATTATTCCGAAATTTTAGACATCAACCATGTCATATTTTCAGTTCCTCCTACTAAGCCTTGTCTTATGATAAACCAAATATTCTTTCTCAATGAATTTTTCTTATTGCCTCTCCTTTCTAAATCACATTTAGACATTTCATGTCCTAACAAAAATATTAGCTATGCAAGCATCACATGCATCCAAACACTTGAGCTTTGCAAACTTGAGGAGACTCAACAAGTTGCTCGTCTCAAGATCTAATTTGGATACATTGTCTTGCACCGCTCTTACACTCATCTTCAGTCAAATAGTTTGATCCAATTTTCAAGCCTTGTAGATTGAAACTATTTTCTATACAACCTTGAGGAGACTCAACAAGTCATATGGAGAAACTGCTTTCAACGTCAATATGTTTAAGCTGCACATGTTCATATAGTAAAGTGTTAAGTAGCATGCTTTTATCATGTTAGATTTTAGAGCTTAAGGAAATCTTTGTCCTTAACTTAGTGCCAGGAAGGAAATTTTAATATCAATGAGAACATATTTTGGTTTATCAAATATTCCTTACCAATCATTTTGTCCAGGAGATTTATTTCTTTTAAGGATATAATAATTTTGGATTCCACCCGGTAAAACATAGAATATCCCTAGTTTAGCATGTGTTCATGATTTTTAAATATAGTTAAAATAGTTTTTAACTATATCTCGCGCTATTTCTGTGATCGTCTTTAGCCGTATAGATGAACGAATATAGTTATTTAATGGGATAGAGATACAACCACCCTGAGCTTCACACCCTTGAGGAGACTCAACAAGTTGATCGACTCTGCAGTTTGGTAGATAACCTCATTTTCAATCACATCAAATGTGACTCCCTCTTGGTTTTTTACCCCAAGTCACTTATGATCTTGAGGAGACTCAATAAACCATAACGACTAGTCTAGTCGAACCCTTATTTTCATGTCTAACATTAACTTACACCGATACTCGAGGAGACCCGACGCAGTGGTTTGGGTTAATACCAGACTACATCACAAGTATGATGGAGTTGGTTTCAAAAAGAGACCATATCATACCTTAAGGAGACTCAACAACTATGAGAGGCGTCTTTTAGTCCCCTAATCCAAAAACAAGGTGGGCTATGGCTAACCTTGAAGAATATTTTTAACGTAATTGACTAGATATAATCGACGATGTCACATAATCATAATTCACATCCTTGCGGTCCAGCGGAGCACGGCCAGGGATTTGTCTAGGCCATGATCGCTATCCCCGGTCGAGCTAGGGTGATCCACAACACTAGTGAAAAAACACTAGACCAGATCATGGTCCATTGAATAAAACTAATTATTCATATGTGTCTTGTCGATTAGAAATGGCTTCATTTAAACTAGTTAATCCTATCAAATAGTTGAATCCTAAAATTCGAAATTATTAGGATTTATTAATAACTTTTATTAATGTCCTTATCAACTATAAGGATTATTATGTTGCTAACCTAGTCATGTATTAGGTATTTAAAATTTAAGTTGCAACAATTTAAATCATAGCCTTTTGTTTAAACTAATTATTAAAATAATTAAAATAATAATTTGGAGAGGGATACCTTAAACAAGAATTTAATATGTTGCAACAATTTTTAAATCATAGCATGTCCATCAAAAATTATCTTACAATTTTCTGGAAGTTTTTAATAGCTATCCTAATAGTTTTTCTTGAATTATCACATAATTAATAAAACTAATATAACCATTATCAACTAAACAATTTAGCTAAGTATTACAAAGCAATTAAAATTTATTTCATGAAATTTTCTTGCTAAACATGCAACTTAAATTTTATCTAATAATTTTAAGTTACATCAAAAATTAACACATAATTTTGAAGATTTATTTTTAAATAAAATTAAATCTAATTTTCAAAAACAATTTTCGAAAATTAAAAACGTTGCTTAAAACGACAATTTTAATAGTTTAAAATTCAACCTCCATCTCATGGAGAAACATGCTGCATTT
This sequence comes from Scilla litardierei, assembly GCA_030789695.1. Classification (NCBI taxonomy): domain Eukaryota; kingdom Viridiplantae; phylum Streptophyta; class Magnoliopsida; order Asparagales; family Asparagaceae; genus Scilla; species Scilla litardierei. Next base: position 528,809,851 of record CM061142.1, read on the forward strand.
TATAAATTGCAAATCATATATCATATAAACAAGGCTCTGATACCACTGTATGGTTTACTGGTCCTTAGGGCAATAAAATCGATGTCCGGCCTAAGTCGGTCGGACGCCGAAAACAAAACAGCAGCGGAAAATCAGACTTAAAATTATTTTAAGTCAACAGCCCTAAAGGTATAAACCATAGCCAAGATCTCTAATATCCCGGGGTTGGGTCCTACCAAACCCTAAGGATAGATCTATCTAACAGTTGCAATTTATAAACGCGTGTTTAATTTAAACTACATACATTTCACTTCGTTTCTGTAAAATACGAAGCGTCGTTTTCAGCAACATTTCTTTGGCCACGCCCGCTTCTCCCGAGCCGAACTGCATCCCGAGCCGCATCTCGTCCCGAGCCGAACCGCTTCTCAAACCGCACCACGTCCCGAGGCGAGCAACTCCCTTGTCGTCGAGCCAACCACACATCGAAGAAGATTTCACCTTGAGTGGATCATTCGTCAAGATTTCGGATCCAATCCAAGCTCCTTCATAGCTTTGTTAGAGCTCGCACATGTGCAAGGAAAAAATGTAGGTAGAAAGAGAATATTTAATTTAAGCTCAGCTCTAGGCTTGCTCACGTTTAATGGAGCTATTCAGATCTGGAGCTTGGGACACGTTTCAAGGGGTAGTATGCCCCTATTTATGTAGGCAGCTGACCCCTCCCAATCACTACATATCCGATGTAGGACTAAAATTATTTAGATATTTTACTTTGTGCGAAAACATGCATTTTGTAAATGCAACATTTGAGCAATTAAATCCAATCCACCATAGACCTCCAAGAGCGATGTCACACACCGTTACAAAGGGGGTTGAATGGTGAATGTGTAGGAAAAATGGCACTCCATTCCGAGTCCGTTTGATCCCTCAAACAAGGCTCCAAAGTTGACCAAAACACCTGCTTTGTGCACACACCCAGCCGCCAGAAGAAACAATTCCTTAGGGTTATAACCCTTTCTGTGGCACCCATTGTGTGGGCCCCATAATTGGCACGGGTTCCCAGCTCGACGCGTGCTCAGCACACGCGCGTGCTCGTGTGCTGAACACATGCCTGCAGCGCGTGGCAGGCGAGACCCCACCCGAACGAAGAGGGCGGGCCTACCCGCTGGTTGCGTGCCCTGCCCTCAAATATGCGAGCGGGCTGAGCCTGCAATATGAAAGGGCGGTCCCTAAGCCTACCCTTGGGTCATGCCCAGGGAGCCTGTGCTCGAGCAGGCCGCTTGCAGTGGCCTGGGCTCGAGCACAGCCAGCCTGGGTCTCACCCAGGGAGCCTGGGTTCGACCCAGCCACTTGAAGTGGCGTGGGCTCGAATCCAGATAGCCTGGTCGAGGTCAAATAGCTTGTGTACCCACTTTTTTGGTGTTTTAGGCTCATTTTGAGTCCGATTTTGACGCGGTTTGAACCTTCATTTAGGCCGGTATGATCACGTCATCCATGTAACCATTTTCACATGTTTATTATATTAAAAATGCATGTAAACATTTTACGACACATTTAATTCCTTTGAATCATATGCAAAATTCCCACATCTTATTATTAAAAAACATTTGCATCAAATACAAATGAACTAAGGGCATACATCTCCAACAAACGTGCACCCCAAGCAATTTCTCCCCTAGTCTGTTTCGTCGTGCTTTGTGAGCTTTGTAGGGTTCGACCATCCGTTTGGCTGTTTTAGTATTTCTTCCGGGTAATAGTCGACCCTCGCAAGGTATGATATCACATCGTCGCTCGCCCGTGAAGAGGCTCATATACGATCTCCCGCCCTCTGGTCTTAGTTGGGAAGACACATTCGTGTTTTTTGTTCTCCCCGACATAGGTCCGATGCTTAATGGTTGGAGTTCTCCGAGCCCTGACCTCGCTGAAGGGTCCAGGTTAGTACGAGAAGAGATCAAGGCCGGGTTAACGTCGGGGGAGGTCGAGGCGGCTAAACTTCTCTTGAGCTGACCGAGGCGAGGGAGGTCGACTTCATATTTGTAGGATGGCCATCAACTGAAGACCGTTTTGTCAAGTCCGGGTAATGCATACTGCTTCTGTGTCTTTATCACAACTACTTACGATAATTATATTCGTTGTTTGCAGATATGACTAGCAGAGCTTACAGAAATGTGGACCCTGGACTGGGTCGAATCTAGAGAGAACAACACAGGAAGAAGAAACGCACTGAGGGATCGAGTGCTCAGTCCTCCCTTCCCCTCAGTCAGAGCTCTTCCTCCGACGGAGGTGAGGTCAAGTAGACCTCGAGGTCATCCTCACGTGCCTCGTCGAGGGAGGCCCTGAGTCGAGCTATTACTCACTCTGCCCCCACCCATTGCCTCCATCCTTGTCTCGGAGTCTCCAGTGGTGGAGGATGTTGAGGTTGTTGTGGCTCTTGAGCCTACTGAAATTGTCAGCAAGAAATGGGGTCCATCCTCCTATAAAGGGGAGGACTTGAAAAAAGAAGGCAGGTCGAGGAGACGAACCCTCCACTTTCACCCATGGCTAAAGGTCGGGAGGTGGCTGACGTGCGTTTATATTTCATATATTTACGCGCGTTTTCTTACGTGTTTTTCCATATTTACCGCCGTCTTTTATTTGTTTTCTCGTGTTTTCTTATGTTTTCTTGTTTTCTTTCACTTTTCCGTGTTTTCCGTGTTTTGCAGGAGTTTTCTGGCATTTGGGGCGTAAAACGATGATATCATGTGTCCCCGGAGAAACGGGAGGACTCACGCGTGATCCAGGGGGTCAAACGACGAAGATTGCATCTTTCAGCCCCTCACCCGGTCGGTTGGTCATCTCCAACCGATCGGGTGATGCACGCATGCACCACCCGGGCACAGCTTGGAGCTCACGAGAAGTCACCCGGTCGGTTCAGTGACCGGGTCAAAAGCTCAAAGTCTCTGGAAATTCGAAGCTGATTTCCAACCGATCGGGTGACCTTCACCCGATCGGTTCACTTGTAGCTGAATTTCAACAGCCAAGACTCGAAGCTCCAACCGATCTCCTCACCCAGTCCGCTCCAAGATCGAACCAGTCGGCACCAAGATCCAACCGACCGCACCAAGTTCCAACCGACCGGTTCATACTGACCGGGTGAAACCCCCGCATTGCGCTATGATTTTGTGAAGCGGCTCACCCGACCGGTTGACTTGTCAACCGATCGGGTGATGCCGTTTTCTATAAATAGAACCCTAGGTTTCCCAGATTCGGGAGTTGGTTATTTTTTACTGTTTTCTTCATTTTGTGACGGCTGTAATTTCCCTGTTTTTGTAAGTTTTCGGATCTTTGTAAAACTTTAGTATTATCTTAATTGCTTTACTACCTTTGCATTCCTATTGTCTGATTATGATTTTAACGGTCTATTTTCATTTAGATCGCTTTTTAATGAATATTTGTGAGTAGTTCCCAAATCTGGGATTTTGGCGGAAACCCTTTCGGGGGCTCATCCCGATGCATCCATAGGGTTAGGAAATCGATAGGGATTAGGAATCTAACGGTTACGCGGGGTGTTTTATTGTCATCGGCGGGAAAAACACCGCCTTTGACCGTTGGGCCAAGGGGGAATAAACTTGGCGGTTGACTCCCTAGCCATAGCTCACGCCCTTAGCGTAGACGCCGAATCCTAGCGCGCGGGAGCGGCAGGATAAGACGTTGGGAGTTATCGTTGCGAGCTTAGTGCTCCCGGTGTCGATCAGTGTTAATGGACACGGGAGTGCCCACTGATCGAACCCGGGAAGTCCGGCGTATCATCCTGGGCACCGACCGGAATATCGGGCCCATGGGATGCCGGTACCACTTTTAGAGGCAACGTCTCACCATTAGACCCTGATTCCGATCGCCATCCTACCCGTAGGCTGTATCGTTGAGAGTCGCTCGCTGGGGTGGAAACCAAAGTCCCGGGTTTTGTTTTCATATTGTCTATACCTTGCATTCCTTTACCGTGACAACCCATCTTTCGATCTGGGCTAGCTCGACCACGGGGTGATTTTGGTCCTCTTTGACACAAGCACATCCTAGCCTCCCTGTGTTCAACCCCCAAGCCACACTACAACACCGTGCGCTTACGGTTACAAATATCTAAACCCTCACGAGGGTCCCCCGGTCATTTGCGGCTTGCAAACCGGGGGCACATTAGTGGCCCCCTTCGATCCTCAGGGGACGATCGAGACCCCAATGGCTCATCCTCTGGATAAGTGTCCACGAGGAAGTATCGACCCACCTGCTCCATTGGTCAGCCCGATCCCCTCGAAGTTCGAACGAGTTCTGTTGCTAAATCAGCTCTCGTCTTGTTCCTCAGGACCTGTTTGAGTTGAACCTCATCAGCCTCCCTTTACCGTCGGAAAGGAAGAGTAAACCCTGTCAGACTTTGGAAGGAATGCTTGATTGGTCGAGAACTCCATTCTCCCTCAGGATTTGGAGCTCCTTTAAGGTTTGGACATTGAAAGGGTGGCCAACTTCTTCGTGGGATGAGGATACCAGGTAAGTTGTTCGCCATCGTCTCTCGACTTGTAATATGGCTATACTTGATCGACGCTTTCCATAAATGTCCATCTTTGGTGCCATATTCCACCACCAGGCCATCGACATAATTGAGGGAAGGCGACGGGCGGAGACCGCTGAGTGCAAGTCCTTCGAGCTCAAATCAAAGATAAGGAAGATGGAAGAGGACTTGGAGAAAGTGCTTACGGCCAAGTCTGAGGCCGAGTAGGCAGCCTCGGAGGCCAAGACTAGCCTCCCGTCTATGTCTAACCTGAAAAAATCGACTGAGGTTCAATTGGGAAGGAGAGGTCCCGGCTCCAGGCAGACCTCGAAGCCTCGAAGAGGGAAATAATTGAGCTTTGAGCCAAGGCTACTGCCTCGGAGAAGTCAGTGGCAGTTTACAAAGTGGAGGTATCTGAGCTTCAGGCCAAAGCTATTGAGTCAGAGAGGGAAGTCGAGATTTATAAGGAGGATCTTACGGCGAGGTTTACAAAAGCGATGGAAGCCTTCCAGAATGTCTTTATGTCGAAGAGTGCTCCCCCCTCTTAGGCTGGTAGAATTTTGACTCAGGTTTTATGTAACCGTTTTGAAATGAATAAAAAGAACTTTTGATTTTTCTTCTATCTTCAAGATTCATTTGAGCGAATGTGCATGAGTGGCCCCTCAATGACTCAATGTTCAATTTTCCAAAAATCAATTGTAAGTTGGGTCATTGATACGTCAGGCATATTCACCCGATAAATATGATCTTTAGATCATGGATCATGGGGACATGCTGTCGATGGTCCCTCGGCTTATAGCTTTTGGTCGACGATGGTGGAGGGTCGTTCAGTGGCGAGGGGTGTTTCCTCGGCTTACGGCTGACGACGAGGGTCATCCGGTAGCGAGGGGTGAGGCCCCTTCGACTTACAGTCGAAGACAGTCGATGTTCGTTCAGCAGAGAGGGGTGGTCCCTCGTCTTTCAGCTTACGACGAGGGTCGTTCAGTAGATAGGGGCGATGCCCCTTCGACTTACGACCGACGACGGTCGAGGTTCGTTTAGTAGCGAGATTTGGCCCCTCGGCGTATGGCTGATGATGAGGGTCGTTCAGTAGTGAGGGATGATGCCCCTTCGACTTACGGCCAACGATGATCGAGGGTCGTTCAGTGGCGGGGGATGGCCCCTCGGCTTATGGCTGGCGATGAGGGTCGTTCGGTAGTGAGGGACAAGGCCCCTTCGACTTACGATTGACGACGATTGAAGGTCGTTCTATGGCGGGGGTGGCCCCTCGACTTAAGTCTGATGATGAGGGTCGTTCGTTAGCGAGGGACGAGGCTCCTTCGACTTACGGTCGACGACGATCGAGGGTCGTTCAGGGTGGGGGTGGGCCATCGGCTTACGGCTGACGATGATTATAAAACATTTAATAGATAGGAGAAAAGATCGAATTTGTATTTATCCTACGTTGTCATAAAGTAAAAATAAAGGTAAATTTCAATCACCACGATATATTTCCTATTGCTAGTACAATCATTGATAGTACTTTCGTAAATGCTCAGCATTCCAAGGATGGGAAAGCTCACTGTCATCCAATGTAGCGAGTCGATGGGTGGCCAGGCCAAGAACATCGATCACCTTGTAGGGGCCTTCCCATTTCGCAGCAAGCTTTCCATATTTGAGGATATTAGGAGTGAAGGTAGCCTTATGTAACACCAGGTCGCCTATACAAAAACTTCACCCTCGAACTTTGGAGTTGAAATATCGAGTCATGCGCCAATTTTGTTCAATGAGGGTCGTCAGGGCTCGTTCGCGAACTTCATCGATCAACTGTAGGTTAAGCTCGAGTCCCTCTGAGTTTCTCTCCTTATCGTAGTATTGGAGGCGAAGCGGTTGATTCGGTGTATAAATTGCATATCCCCTCTCCCCACTTCTGGGCATTTTATGTGTATGTCATGTTTATATTGGCTTTGATACGTGTGTATCCGTGATATGGTGAATTATTAAAGCCTATTTTTATTTTATACATAAAATGCGATTTCTATGGACTAATCTTAGCTTCTCTTATTTTTCAGGTACTCCTGTGAATTTTCTGGATTTTTTAGAATTTTCCAGGATTATTTGGAGCTTGGAGCTATTTTTGGGAATTTTTCAAGCCATGGAAGCTGTTCTGGAAATTTAAAAAGGAAAATAAAAAACCATGACTTGTGGGCCACCCTGATTGACCGGCCCACATCCACAACAGGCGGGGCACGCGGCCCGCACGTGCCCCTTAAACGCAGGTGGGGGCACGCGGCCCATGCGTGCCATTTGCTTGCAGGCAGGGGCCTGCTGTTGCGGGTCGGGCGGCCAATGTCGTGCCCGACTCGGCCCCCTGCCCCCAGCAGGCGGGCGGGGCACGCACCCCACGCGTGCCCCTGCCCCATGATGCGAGCGTGGCCAGCACCCGACCGCAAGCTGTTTGAGTGAATATGGGCTATTTTGGGGCGCAGATTTGACCCGATTGCCTAGTTGCAGACCCATTAAGCTGGGAGTGCGTTTTATGGCAAATTTGGGGCTGTTTTAGCCCCAATCTTCTTTCTAGCTGAAAATTTTAGGGCTTGGAGGCCATGGGGATATTACAAGCTTGGATGAAGAGCAAATAGGTGGATGCAAGAGCTCATTTAGGAGACATCTTGGGTGAAATCTTTCCACTCCCTTTTGTATTTTTAGCACTCTCTATTGTATTGAACTTGGGATGATGAATATGTATAAAAATCACATCTTGTTTCTTATGATTGAGTAGTGTTAAATGCTTGGGTCGTGATTCATGATGGTTGGTTGTTAATCTTAGTTCTACATGCATGTTACCGATTTCAATGTATATGTTGGATGAATCATTTGTGCACACTTTTATTGTTTAAGTCCAAAGAGGGTACACTTTGAGAAAAGCCCATGTTCCTATTTTGATTAGTGCTATGGTGATGCATCCATACTTATTGCAAATTATTGTGTTCATGAATTTAAAATTTACCGATTGAGCATGCCATAGCCGGAAGCCCAATTGAGTTACGTGTAGGTCATTTGAGCTTGATTAACACCAACCTTAGTGAACCTACAACACATGCTCTCCTCCTAGCTATTCTAACCCCCTATTTGGTTCTCTAACCCTACCTACTTAGGTTAGGATTATAGATTCATCACACATTTTCCCACTATCATTCACTTAGCAAGGTGGTTGTATCACACTTTTCCTTCCTTTATCGTTTAAACTTCCGAGTGTAGAGCAACTTGTCCCCATGATCCAACCCGATCTTACCGGTTATAAATTTTGTATTGCATTGATGCTCCTGCACTTGAGAGTGGAAGGCGCGCTTCCTTTGCATGTTTTTCTGGTTCAATCAATTGGCGCTATTGTCAGGAACAACTGTTTCTATTGTTTGCATTTTTTGATTGATTTTGGAAGTTTTAGTGTGATTCTTCTATCTCTTAGTGTAACGGTCGGTTTCCGATCGTACTTTCTTTGTGCACGTGCTCTTGATCGTGCACGTGTTTATTTTAGACTCTATTTGATTTTGAACATTATTGTGTGATATGTTGTCGTGATCGTCTCTGAAAGTATTAGAGTGTGGAACGACTTTGGAATGACATATCTCGAGTCATTATTCCACGATACTATCTTATTTGATGTGACGTCGCGACTTTCTGTTTTGACGCGAGACGTTTCTATTTTTAGTTTCGCCTCTCGACGTTGAAATTTAGATCCGTCTTCTCCACTTTCTTCCTTTAGTCGCCCCGAACACCCCATAATTATTTTACAATTTTTAGGCTTAATTTGACCTATTTCCATTTTTTTGAAAGTTTTAAATAATTTTAAAACCTATTTTTATAAGTGTTTTAATTATAATAAAATTCCTATATTATAATAACGCGTTAAAGAATTTTTTGACCAAATTTCAGAATTTTTGGCCGCACACAACTTGCGTGAGGGAGAGGAGAGTGAATTTGTTTTAAATAAATTATTTTAAATATTTTAATTAATTTTCTTAAAACCCTAGACCTAACCCTAGCTCTAATCTATTTAAATAAACCCTAGGCTAGGTTATTTTCGCAGCCACACAAACCCTAGCCGTCAAAAACACTTCCCAAGCTTCGTCGCAACGTTGCGACAGCCGCCCAGTGACCGACGGCCGCCCCTGCAATTCCCCGTGCCCGACCGGCGCTCCGCTCCGCATCGCCCGCTTGCAGCGCTCCGCTACAAGTCCCCCCACTGTCGCCCGCTCCGACCGAGGCCATCCCTCGGTCTGACCGAGCGAACAGCCCGCACCTCGCTTCGTCCGCACGCTGCAGCGCTTCGTTGCAGCCGCTCCGCATCTGCCCCGCACCCACTAGCGCACGACCGACGCCTTCGCCCGCACCGACCGAGAGCCGCTCCACAGCGCTGCACGCCCGCACCCGCAAGCGTCCGACCGAGGGATCCGCTCGGTCTGACCGAGGATTTCCCTCGCACCGCACCACGACCCCGCCTCCGCTGCGCTGCATCACTCCCGACCGAGAGTTTCTCTCGGTCTGACCGAGAGTTTCTCTCGGTCTGACCGAGAGAAACCCCCGCACCGACGGTGTCCGACCGACGACAGTTCGTCGCAACATTGAATCTTCCACACCAACTCCTGTGGTGGCCCCAAGTTCTCCAGAGGTGTTGTGGGTCCCCCATTGACCCCTAGCACTACTGTGGGCCCCACTTGGGTGTGCTACTTTGCGGATTTGCGGTCTACGACGTTACGACACGTCGTAGGCCTTCGTCGCAAGTTTCAACTTTCGGGGAATCGTGCGAGGACCAGATCTGAAGCTGAGGAGTCCTCCGTTCAGACACGACTTCCAATCTACGACAAACTCCGGTTCAGGTTGGTTCCCCGAAACTCGTAGAAACCCCCACAATAGCTGACTGAACCCTAAACTAAAAATCATCAACTTGAACTAAAATTTATTTTCCAGCACCAGTAAAACATTGTACACATCTAGAAAATCGACAAATGGACTTTGTTGACTGTGCACATAGGATAGATCGTCGATTAGGCTGAAACATCAAAAAGTGACTTTTGACGAATAGGATAGTCCCGATAACCTAGAAACGAAACCCTAATAGGATTTGATGAAATTGAGACCTGACACCGTCGCCGTGGCAATATTTCAGACGGACTTCCGCGGACGAGACGCTTGGACGAGATGCTTCGAGAGAACGACACACTCGCCATCGCAGGCAAGTGTATCCACTTGCACTTTTGGCCGTGCTTAGGCCTTAGTTGGTTAGAATTGATAACTGTGAACAAAAAGAACCGGACGTGAAATGATACCGTCCGGGACGATTCCTGACGGCTCAGACTTGACGACGAAGTCTGAGCCCGACAACAACAACTTTTGATATCGTAGGGCTATCATGTGTGTGTGTGTGTGGACACCCTAGAATAACCCTTCCCATCTTGTCACGTCACGTCCCGTCTTGCACAGCCTGCGGGCAATAGGGCACTCTTCGAGTGATCCCTTGTACAGATTCACAGCCTGCGGGCAATAGAGCACTCTCCAAGCTAGAGAGAGTGATCCCTTGTACGGATACACAGCCTACGGGCAATAGGGCACTCGCCAAGCTAGAGCGAGTGATCCCTTGTACTGTTTGTCTTGTCTTGTCTTTCCTTGGGGTTTGGGGTTGGGTTGAGCGTGCGCACGGCAAGAGGGTCTAATCCCCCTCGAACCGTAAGGCGTGAACCCTTTCGTGTCTCACTTGTCTTGTCCCGTCTTGTTCCGTCATGTCCCGACTTGTCATGACACCTATAGGCTAGTCCCGTAGTTGGTAGCACACGCTACGACTACTACTTGCTGCGCTTTACTTTCTGCTGCGTTACTTCTGTTTGTTACTCAGTTATAACCCCAGCATGCTAATCAACCAGAAAAACGTTGTCTAAAAGTTGATACACTTGTAGTTAGGTCTAACCCTTTTGTAGACCTAACCTGACGTACAGTTCCTTCTTTTGGTGCTGTACGTCAGGTGTTGAGCCAGAGTACGTCGACGAGGCGGACTTGCCAGCAGAAGGAGAGCCGGAGGACGTTGATCTGGAGTATGACCCAGAGGAGGACCAGAGTTAGAGGCCTCTCGTTGCTGATCCAGAGTTGCCTTCTCAGTTTAGTTTGGGTGCGTAGCACCTTTTGTTTTCTTGACTAGGTTGGGTGCTTGCACCGGTAGTTTTAGTTTCTGCAGTTGTAGCCCTTCGGGCGTTTTTAGACTCTCAGTACTTTTGGATGTTTTATTTGGAATAAAATGAAATGATATCTCTTTTCAGTACTTTTGTTGTTCCGTACTAACTTGCAGGGGCCTGTTTCCTTCGTTTTGGAATACCACAGACGCTTATTGGGTCTGGACTCTCAGCCCCGACCTAAGCGGGCCTTAGTCATGCTTCGCCTCCGTCCTTTTTGGGAAGCGGGGCGTGACAGGTTTTAGTGGTGGCCCATGCAGGTCCCATCCTTCTACGAATACGGAACAATCGAAGTATTGAAATTCATTTTATTATCATCCAGTATCGTACGAGTCTAATCTCTGTGTTTCTGTCAATAGGATGGCAGGACGACGCGTTACCCGATCGGGGAACTCAGGAGATGGAGTTTCGGAGGACCAGGGCGGATACTTCCGTCAGTTTCTGGGTGTGATGAGGGAGATGCTGGATGTTCAGCATCAGTTGGTTCAGCAGTCCCAGCGTGCTGCCCAGGCTGTTCCAGTTGCACCACCACCACCTCCACCTGCCCCACGAGCTGCTCCAGGAGTGAAGCAGTTCAACGAGCTCCAGCCAAGGACATTTTCGGGGAAGGAGGGACCCCTAGCTGCTGACGTGTGGATCCAGAGCATGGAGGAGAAGTTAGTTGCTGCGAAGATTCCTGACGATACCCGGGTGGAGATAGCGAAGATGCAGCTGATGGAGAATGCGAGGAACTGGTGGCGCATCGAGGAGAGGCGTCTTGAGAATCCAGTTGGGTGGAAGACCTTCAGGTCTATGTTCAAGGACAAGTATTTCACCAAGTCTGCTAGGAGGGAGCTGCTGAGCAAGTTTATAGATCTGAAGTAGGGGGATATGACTGTCGAGGAGTTGAAGCTGAGTTCGAGATGCTGTGCCGTTTTGCCCTGCATATGGTGAGGAAGGAGGAGAAGCGAGCTGGTCGCTTTCGTCAGGGACTGCATCCGAAGATCCAGGCTTCTATGTCTTCGGTGAGTTTCACGACTATGAGGGAGGTGCTGGATACTGCGAAGAATCATGAGCTTATTTCGCTCCTACCTGACCCTCCAGCTGATAAGGGGAAGCGTCCCATGGATCAGTACCGGCCACCTGCTAGGCCGGCGATGAGGCCAGTTCAGACAGTACCATTCAAGAGGCCTGGAGCACCAGTTCAGATTCAGGGCAAGGGCCCGTGCCACTTCTACAGAAAGCCTGGACATGTTCAGGCCACCTGCAGGAAGAAGATGGGGCTATGCTTAGTTTGTGGAGATGCCTCGCATGCTGTGAGGGATTGTCCGAGAGCTCGTCATGCTGTAGTTGGAGCGCCAGACCCGCTGCAGATGAGAGCGCCTGCTCAAGTTCAGAGAGGACCTGCTGTTCGTGGACCACCTTTGGCGCCACAGAGGCAGATGTTTCAGAGAGCAGCACAGCCCCAGAGGCCGGCGTACACCATGACTGCTGTGGAGACTGAGGAGCTGGATGGAGTTATTGCAGGTAACTCTTGATCCTAGTCTTTCATTTCATAGTTTAGATCTTATTATTTGTGTTGTTTGTTGACTGGTTTGCTAGAGTAGCTTGGTTTGACTGTAGTCGTTTATATCTTAGGCACCATTCTAGTGTCCTCTCACCCAGCCTTGGCTTTGTTCGACTCCGGTGCATCTATGTGCATCATATCCCGGAGGTTTGTTACAAAGCACTCCATTCCCACCCCTACACTCCCTAAGTGTTGGGACATCACCACAGGGAACGGAGTGGTGACAGTGAATTTGGGATGTCGATCGATTTCTTTGGTGGTCAGTGGACACGAGCTCTTCGCAGATTTCATTGTCCATGATCTGCCACACTTCGATGTCGTTCTTGGCATCGATTGGTTGGGAGATTTCCACGCCTCGATCGACTGTCACAACAAGAGGGTGGTGTTCCGGAATCCAGGCCATCCGGAGTTCGAGTTCTGCAGCAGAGATGAGTCGCTTGGGCCCATCAGATTTCGGGCCAAGCCGGAGGTGCCGATTGTTACAGCCATGCAGATGGAGATGGAGATCGAACGACCAGCAGTCGTCAGAGACTTCGACGACGTCTTCCCGGAGGATATCTCGGGTCTGCCACTCGACAGAGCTCTTGAATTTTGTATTGATCTTATGCCAGGAGCGCAGCCGATATCAAAGGTGCCGTACCGTATGGCTCTCGCTGAGCTCGAGGAGCTGCGAAAGAAGTTAGATGAGTTGCTGCAGAAGGGTTTCATCCACCCTAGGGTGTCACCATGGGGTGCACCAGTTTTGCTTAAAAAGAAGAAGGATGGGTCTCGCAGGATGTGCGTGGATTATCGAGGATTGAATGCTGTCACCGTGAAGAATAAGTATCTGCTGCCATGCATCGACGATATCTTTGATCAACTTGGAGGTTCGAGAGTCTTCTCGAAGTTGGACTTGAGGAGCGGGTACCATCAGTTGAAGGTGAAGAAGGATGATGTTCCGAAGACAGCTTTCCGGACGAAGTACGGACATTATGAGTTCGTGGTCATGCCGTTTGGCGTGACCAATGCTCCAGCTGTGTTCATGAATTTGATGAACTTGATTTTCTACGACTTCCTGGATAAGTTTGTCGTTATCTTCATTGATGACATTCTTATTTATTCGAAGTCTGAGGAGGAGCACATCTGTCATCTGAGGACAGTGCTGGAGACGCTGAGGCGACACAAGCTTTATGCCAAGTATAGCAAGTGCGAGTTCTGGCTGGACAGAGTCGCATTCCTGGGACACGTGGTGTCCGGTGATGGCATATCTGTGGATCCAGAGAAGGTCAGAGCAGTCAGAGATTGGTCGACTCCGTAGTCAGCGTCAGACATCAGGAGCTTCCTTGGTTTAGTAGGCTATTATCGGTGATTCATCAAGGATTTCTCGAAGATTGTAGAGCCGATGACGAAGCTGACGAGGAAGGACGTGGAGTTTCTTTGGTCAGATGTTTGTGAGGAGGCCTTCAGTATCTTGAAGGCGAGATTGACCACGGCACCGGTGTTGGCGGTACCGGATCGAAGCGGAGGCTTCGAAGTTTATTGTGATGCATCAGGGAAGGGCCTAGGATGCGTCTTGCATCAACATGGCCACGTGGTCGTGTACGCTTCTCGTTAGTTGAGGACTCATGAGAAGAATTACCCGACGCACGATCTAGAGTTGGCAGCAGTGATTTTTGCACTGAAGATTTGTAGGCACTTCTTACTAGGTGAGAGTGTGAAGATTTTCACCGATCACAAGAGTTTGAAGTACATATTTACGTAGAAGGAGCTCAACATGCGTCAGAGGCGATGGTTATAGCTCATGGCTGACTACGAGATTGATTTGCAGTATCATCCGGGAAAGGTGAACGTAGTGCCGGATGCCTTGAGTAGACTTCCTACTGTGATGATGCATACTGCCGACTGGAGGATTCAGCAAGAGCTGAGAGAGATGGATTTGGAGGTTGTCCTACCTGGTGTAGTCCATTCATTCATGAATTTGCAGATTCAGTCCACGATCGTGGATCGGATCAAGGCAGCACAGGTAGGAGATCCGAAGCTGCAGAGGATCTGGAGGCAGGTTGAAGCTGGACTACGTACGGAGTTCGTGATTCATGAGGATGGTTTGCTGCGGTACGGCAGCAGGCTCTGTGTACCTGCAGGTGATGTTCGTGAGGAGCTGTTGAGCGAGTCTCATAGCTCGCCATATTCTATACATCCTGGGGGCACCAAGATGTATAAGGATCTCCGTCTGAATTATTAGTGGATTGGCATGAAGAGGAGTGTGGCACGGAGCGTTGCCAAGTGTTTGATATACCAACAAGTGAAGGCTGAGCACCATCGTACTGCTGGGTTGCTGCAACCGCTTCTTATTCCGGAGTGGAAGTGGCAACATATTACGATGGACTTCATGACTGGTTTACCTCGGACCCCGAGGCAGAACGACACAGTTTGGGTGATCGTAGATCGGTTGACCAAGTCTGCGCACTTTATACCATTCCGAGTGGGCCAGTCTACGGAAGCTTTGGCGAGGAAATATCTGGAGGTAAATTTCTTCTTTACTTCTCTTTTAATTTCCTCTTGAGTTGGTTGTAACGTAGACCGTGTACGTGCAGGAGATTGTACGCTTACATGGAGTCCCCGTGAGCATTGTGTCTGACCGAGACACGAGGTTCACATCTCAGTTCTGGAGAAGTCTGCAGGAGCATTTGGGTACGAGTCTGAGTTTCAGCATGGCGTACCACCCGCGGACTGATGGCCAGTCCGAGAGGACTATTCAGATTCTGGAGGATATGATGCGAGCTTGTATGCTCGATTTGAAGGGATCATGGGAGGACCATCTTCACTTGGTGGAGTTCTCATATAACAACAGCTACCAGGCGAGCATTGGCATGGCGCCGTTTGCTGCCTTATATGGGAGGAAATGTCGATCGCCGCAGAGCTGGGATGACATCGGAGATCGGGAGCTGTTGGGTCCAGAGATGATAGTGGAAGCTGTGGATGTCGTGAGAGACATCAGGGAGAAGCTTAGAGTTGCACAGGATCGCTTCAAGCATTAGGCAGATGCCAAGAGGAGACCTTTGGAGTTTCAGCCTGGAGATCACGTCTTCCTGAAGATTTCTCCGAACCACGGAGTTATTTGTTTTGGGAAGAAGGGAAAGCTGAGTCCGAGGTATATTGGGTCGTTTGATGTGCTTGAGCGTGTGGGAGCAGTGGCCTATCGCCTTGCTCTGCCACCATCTTTGGTGGGGGTTCACGACGTATTCCACGTATCTCAGCTACGTCAGTACGTCAGTGATCCGTCGCACACGGTTGATTTCTCAGAGATTACGGTTCGCCCGGACCTGACATATGATCAGCAGCCTGTGCAGATCTTGGACCGTCGACAGAAGCAGTTGAGGAATAAGATAGTCGACCTGGTGAGAGTGATGTGGCGTCACGGATCACCTGGAGAGTCCACCTGGGAGCGAGAGGATGATATGAGAGAGCACTTCCCGCATCTTTTCCCCAGCGATGCTTGATGTTGATTCCAAGGACGGAATCATTTCTAAGTTGGGGAGGATGTAACGGTCGGTTTTCGATCGTACTTTCTTTGTGCACGTGCTCTTGATCTTGCACGTGTTTATTTTAGACTCCATTTGATTTTGAACATTATTATGTGATATGTTGTCGTGATCATCTCTGAAAGTATTAGATTGTGGAACGACTTTGGAACGACATATCTCGAGTCGTTATTCCACAATACTATCTTATTTGATGTGACGTCGCGACTTTCTGTTTTGACACGAGACGTTTCTATTTTTAGTTTCGTCTCTCGACGTCGAAATTTAGATCCGTCTTCTCCACTTTCTTTCTTTCGTCGCCCCGAACACCCCATAATTATTTTACAATTTTTTAGGCATAATTTGACCTATTCTCCATTTTTTTGAAATTTTAAATAATTTTAAAACCTATTTTTATAAGTGTTTTAATTATAATAAAATTCCTATATTATAATAACGCTTTAAAGAATTTTTTGACCAAATTTCAGAATTTTTGGCCGCACACAACTTGCGTGAGGGAGAGGAGAGTGAATTTGTTTTAAATAAATTATTTTAAATATTTTAATTAATTTTCTTAAAACCCTAGACCTAACCCTAGCTCTAATCTATTTAAATAAACCCTAGGCTAGGTTATTTTCGCAGCCACACAAACCCTAGCCGTCAAAAACACTTCCCAAGCTTCGTCGCAACATTGCGACAGCCGCCTAGTGCACGACCGACGGCCGCCCCCGCAATTCCCCGTGCCCGACCGGTGCTCCGCTCCGCATCGCCCGCTTGCAGCGCTCCGTTGAAAGCCCCCCCGCTGTCGCCCGCTCCGTTGAAAGCCCCCCTCGCTGTCGCCCGCTCCGACTGAGGCCATCCCTCGGTCTGACCGAGAGAACAGCCCGCACCCCGCTTCATCTGCACGCTGCAGCGCTTCGTTGCAGCCGCTCCGCATCCGCCACACACCTGCTAGCGCCTGACCAACGCCTTCGCCTGCACCGACCGAGAGCCGCTCTGCATCGCTCCGCAGCGCTGCACGCCCGCACCCGCAAGCGTCCGACTGAGAGCCGCTCTGCATCGCTCCGCAGCGCTGCACGCCCGCACCCGTAAGCGTCCGACCGAGGGATCCGCTCGATCTGACCGAGGATTTCCCTCGCACCGCACCACGACCCCACCTCCGCTGCGCTGCATCACGCCCGACCGAGAGTTTCTCTCGGTCTGACCGAGAGAAACCCCCGCACCGACAGTGTCCGACCGATGACAATTCGTCGCAACATTGAATCTCCCACACCAACTCCTGTGGTGGGCCCCCCAAGTTCTCCAGAGATGTTGTGGGTCCCCCATTGACCCCTAGCACTGCTGTGGGCCCCACTTGGGCGTGCTACTTCGTGGATTTGCCGTCTACGACGTTACGACACGTCGTAGGCCTTCGTCGCAAGTTTCAACTTTTGGGGAATCGTGCGAGGACCAGATCTGAAGCTGAGGAGTCCTCCGTTCAGACACGACTTCCAATCTATGACAAACTCCGGTTCAGGTTGGTTCCCCGAAACTCGAAGAAACCCCCACAATAGCTGACTGAACCCTAAACTAAAAATTGTCAACTTGAACTAAAATTTATTTTCCAGCACCAGTAAAACGTTGTACACATCTAGAAAATCGACGAATGGACTTTGTTGACTGTGCACATAGGATAGATCGTCGATTATGCTGAAACATCAAAAAGTGACTTTTGACGAATAGGATAGTCCCGATAACCTAGAAACGAAACCCTAATAGGATTTGATGAAATTGAGACCTGACACCGTCGCCGTGGCGATATTTCAGACGGACTTCCGCGGACGAGACGCTTGGACGAGACGCTTCGAGAGGACGACACACTCGCCATCGCAGGCAAGTGTATCCACTTGCACTTTTGGCCGTGCTTAGGCCTTAGTTGGTTAGAATTGATAACTGTGAACAAAAAGAACCGGACGTGAAATGATAGCGTCCGGGACGACTCCTGACGGCTCAGACTTGACGACGAAGTCTGAGCCCGACAACAACAACTTTTGATATCGTAGGGATATCATGTGTGTGCGTGTGTGTGGACACCCTAGAATAACCCTTCCCGTCTTGTCACGTCACGTCCCGTCTTGCACAGCCTGCAGGCAATAGGGCACTCTTCGAGTGATCCCTTGTACAGATTCACAGCCTGCGGGCAATAGGGCACTCTCCAAGCTAGAGAGAGTGATCCCTTGTACGGATACACAGCCTGCGGGCAATAGGGCACTTGCCAAGCTAGAGCGAGTGATCCCTTGTACTATTTGTCGTGTCTTGTCTTTCCTTAGGGTTTGGGGTTGGGTTGAGCGTGTGCAGGGCAAGAGGGTCTGATCCCCCTCGAACCGTAAGACGTGAACCCTTTCGTGTCTCACTTGTCTTGTCCCTTCCGTCACGTCCCGACTTGTCATGACACCTGTAGGCTAGTCCCGTAGTTGGTAGCACATGCTACGACTACTACTTGCTGCGCTTTACTTTCTGCTGCGTTACTTCTGTTTGTTACTCGGTTATAACCCCAGCATGCTAATCAACCAGTAAAACGTTGTCTAAAAGTTGATACTCTTGTAGTTTGGTCTAACCCTTTTATAGACCTAACCTGACGTACAGTTCCTTCTTTTGGTGCTGTACGTCAGGTGTTGAGCCAGAGTACGTCGACGAGGCGGACTTGCCAGCAGACGGAGAGCCGGAGGACGTTGATCCGGAGTACGACCCAGAGGAGGACCAGAGTTAGAGGCCTCTCGTTGCTAATCTAGAGTTGCCTTCTCAATTTAGTTTGGGTGCGTAGCACCTTTTGTTTTCTTGACTAGGTTGGGTGCTTGCACCGGTAGTTTTATTTTCTGCAGTTGTAGCCCTTCGGGCGTTTTTAGACTCTCAGTACTTTTGGATGTTTTATTTGGAATAAAATGAAATGATATCTCTTTTCAGTACTTTTGTTGCTCCGTACTAACTTGCAGGGACCTGTTTCCTTCGTTTTGGAATACCACAGACGCTTATTGGGTCTGGGCTCTCAGCCCCGGCCTAAGCGGGCCTTAGTCACGCTTCGCCTCCGTCCTTTTTGGGAAGCGGGGCGTGACACTTAGTGCTGAGTCTTTACATTTTTTTATTTTTCACTTATTTAGTCTTTTGCTTGTTTATTTTTATTTTCTTCAAAAAAATTAAAAAAATGGCGTCACCTTCAAACATTTCATGCATTGCCTTGGAGGATATCACGCCTCCTCCTTTCTTTCATGGTTCGGAGTGGGAGAACCCACATTTACATATGAAAGAGTTTGAAGTGTTGATGTAATCTTGTCTTGGTGGAAACATTTGTGATGATTGCATATATTTTAGATTCTTTTCCTATTCTTTGCAAGATAATGCTAGATTGTGGTTTGATTCATTGTCTCTGGACACACATTTTACTTGGTTATCATTTCAGGCTGAATTTCTCCGATTGTTTTTGCCTATTTTCTTGGAGCAGGTATAGGGTCGGCAGTCCATGGAGCAGCATATAGAGAGCTTTACCTAAGCTGGTGGAGAGGCCTACCATTAGGCTTGGCAGAGGTTCAGTGATTTTATATTTGCGTGCCCACATCATTATTACCACGAGGATCATCTACTACAGATATTTTATATAGGATTACTACCATCTGGGCGAGATTTTGTGCAGATGGGCTATGGTGGAGAATTCTTTGATTATTGACCAAGGATTCATGGTGTTACCTGAGGGACCTTGCAGAGTATGATGACGCAGTCCAACAGGTTCAGGACCAGCCTAAGGAGTCAGCTGTGGGCTCATTCCAATATGACCCTATGGGAGAACAAGAAGAATAGGATGATGGGTGGGGCCAAGTAGAGAAAGCTGAATGTCCACATCTTGAGGAGCCAGAGGAGATGGATGATGGGGTAAGTGTCGACCATGTTGATGACTCGATGCATTTATTTTATTGGTGGTGATGTTAAGGTCGAGGCATGTGAAGGCAAGAGCGAGATTGATGATTTTGGAGAGCCGGATTCTTTGTCACACTCAGCTTCCCAAGTACAGAAGGTGTGATGCGAATAGGTCTGCTCAGACTGAATCTGTGAAGCCACAGTCTGATAAACGTCTGTATGTTCATCCATTCGCAGATCCTTGAATTGTATAAAGAAACAACAATAATAATAATAGAAATGAAAGCATGCAAAATTATCCAACATTCAACATCCACAGACTTTATTCCAAACATACAGAGATAGTCATAAAAGAAAAGTACAGAGTCTGAAAAGAAGGCCTAAGCATGGCTGAAACTAAAACAAGTAATGGTGCTACGCACCGAACAACTTAACATCAACTACTAGGAAAAACAAATACCAACTAAGAAATAGTCACCAGCTAAACTAGGGTGAGACCGGTATCCTCGAACTGGACATCAGCAACCTGGTAGTCCTCAGCAACTACCTCAAACTCAAAGCCTGACATGTGACACCCAAAGAGAAAAGGGCACATTTCAGTAAAAGTCTCCAAAGAGAGAAAAGGAGACTTTTGTGCAAGGAAACGTAAAGTATAAAGAATGCAACTTAGCAGTTTAAAATGAGATGACATGACATAATATTTCAATGATTGTAGCAGTTTAAAATGAGATGACATGGCAAATTATTTCAATGAATGCAGCAGTTAAAATTAACATGATATTTTGCAATGCATTACACGTCGTTGCAAAAGGCTACTAAACAATATTCACGATTAACTTGCATTCACGATGTGCACAGGGTTTCTGCCTTTTGGCTGAAGTGGCTGTACGGGCACACTTCTATGCTCAAGTGATCATTTAACCCTACCCATCCACGTGTATCGAGCGTTGGTTTTTCACCAACACTGTGCTCGCTTCTGGATCACGAGCCAGGAAGTGTTTTTGGTTTGGCATAGGGTTGTACCCGGCATGCACGTGCCTAGCCTCAATCAATATGTAGGAGTTAAAATCCTACTCGTCATAGCTTACATGTCAATAGTAGCATGTGCTACGCAATCATGACAAACATTCAATGCATGAAATGACATGGCAATTTGCAATATGATAGTATAAAAAGCAGTTAATGCACGTGTACCATTTATCAAAATTAAACATGGCATGTGAGATGCATGAATCATGGCAAGGTGTCGGATCTAGCTTTGTTGTCAAGCTAGATTAAGTTTAGGTGGAGGATCTAGCTTCGTTGTCAAGCTAGATCAAATATGGCATCTAGGCGACTATCATTTCACAACCTAGTCTCTTTTACACAAAAATCATAGAATGGCCTATACATGGCCTAACAAATTACTGTGCAAGTTTCACTTGCCTGAAATGACGTGCTGCAAGTCTCAGATCAATGAGTCCAGAGACTTCCTATGTGCTCAAACCATCGCCCAACCTACAGTCCCATATTATTAATCTTCAATTAATTGTTTAACAAAGGAAGGAGAATTAATGATATTTTTATCTTGTTAGACATGAGATGTTTCAGTTCCAACGATTTAGGTATACCTTAACATGACGCGAGAGCTATACTGACATCGGGTAGCGACGTCAGGGGTTGGATTCCAGTAGCGCGAAGGGTACGACGGAACAACGACAATGAACGACGATCAGCCAGGTAGAGGCACAATCACCGAACAGCGACGCTATGGGGGAGGACAGCCTCATGGCTTTCTACAGCGTTGGGAAGATGCGGACAGCGTGCAGCAGGTTCTACGGCCTGAGGGGAGGCACGGCAACGGCAGTTCGGGAAGAGGGTGGCCGGATCTAGGTGGATGGAAGGGGTGTGCGGCAGTTTGGGGGATATTGCGGCTGTGTTTCAAGGAGAGGGAGGTTTGGCAATGCGCGGGGTAGATGTGGTGACAGTTCTAGGGGAGATGGCTGGAGAAGGAGGGTCGCCGGTGGCGGCCCAAGGCTGGCCGTGAGTTCTTGAGAGTAAACAGCAGATTTCGGAGGGTGGAGATAGGGTTTTGCGGTAGTTCGAAGGTGGATGAAGGCTGTTCATGGTGGGAGACGGCAGTTTGAGGGGGGAGTTTGGTGCGCGTGGAGGAGCTTGCGGCAAGGGGAGGTCGAGGTGGTGGTGAGCGGCTGTTTGGGAGGTGGATCTGTAGATTTTTGAAGGGTAGCGGCAGTTTTTATGGGTTGCCATGGCTTGGATGGCCGGCGGGTGGAAGGGGTTCGAAGGTGGCAGTTTGGGGAAGGTAGTCAGCGGGATGGGTGACCGGAGGTGGCCGTCGAGATCTGGGATGCGGCAGTTTGCTTGGTGGGGGTGGGGGGTGTTCGCCAGCCAATGGGGAATAGGGGAGAGAGAGGATAGAGAAGAGGAGGTGGCCGTCGACGAGGTTGGCCGGAGCAGGGAGGTGGTGGCTGGAGAGATGATGAAGATGGATTTCAGTTGTGACGGCTGCGTTTCCTAGGGCTTGCGTGAGTTATGTTTAGAGGAAGGGTTTTGCTAATTGGGGTTGAATAGGGGGTATAGTTAAGGTGATTGGGGAGAGAGTGTGTGAGAGGGGGAGAGTAGAATTAGGATGTAGATTGACTAGGAAACATTTTCATGTGGTATGCATGATCCCTAGGATTAGATTTAACTAGGTTTAATTAGGATTTTCATTTAGGGATTAGCTAGGGCTAAATAGAGATTGAAAGTGATTAGCATGAAGGGTCAACTAAACGGTGTCCAAAAATACAGGAAAAATATCGGGACGACTGTGTCGACGAGAGGATCAAGACTAAGATGATCGGTCACGAGCTAGGTTCACGGAAAATGGAACTAAAAATAAAAAGATCAAACGTCGAAGGTAAAACTTACGACACCCCTTCTAATTTGTGGCAAAATGAGCCGTGAAATGACGTTCATGAAAAATTCAACAAAAAAGTACTCTCTCAGAGGGTTACAACGACATATCACATCGCACGTTTGGGATAAAAAAGAGGAAACTAAAAATACGCGTACGAAAGGAAAGTACGCGCAAGAAAACGTACGATCGAAAAGCGACCGTGACATTCTTGTTTTCCATCTACGTCATATTCCCATTTTGAGGTGTACGAGTGCGTATAGGACGGACTGCTGAGAGAGCTTTCTTTGATGATGATGAGGATGATATGTGCGAGGGCGCAAGCTTACAGGCCATGATGGAGCCCAAGCTAGACCTTCCTACTACTTCAGTGTCGTAGGTCATATACCCTTCACCTCGAGATGCGCACAAGGCCACCATCCACGATGATTTTCATGATAGCCTAGGGATGACTACGGAACATATACTTCTTGATAACAGGGATGAGGAGAGCGAAGGCAAATGCAAAATGATTTATATCGAGCCTGCGTTTTATTTTTCCCCAGATTTGTCTCTGCAACCAGTTCCATCTCCTACTGCGATCGTGCCTAACCACGTCGCAGTGCCATTATTCAGGGAAGTTTCCACCATATCTTGCCTTGCATTTCTGAATCCCATTTTGCATTTCTGCATATTTTTGATTCAGATTGTCATCGTTTACATTTAAATTCTTTTTCTGACGACCCATTTTAGAATGCTTTTGTTGCAGGGCATGAGAACACAGATTGGATTGATGCAGCTCGTCTCCCACATGAAACATATTATCCAAAGGGGACGTTGGGAGTTGCATTGCTGGAATTTAAGGAGGCCGGTGGAGGCCTTGCTCCAAAGCAGCTGGTGGAGGAGTGAAAGGATCTGATGGATCAGCTACCTCCACCATTATACATCCGAGATCCGTCCTTCGATCCCGGTGCTTTCTATCCATTAGTGTATATAAATAAAATGAGTGTTTTAGTTATATTTTCTTTATTAGCATGTTTTCTTTTTTTATATGCTTTTGTTCTAGGATCTTTTGTGAGATCTAATACTTTCCCGACTTTGAGGACAATGTTTATTTTAAATTGGGGGAGAGTGTTAGAATCTTTAGGATTGTTAGGATTTTTATTTTTGCTTAGAATTTTTTTTGAGATACCTCCATTTTGCCATCACCCATTGCTCTTTATGGCATATCGTATTTATCCTCATTGTCCCTATGACGCTAGCTTTATGCTTAATCCCTTACATGCTTCATATTCCTGCATACATTTGGATTCAAATCTTATGTTCAAACTCATAAATTATGATTGGATTGCTTTTTCAACATGGGATCAATTTTAATATGCTATTCATTAAACTAGTGCATAATTCAATGAATTTTGTCTTCAATGTGGTTTGGATTAGTTTTGTGCAAACTTTGTGATGCACGAGTTGGATTACGTTATTAGTGTAGATTGGTTTTCAATTTGATGGGATTGGGCCTTGGACATATGCTTGATTTATGCTTGATAAGTGGTTGATTGCATATGTTGGATCAAAAAAAGGAAAAGAAAGAGAGAGAAAAGAAAAAGAAAAAGAAAAAAGAATAAGTGCATCGTTCTTCTAGTTTTATCAAGTACTCGGGTCCTCATGAAACATTGGGGATTCACTTCAAAAGATAGGATTTAGGGGAGTGCACGAGAGAAAAATAAGTGAATCTTAGGTGATTCGAGTTATTAGGTCCGCGGGGTCCCTTTTGGCCCAAAGCCCCAAAATCTTCTAATTTGGGAGTCATTAACTGAACCCTCGTTACATGGGGCATCCTAAGTTTCATATAAAAACATGAATAAACATGATCCACATATTAAACTTCAATGAATTAGGAAAGCTAAGTGTAGTTTTCGGCCAAATTCTTGAAGATTATGATACTATGAGCTTGTGCTTTAATCTCAATGAATGCAAACTTTTCTTTTGCTTTGTTGGTTTGAGCCATATTGAAGTATTGCTCTTGGATTTGCTCTCTTTTGTGAGTTGGTATATTGAAATTGAGATTATGTTTAAAATTTTCCATGTGCCATGAATACTATGGAATTTGATGTGTGCTATGTGGTGAATCCGAATATATCACTTGTTTTGCTAGGGACTAACAAAAATCTAGTTGGAGGGTGTGATTCGGTGTATAAATTGCATATCCCTCCCTTCTGGGCATTTTATGTGTATATCATATTTATATTGGCTTTGATACGTGCATATCATGATATTATGAATTATTAAAGCATGTTCATATTTTATACATAAAATACAATTTCTATAGACTAATCATAGATTCTCTTATTTTTCAGGTACTCATATGAATTTTCTGGATTTTCTGAAATTTTTCCAGGGTTTGGGAATTTTTCAAGCCATGGATGCTATTCTGGAAATTTAAAAAGGAAATTTAAAAAACCACTACTTGTCGGCCTGCACGCTTGGTCGACCCACATCCGTAGCAGGCGGGGGCATGCGGCCCGTGCGATCCCCCCAAACGCAGGCGGGGGGCGGTCCATGTGTGCCCCCATTTGATTGGCGGGCGGGGGCATGCCATTGCGGGTCGGGTGGCCAATGTCGCGCCCAACCCGGCCCACTGCCCCCAGCAGGCGAACAGGGCACATGACCCATGCGTGCCCTTGCCCCATGATGCGAGCGCACCCAGCGCCTGACCCACACGCTGTTTGAGTGACTATATGCTGTTTTGGGTGGTTTTGGGGCACAGATTCGACCCGATTGCCTAGTTGCATACCCGTTAAGCTGTGAGTGCATTTTAGGCGAATTTGGGGCTGTTTTCAACCCCAATCTTCTTTCTAGCTGAAAATTCTAGGGCTTGGAGGCCATGGGGATGTTGAAAGCTTGGAGGAGGAGCAAATAGGTGGATGCAAGGGCTTATTTGGGAGACATGTTGGGTGAAATCATTTCTCTCCCTTTTTGTATTATTAGAATCTCTCTATTGTATTGAACTTGGGATGATGAATATGTATAAAAATCTCATCTTATTTCTTATGATTGAGTAGTCTTAAATGCTTGGGCTGTGATTCATGGTGGTTTGTTGTTAATCTTAATTATACATGCCTCTTGCCTATTTCAGTGTATATGTTGGATGAATCATTTGTGCACACTTTTATTGGTTAAGTGCCCTTTGAGAAAAGCCCATGTTCCTATTTTGATTAGTGCTATGATGATGCATCTATACTTATTGCAAATTATTGTGTTCATGAATGTAAAATTTATCGATTGAGCATGCAATAGCCGGAGGCCCAATTGAGTATGTGTGGGTCATTTGAGCTTGATTAACACCAACCTTAGTGAATCTACAACCCATGCTCTCCTCCTAGCTATTCTAACCCCCTATTTAGTTCTCTAACCCTACCTATTTAAGTTAGGATTATAGATTCATCCCACAATTTCCCACTAACATTCACTTAGCGAGGTGATTGTATCACACTTTTCATTCCTTTATCGTTCAAACTTGTGAGTGTAGAGCGACTTATCCCCGTGATCCGACCCGGTCTCACCGGTTATAAATTTTATATTGTATTGATGCTTCTGCACTTGGGAGTGGAAGGCGTGCTTCCTTTGCGTGTTTTTTTGGTTCAATCAGTGGTCGCTCATTAACCTCTACTGGGACAACACCTTCACAACCATAGGCCAGCATGAATGGTGTTTCACCTGTCGAGGTTTTTTGGGCCGTTATGTACAACTACAATATGACAGGTATTTCTTCTGGCCATGTTCCCTCGAGCCCGGGTATCCTCTTCTGCATGAGTCCAAGGATGCATTTATTGGCAGCCTCTGCTAGCCCGTTGGATTGGGGATGGGCGACAAAGGCAAAATGTAATTTGATCTTCAGCTCTGAGCAAAAATCTCTGAAGCCAGTGCTGTCGAATTGCGTCCCGTTGTCAGTCACAATGGATTGAGGGATGCCAAACCGACAAACAATGGATTTTCATACGAAGCTTCTGACCTCCTTCCACGTAATTCGGGCCAGGGGTTCTGTCTCGATCCACTTAGTGAAGTAGTCGATCGCCACGATCAGGAATTTTTGTTGCCCGCTTTCTTGCTTGAACGGACCTAGGATGTTCAATCCACACTTAGAGAAGGACATTGGACTAATGATTGGGATCAGATCAGTTTGAGGGGCTGAGCTGATTCTCAAGAATTTCTGGCAAGTTGGGAACTTCTACAAATACTCGATTGCTTCCTTGAATATGGTCGGCCAGAAGTAACCTTGCCTTAGGGCTTTTATGGCTATAGCCTTTCCTCTGTAATGGTTTCTGCGATCCCCTTCATGGATTTCATGGATCACATAGTGTGCTTCCTGAGGGGTTAAACATTTGAGGTAAGGAAAGACATCATACCTAGTCCATCATCTCTTATACAATGAACTGTCAAGCAGAACAAATTAGTAGGCCTTTCATTCTAGCTTTCGTGCCTCTACCGCGTCGGTCGGCTTCTCCCCTGTGCTTAAATAATGGATTATAGGATCCATTCAAGTGATCCCTTGGTTGATGCTTAGCAGTTCCTTCTCGAGCACGCTGGGATGTGGTAGATGTTGTACGTATACCGTTCGACCAAGTCCTACGAGTGAGGATAACGTGAGCTTCAAAAAGGCATCGGCTCGGTGATTCTTCGACTTTGGTACATGGTGGATCTCCACCCATTTGAACTTGGTGATCTCCGCTTTAACAATCTGCATGTAGCTTTGCATTGTGTCATCGCGGGCCTTGAAACCTTCGTTCAATTGGTGGACGATTAAATTGGAATCGTTGAGCAGCTGGACCACCTTTGTGCCTAGGGCTCGAGCCAACCGGAGCCCGTTGATGGATGCTTCATACTCTGCTCCATTATTCGTGGTTTGGAAACCGAAGCAGAGAGAATACTCGAATATATTGCTGGTTGAAGTTTAGACAATTATTCCGGCCCCTATTTCAGTTTGAGTGGCAGAACCATCCACTTTCGTCCTTAATTGTATTGGTCGGTGAATTGAGATCTGTCGAGGGAGAAGAGGAAGCATTGGGTCGTATGTTAGCAACATGTACCTCTTCTGGATGGTTGTTGTTATAAGTGAGTTCGACGATGAAGTTGGCTAGATCTTGCTTTTTGATGGCAGTCCTTGGCTTTTACTGGATGTCGAATTCATTCAGCTTAAGTCCCGACTTTGTCATTCTCCCCAACCGATCCAGCCTCTTCAGAGTTTACTCCAATGGAGTGTCGATGAGGAATAAGATGGTGTGCCCTTGAAAGTATGGTTGTAGCCTCCTCATGGATTGGATCAATGCAAACGCAATCTTTTCTATTCTCGATTAATTTATTTCTGCACCCCTGAGGACTTGGCTGACATTGTAGATAGGTCGTTGCACTCCCGAGTCTTTCTTGACGAGTGCCAAGCTTGGCTTCCATGGTTGTGGCCAAATAAAAGATGAGTTGATCCTCCTTATCGGACTTGGTCAGGAGTGATGGGCTGCAGAGGTACTCTTTCAGTTCGAAGAAAGCTTTCTTGCAGTCTGCGTCCCACTCGACGACCTTCTTGCCATTCGTGGTGGATGTTATCGCCTTTCTCGGTACTTTGAAGAATGGAAAAGATCTCTCGACCGACTTAGACAAGAATCGGCCTAAAGCCGCTATTCTTCCATTCAGTCTCTAAAGTTCTTTGACGGTTGAGGGCTCCTACATCGTCACGATCGCCGCGATTTTGTCGGGGTTAGCCTCAATTCCTCGGTTTGTCAGCATGAAACCAAGTAACTTTCCCGATCAAACCCCAAAAGTACACTTGGCGGGGTTCAGCCGAAGGTTGTAGCATCGGATTTGTGCAAATGTCTCTTGGAGATCTACAATGTGATCTGTCGGCTTCTTCGACTTGACTAGCTTGTCATCGACGTAGACTTCCAAGTTTCACCCAATTTGAGCCTCGAAGACTCCGTTCATCATACGCTGTGTAATGGCCCTAGTGCCATATACAGTAAGGTATGTATTTTTGTTTGATATGTAGTGTATGCTTGCTTTTGTGCTTCCGTAGTATGTATAGTAATGTTGTTGTGTGCATAGTAAGTCCCTACGTGAATGGCTATATGGTTGAATATGATATGATTTGGATGCATAATTGAATGGTATTGTGGTTGTTATTATGAGAGTTATTATTATTAGCATTAATATTATTATTTTTATTGTTGGAGTTGGAGTTCTTATTATTATAAGTATTAGCAATTTTATTATTGTCGTTATTATTGATGATGATGATGATGTTATTATTATTATTGGTTGTTGGGCTTAAATAGTGGGCTTAGATTATTATTTGGAAGGGAGAATGAGAGGAGAGAATGGCAAACATGTAAATATAGGGCTCCCAATTATTAATTGTTTTCCCCTTTCTTTCTACAATCTTACACCTACTTCTCCTAATTCATTTCATTGCATTTTTTTCCCCAATTCCCTTAAGCCAGCCGAAATGTCTCCTTCTCCCCATTAAGGCCGTATGCTCCAAGACTGTGCAAGAAACAATCAAGGAAAAAAGAATGAAAGAAAAAAACAAGGAAAAAAAAGAGAAAGAGGCCCTTGGTGTTGCCGAATGTGCCAGGCACAAAAAGATGAAGAGAAAAAAAGGAGTGGAAGGAAAAAAAATGGGAAGAATAAAAGAGGGATGGGGAAATTAAAGAGAAGAAAGAAGAGAAGAGTTGGAAAAATTGAACGTGGAGCTTGGGATTTTGGAGCTTGGAGATGGTGGAGTTCTTCATTAATTGAGGTAGGACTCCAACCCTACTCATATGTTTAATTTCATTGCATTTTGAGAATAAAGTTTGCATTTTTAGGGGTTTTGTTGAAATTTCTTGACATGGAGCATTCTTGGTTGAATTGGGATGATGTTTTGAATTTTTGGATGCAGTAATTATGTTTCATGATGCTTTGAATGACTTGTTTCAATAATTAAGCTAAAATTGCTCTCATTTTGTGGAATTTCTCTCATTTTGATGGAAGCTATATTTATTTTGTGAAATTGCTCTTATTTGGGAATGTTGGAAACTTTATCATTCAACTTTCTTTGTATTGAAAATGTAAATTGTGTGATAATGAGTTGAGATGTGAAATTGTCTATTTTATATGAGATGTTGAAATTATATGATGCCATGTTATGGATCCATGTTGCTTGATTTTCTTGTTGTATTAATCATGTGAAATTGCACTCATTTACAATGTTGGAAGTTAAATTTTCATTTCCCCTTGCATGAATTGTATGATTGAAGTGATTTGTGTAAATTAGGTGAAGATGCCTTGAATGCCTTGATTCTAATTTCATATAAAAATGCTCTCAAATGGAAAGCTGGAAACTTTATTATTAAATTTCCCTTGTATGAAAACGGGCATTACACAAAAATGAATTGAGATGGGAAATTGGCAATGTGTGTTGGCTAAACGTGTTGTTGGTTATATGTGGAATAAGGAATGGGTGTGATACGATGCTATTAGGGACACGAAGGTGGAGTGCACGGGCATGGACAAAGTTGCCGCGGTAGGAGGCGGGAGAATTCGCCGTGGGCAACTGCCTGATCCATTAGGTGACTCCACATTGATAACGGAGTCGAATCACTTGCACTTGCACGCCGGCATAGGAATGGGATCTCTAGGCATGCCTTGCATTGCGTTTGTGATTGCATCATTTGCATCATGGGGGCATGTCATCTTAAGCATCATATCATTGTGGTTGTGAAATGAATGGAGTGACTTAGATGTGTTGTTGTACATTGGTGGGATGTGGATGATATGTTGTATATGACATTGTGTATGGAGGTGTTGTATAATAATTTGAACAGTTATAACCACTCCTCTATTTGTAGCACTCACTTTGTTTTGCAGGTTATCCTTTACCGCATGTACGTGCTTCCATTATTTATGTCATGTGCATTTTCTTATGTGATGTGGTTATGTGGTTATGCAAAACATTTTCCATGATATGACATGAGCCCTTTCACATTTCTTTGAATAGCACATTGCATTCCTTTGCACCATGTGAGTTGGGTTTGGATATCTTACTGGGTCACGCTGTGACGTGTCCTCGTTGATATTTTTCAGGTAGTTGACAGTTGGAGAACCTTGGAGTTGGAGTCGAAGGCCCATTAGCTCAGATGGTTAGAGATGTAAGTGTGTGAGTGATTTCGGGTGTGAGTTCTTGTACCAATGGTGAGATATGGGTTCATGTTGCATATGAGATTTGTGTAAGAGATGTTGTATTGGACAGTTTGTATGTATTTGTGTGTGTGTGTCTGTATATATCAGTGTTTGAGCTTTTGTCTCTTTTGTGTTTCTGTGTTTGTTGTCTGGAATGCTACATGTACTATCCCAGCTGTGCGCAGTGGACCTGCTTTGTTTTGTGTTTTTCATTTTCATGCGTGGCACCCGCCTCTTCGAGAATACTGGATACGGATTCGTACTTATCGGGTATCCTGGGGAGCGGGGCGTTACATTTGGTGGCCCATGCAGGTCTCCTCACTGCAGCTGCGTAATGATTAATGCGTGTAGTATTCCAGTGTTTGAGTGTAGTTGAGTCCTAAGGTGGGTAGAAGTCTAGCCTTAAGGTAGAGCCCTAAGTTAGGAAGTCCGAGGACGGACTTGCTTTTTAAGGTGGGTAGAATGTAATGGCCCTAGTGCCATATACAGTAAGGTATGTATTTTTGTTTGATATGTAGTGTATGCTTGCTTGTGTGCTTTCGTAGTATGTATAGTAATTTTGTTGTGTGCATAGTAAGTGCCTACGTGAATGGCTATATGGTTTAATATGATATGATTTGGATGTATAATTGAATGGCATTGTGGTTGATATTATTAGAGTTATTATTATTAGCATTAATATTGTTGTTGTTGTTGTTGTTGGAGTTCTTATTATTATTGGTATTAGCAATTTTATTATTGCCGTTTTATTGTTGATGTTGATGATGTTATTATTATTAGTTGTTGGGCTTAAATAGTGGGCTTAGATTATTATTTGGAAGGGAGAATGAGAGAAGAATGGCAAACTTGTAAATATGTGGTTCCCAATTATTAATTGTTTTCCCTTTTCTTTCTACAATCTTCCACCTACTTCTCCCAATTCATTTCATTGCATTTTTTCCCAATTCCCCTAAGCCAGCCGAAATGTCTCCTTCTCCACATTAAGGTCGTATGCTCCCAGGTTGTGCAGGAAATAATCAAGGAAAAAAAGAATGAAAGAAAAAATAAGAAAAAAAGAGAAAGAGGCCCTTGGTGCTGCCGAATGTGCCAGGCACAAAAAGATAAAGAGAAAAAAAGGAGTGGAAGAAAAAAAAGGGAAGAATGAAAGAGGGAGGGGGAATTCAAAGAGAAGAAAGAAGAGAAGAGTAGGGGGAAATTGAACGTGGAGCTTGGGATTTTGGAGCTTGGAGATGGTGGAGTTCTTCATGAATTGAGGTAGGAGTCCAACCCTACTCATATGTTTAATTTCATTGCATTTGAGAATAAAGTTTGCATTTTTAGGGGTTTTGTTGAAATTTCTTGACATGGAGCATTCATGGTTGAATTGGGATGATGTTTTGAATTTTTGGATGCAATAATTATGTTTCATGATGCTTTAAATGACTTGTTTCAATAATTAAGCTAAAATTTCTCTTATTTTGTGGAATTGCTCTCATTTTGATGGAAGCTATATTTATTTTTTGAAATTGCTCTCATTTGGGAATGTTGGAAACTTTATCATTCAACTTTCTTTGTATTGAAAATGTAAATTGTGTGATAATGAGTTGAGATGTGAAATTGTCTATTTTATAAGAGATGTTGAAATTATATGATTCCATATTGTCGATCCATGTTGCTTGATTTTCTTGTTTTGTTAATCATGTGAAATTGCTCTCATTTACAATGTTTGGAAGTTAAATTTTCATTTCCCCTTGCATGAATTGTGTGATTAAAGTGATTTGTGTAAATTAGGTGAAGATGCCTTGAATGCCTTGATTCTAATTTCATATAAAAATGCTCTCAAATGGAAAGCTGGAAACTTTATTATTAAATTTCCCTTGTATGAAAATGGGCATTACGCGAAAATGAATTGAGATGGGAAATTGGCTATGTGTGTTGGCTAAACGTGTTGTTGGTTATATGTGGAATAAGGAATGGGTGTGATACGATGCTATTAGGGACACGAAGGTGGAGTGCACGGCCATGGACAAAGTTGTCGCGATAGGAGGTAGGAGAATTTGTCGTGGGCAACCGCTTGATCCATTAGGTGACTCCACATTGATAACAGAGTAGAATCACTTCCACTTGCACACCAGCATAGGAATGGGATCCCTAGGCATGCCTTGAATTGCGTTTGTGATTGCATCATTTGCATTATGGGGGGCATGTCATCATAAGCATCATTTCATTGTGGTTGTGAAATGAATGTAGTGACTTAGATGTGTTGTTGTACATTGGTGGGAAGTGGATGATATGTTGTATATGACATTATGTATGGATGTGTTGTATAATAATGTAGTATTTGAACAGTTATAATCACTCCTCTATTTGTAGCACTCACTTTGTTTTGCAGGTTATCCTTTTCCGCATGTACGTGCTTCCATTATTTATGTCATGTGCATTTTCTTATGTGATGTGGTTATATGGTTATGCAAAATATTTTCCACGATATGACATAAGCCCTTTCACAATTCTTTAAATGGCGCATTGCATTCCTTTGCACTATATGAGTTGGGTTTGGATATCTTACTATGTCACGCTGTGACGTGCCCGTTGATATTTTTCATGTAGTTGATAGTTAGATAACCTTGGAGTTAGAGTTGGAGGCCCATTAGCTCAGATGGTTGAAGATGAGGGTGTGTGAGTGTGTGAGTGATTTCAGGTGTGAGTTCTTGTACCAATGGTGAGATATGGGTTCTTGTTGGATATGATATTTGTGTAAGAGATGTTGTATTGGACAGTTTGTATATGTGTGTGTGTGTGTGTATATCAGTGTTTGAGCTGTTGTCTCTTTTTTGTTTCTGTGTTTGTTGTCTGGAATGCTACATGTACTATCCCAGCCGTGCACAGTGGACCTGCTTTTTTGTATTTTGCATTTTCATTCGTCGCACCCACCTCTTCGAGAATACCAGATACGGATACGTACTTATCGGGTATCCTGGGGAGCAGGGCATTACACGCTGGCACGTAGCTCTTGCATTCTTTAAACCAAATGGCATTTTTTATAACAGAACATACCTCGATCCATGATGAAAGATGTCTTTTCCTCGTCCTCTGGGGCCATTTGGATCTGGTTGTAGCCCGAAAAAGCGTCCAAGAAGCTTAAAGTTCATAGCCCTAGGCATTGTCGACTGATTCGGAGTGAATATTGCATATTTAACCCCATTATTAGTCCTATTTTGTGCCCATATGATGCTTAATTTATCTCTAATACATTCGTAATTTTCTCATCATCATTTATTAGAGAAATTACTCTATTTGTGCACAAAACGTGAATTTGATTGTGTATTTCTGTATTTTTATATTTTTCCTAGCATCGTCTCGATCTCACGATTCCAACGACTATTTATTTGTATTTTTCTGAGATCTGTGCTAATTTCTATGAATTTTTGAATGCAGAATACCATTTATTGGAAAATAATTAATTGCGCACGAATCTTGGCGCGCCACGCGGCGCGATCTCAGCGAATCCCGCTCAGATCCGACGGCGCACGACGAGCAGCGACGTGGAAATATCTTGGCCGTTGGATCTCGATCCAACGGCCCGAAAAAGGCAGCCGATCGCGAGATTCAGCGGGCGACGTGGCGTTCCCAGGACCGTCCGATGCCGATCCAACGGCGTCCCGCAGCGAGATGCGAAGCGACGACGTGGCCGCGATCTTGACCGTTGGATTAAGATCCAACGGTGGCTGTAATTCCGAAGCGAATTCGGATCGCGGGCGATGGATGCGGGCGCACGATTATTAACGCACACGCGGCGGCCCCTAAGCCCATCCCGCATTGATCGGACGGCTACAATTTGATCCGACTATTGGGTATGGGTTTTGAGCTTATTGGGTGCGGTTTTTGAACCCGTTAAGCCCCCAAACCCGCAATGCTATTATATAAGCGTATTTTAGGGTTTTGGGGGGTATTCTGGCGTAATTTGGGACTTTTGGAGCGGCTACTGTGCGTATTTCTCCAGGGAAAAATTCTGAAAAATTCCAGAGGCTATTCTTCCTATTCTAAAGGAGTTTTGGGCTTTAAAGTGGAGATTTGGTGATAAATTCTTGAACTTATACCCCGTATTTGGTGTATTTTATCGTATTTTGGCTATTATAACGATGTATTTGGCTATGAAATCTGATTTTCTTTGCACCATGCGTGGCTAATCTCCTTGTGCTATGGTTGTGATGTAATTAGGAGTATTTAGTTGATGAATTTCATGTCTTTAGCCCTATTTTCATGTCAAAATCACTCGTAACATTGATTTCTACAACGTATTTGTTGGGTATTTGCTTATTGTCGATATTATTTACATCCCGTATGGCTAGGCCCTGACAAGGCTAGCCAATTCATGTTCACTAATCTGAACTTATTGTTGCATTTATCGTTTAATGAAATCAATGTTGCTAATGATGCGTATACGGCCACTTTGACTAGTTTTCATCGTTTCATCTTCCGACGTCTTTGTGCCCTAACCGGACGAAGCGTTGAGCTATATAAAAGACGTGATATTTCAGCGATTATTATCTCCTAATGAAATCACTACCGTAGCACATTCACTTCATACGTGTTGGAGTTGACGTAGTTAGGGTGTCGTGATTATTGACTTCTATATCTTTTCGCCCTATTTTAATTGTGTAATTCTTTGGCACGTTTTCATACGCTTGATCGCCATACTTTCCGACGTTCTCGTGCCCTGACCGGACGAGACGTTGAGTTATAGAAAAGGTATTGATATTCATTGATTGCACACACCCTAACGAAATCAAACCCAACACATACTCCCCATACTTGTATCCCTTCCAAAGTCACCGTAAATATCGTAGGATTTTCATTTCTTATTCCATACTCTTGATCCTATATCTTTGTGTTCGATAGGTGGTTGGTTAACATCGTATTATTACTCTTTTCAGATTGACATTCGTAGTTTTGCAGGTCAGTTGTCCCGCGGATTCGATACCTGGACTCACCAGGATATTACTTGCACGATCTCCTGCGCTTGGGAGTAGTTCTCACAACATTTGAGACGAGGCAAGTCTTTGGCGCCGTTGCCGGGGACAACAGTACTTGCGATCTACGATTTCAGTTCGTTTGGAGGAACATTCGGTGAGATCCTTCCATCTTATAGTCTAGGATTTTTTTTATTTTATTTTTTTAAAAAATGGAGTATATGGAATACATGAAATTCTATTGCACGAACAATTTGTATGATGCAGAATATTATAAGGCACACAAACATAGGATGGAGAAGCTCAAAATCGTTGGTTTTAATCAGACTGATTGTGAAACTTTCTTTCAGGCCTGGAGGAGGTTCACAGACATAATATCGAGCTATCCGCAGCATGGGTTTACGAAGAAAGAACTTATGGAGTCCTTCCTAGGTGGACTACAACCACAGCTGCAGGAATTCTTGGGAGTCATGACGCCGACAGAGGCGTGGAATTATATGGAGTCTTTACAAGAGGACGAAGAAATCATGAAAGAGACTTCAGAGTGCGATTCAACGGAGCTTTCAAGCCTTGATCCAGAGGAGCAAAGTGTAGACGTACCTTTGCACCACTTGAAAGAGGAAGTTCGATTGCTCATTCAGACACAGGAGGCCACATCCCATCAATTCCAAGAAAACTTCCTTGCTCAAAGTCGGCAGATTCAGCAATCAATTGAAAATCTTACGCTGATTTCCACTTGCGTAGAAGAAAATAATTCGTTTGAAATTCAATTTCCAAAATCTAATTTGATTTCATCTTCTATTGCAGGTACATCGAGCGAGCCATGTCACGATGAAGTCACGAATGAAAACATTGACACGGCAGGAAGTGTGTGCAAAGTAGAGGATGGGCGAGAAATTTTGGATGAACAGGAGGAGGAGACGACTAGGGACATTGGTTTAAAGAATATCGCTATGGAGCCCGAACCATTCCCTTCCCCAGTTTTTTTCCAAAATCATTTACCCCTCTCCACATTGACCGAGCATCATACCGAGCGTAGTGCACATTTTTCAGGGAGTTGTCATCACCATGCTCTATTTTACTTTACCTATTTTGATGACTATATTTGGAATATGTTTATGGCGAAGAATTTTAAAATAATTTGGACTGACATAACTCATCTCTTGCAGGACATTGGTAAACAACTTATTGAGATGCTTGGAGTTGTGTTGCTGGGGTCCAATTTAGCTTTTGGAGGAAGAATAATCGCCGAGGAGCGCAAGGAACAAATTGAACAACTTCCTCCACCATCAAAGATTCGGGATCCGCCATTTGATCACGGTGTGTTCTTTCCAGTAGTGTAGATTTTATATGCTTTCTAGGATGCTTGCTTGAATAAACTCGTACCCCTTTCGACATTGAGGACAATGTCCATCTTTAGTTGGGGGGTGTGTATGAGACCTTAGGATTTTTTTTCAAAAGCATGGCATAAGGAAAGAATGAACCACCAACCTCACCATTTTAAACTCCTTCATATTCCTCCAATGCGGATGATTATGCATTAACTGAGTTCTAGCTACTTGTTTACAGCTTGAATTAATTTTTTTTCCTTCATGAATTACCGTTAATATGCTATTCAGGAAAATTTTTCAATTTCCATGATTAATATCTCGAAATAGTTTGGATTTATTTCATGCATGCTAATGTGATGAAAAAGCTTGAGTATACGCGATTTTTTTTGAAAAGTCTTCAAGTTGAAGAGGAATTTGGCCTTGGTTATTAATGCTTTGTTTAAAAAAATGATGGGTATTGAGTTGCTTAAGAAAAGAAAAATGAATGACAAAAAGAATGATGAAAAATGAATGAATAAGTATGTCACTAATAAATAACTTGGTTGGCTCGAGTAGTACAGCCCGAGGGGTCCTTTTTGGCCTAATGCCCTATTATCGTCTGATTTAGGAGCCATTGACAGGAAACTCACTCATTTGATGGAGCGATCCAAGTTATACATTTTTCTGCGAATGTTGCTTGATGCGCGTTACGCGGAACGATTAAAAGAAAAGGAATGGTGAATATATTAGGCAACTTCATTACCCATATCTTGAATGATTTTTTTTATAGGCCAATTCCTTGGAAACAAGAAAACTAGAGAAAACGACGTGTTATACTTTCGCTTGCGCAAAACGATGCTTGTATGTTATTTATTCATACTAAATTAGAGAAAATATCATGTGAATGATCTTGGTCATGGATGTGTATATTGATGGTATAAATCATGTTGGAAAGCGTATTGTTGAGCCAGGCCATAAGCGATTGATAGAATTATTTTTTTATTGATAATCCGTATTTATCGCTCTTTTTGCTAGGGACTAGAAAAACGCTAGTTGGGGGGTGTGATTCGGAGTGAATATTGCATATTTAACCCCATTATTAGTCCTATTTTGTGCCCATATGATGCTTAATTTATCTCTAATACATTCGTAATTTTCTCATCATCATTTATTAGAGAAATTACTCTATTTGTGCACAAAACGTGAATTTGATTGTGTATTTCTGTATTTTTATATTTTTCCTAGCATCGTCTCGATCTCACGATTCCAACGACTATTTATTTGTATTTTTCTGAGATCTGTGCTAATTTCTATGAATTTTTGAATGCAGAATACCATTTATTGGAAAATAATTAATTGCGCACGAATCTTGGCGCGCCACGCGGCGCGATCTCAGCGAATCCCGCTCAGATCCGACGGCGCACGACGAGCAGCGACGTGGAAATATCTTGGCCGTTGGATCTCGATCCAACGGCCCGAAAAAGGCAGCCGATCGCGAGATTCAGCGGGCGACGTGGCGTTCCCAGGACCGTCCGATGCCGATCCAACGGCGTCCCGCAGCGAGATGCGAAGCGACGACGTGGCCGCGATCTTGACCGTTGGATTAAGATCCAACGGTGGCTGTAATTCCGAAGCGAATTCGGATCGCGGGCGATGGATGCGGGCGCACGATTATTAACGCACACGCGGCGGCCCCTAAGCCCATCCCGCATTGATCGGACGGCTACAATTTGATCCGACTATTGGGTATGGGTTTTGAGCTTATTGGGTGCGGTTTTTGAACCCGTTAAGCCCCCAAACCCGCAATGCTATTATATAAGCGTATTTTAGGGTTTTGGGGGGTATTCTGGCGTAATTTGGGACTTTTGGAGCGGCTACTGTGCGTATTTCTCCAGGGAAAAATTCTGAAAAATTCCAGAGGCTATTCTTCCTATTCTAAAGGAGTTTTGGGCTTTAAAGTGGAGATTTGGTGATAAATTCTTGAACTTATACCCCGTATTTGGTGTATTTTATCGTATTTTGGCTATTATAACGATGTATTTGGCTATGAAATCTGATTTTCTTTGCACCATGCGTGGCTAATCTCCTTGTGCTATGGTTGTGATGTAATTAGGAGTATTTAGTTGATGAATTTCATGTCTTTAGCCCTATTTTCATGTCAAAATCACTCGTAACATTGATTTCTACAACGTATTTGTTGGGTATTTGCTTATTGTCGATATTATTTACATCCCGTATGGCTAGGCCCTGACAAGGCTAGCCAATTCATGTTCACTAATCTGAACTTATTGTTGCATTTATCGTTTAATGAAATCAATGTTGCTAATGATGCGTATACGGCCACTTTGACTAGTTTTCATCGTTTCATCTTCCGACGTCTTTGTGCCCTAACCGGACGAAGCGTTGAGCTATATAAAAGACGTGATATTTCAGCGATTATTATCTCCTAATGAAATCACTACCGTAGCACATTCACTTCATACGTGTTGGAGTTGACGTAGTTAGGGTGTCGTGATTATTGACTTCTATATCTTTTCGCCCTATTTTAATTGTGTAATTCTTTGGCACGTTTTCATACGCTTGATCGCCATACTTTCCGACGTTCTCGTGCCCTGACCGGACGAGACGTTGAGTTATAGAAAAGGTATTGATATTCATTGATTGCACACACCCTAACGAAATCAAACCCAACACATACTCCCCATACTTGTATCCCTTCCAAAGTCACCGTAAATATCGTAGGATTTTCATTTCTTATTCCATACTCTTGATCCTATATCTTTGTGTTCGATAGGTGGTTGGTTAACATCGTATTATTACTCTTTTCAGATTGACATTCGTAGTTTTGCAGGTCAGTTGTCCCGCGGATTCGATACCTAGACTCACCAGGATATTACTTGCACGATCTCCTGCGCTTGGGAGTAGTTCTCACAACATTTGAGACGAGGCATCGACTAGATGGTCGATCTGGAGATATGGGTAGCTATCTTTTGGATAGGCTTTGTTGAGATCGATGAAGTCGACGCACAACCGCCATTTACCATTCGCCTTTTTCACCGTCATGACATTCGAGTGCCATTTGGGTTATTTGACCTCTCGAATGAAGCCTGCCACCAGAAGCCGATCCATTTCCTTGACTGCGGCATTCATCTTTTTGCCCCACATGTTTCTCTTCTTCTGCTTTATGGGTTTGGAAGTCGGGTCGACTTTCAGTTTGTGAGATATTACCTGGGGGTCGATGCCGGGCATATCTCTCGAGGACCAGGCTAAAATGTCAGCATGTTCTCTCAAAAGAGCGATCAGCTGCTCTCTTAGGTTGAATGGGATCATCAACCCAATGGAGACGATTTTTCCTTCTTCTTCAGAGATCAAGATGCTCTCCGTCTCTTCAACTGTTGCGTGTCATTGATCCTCGCCCTTGGGATCGACTGGGTATGTCTTCCCCACCCTTCTCAAAGCGGTGGACAAAGAGTGTGGAATTTGATCGAGCTTGCTTCTGATTCCATCTCGACTTCCTAACTCCCTCAGGAGTGTGGAATTTGATCATTTGATAGAAGGTTGAGACCACCACTTCTATAGCATTGAGCAGCAGTCTGCTGATGATTCCATTGTATGCTAAGTTGATCTTCACCACTATAAAGTTGGTCAGGTGAGTGACATGTCTTGGATACGTACCAAGGGTCACTGGTAGGGTAATGATGCCATCTACTGGGGCAGAATGCCAGGTGAATCCTACAATAGGTCCTGGACCAGGTCTCAACTCCGTTGAAGACAGCCTCATTCTTTCTAATGTGGTGGAGAAAAGCACATCACACCAACTCCCCGTGTCGATGAGCACTCTCTTCATGGTAACCTCGTTGATGATGGCAGTGATAACGATGGAATCATCATATGGCAGTTCTACACCCTTTAGATCTTCATCTGAGAAGGATATAGGAGGTGTAGAGTCTCTGTGGTGCTTTCTACCCACGGATATTGTCATCAAACTTCCAATATAATAGCTTTAGACTGAGGTTGATAGCTCTAGGTGCAGAGAACCTCCCATTATCATGTTGAAGGAATTGATGCTGAGAGGCGCCAAGGCATCTCTGGAGATTGTTGATGGGTGAGCCAACATGGTCGAGATGTTTTATTGACTGGGATGTCGACTCATGTTTAACACTGACGGAGCCAAACTTTTGGGCCAAAAATGACCGAAACAATCAAGATGTTGACGTGGAACCTTTGTCGTTGAGTGGGACCCTAGATTGAAAGACCCAGGGTCGCTGGTAGATGATAGTTGACTTGTCGTGCTTGTTCGACGCACAAATGGATCAAGCCTTAGTCGATTGATGTTGAGAAGCTTAGGCACGACCCTCTCGCTGGATCGGGACCCGATGATTTACACCATAAGGAAGCGTCAAGGGGGTCGGATCTGGGTCACAACCCAAATCACATCCGATGCTTAAGTTAGAATGGAACTTAAGAGAGGGAAGAGCTTGAAGTAGCTGAGATCGACCCACAGAAGCTCATCTCAGGACTAGCGTCACAAGATCTTTTGTGGAAGTAATATAAGTTGGAATATGTAATCTCAGAGTATCAGATCTTTTATAGATGTTGGTCCTACGATTGCGAATAACCGTCCCTCATTGAGTTGGGTGGGATCTTCTCCAGGATTGGTGATTACGACCGCCTATTTACTCGGTCTCATTAACTCATCCCTGAGTATCAGCGGGAGTCTAACGGTCGAGTGAGGTGTTTGCTTGACCGAATATTACTCTGCCTTAATGATGGATTGCATGTTGTAGGCTCTAAATGGGCCACATATCTTGACACCATTTCGAGGGCCGTACCCGTTCACCAACAGAGTGTAAGGAAATTTATTGTGTCGCAAATAGTTTGCGATATAATATTTATAATATTAAGGAAGTGGGAAATTATATATGATGCAAAAGGTTTTGAATATGTCGCAAGGTATTTACGAGCATATTTTATATAGAATGGACACATGAGATGTGTACTTGGTTACAAGAACATCCAGGTCTAAACCCAGATTCAAACAGCATACAAAACGGACTCCAAATACAAAAGATAGAGCAAAAACATCATATACAAACCATTTTAGGCATTGCGGGTAGGTGCCTGCCTAGCGCTAGGTGGGCGCCTGACCTACCTGTGACTCGTCTCAAAAGATGTGAGCGTAACTCCCAAGTGTAGGAGATCGATCAAGTAGTAAACCTGAAGAGTCAGGTATAGAATCCACGTGACATCGACCTGTAAACCACAAAAATCAGTCTCTAAGGATTAATAAAACGATGAAAAATTACCTCCTTTCGAAGGTTAGATAATCATGATGATGGTTTTAAGTAAACGAGAAAGTAATACTAAAACATGTACGGAGAGTCGATATAGGAAACCAACGAGAGGAGCATGTGTCGGTTGTGATTTTGTTAGGGTATGTGTAATCAATGGTTATCAACATCTTTTCTATAACTCAACGTTTACAACAATAAAATATCATTCAAAATGTCGTATATAATCACGTAAATTACTAGCTTCATAAAGAATTTACATTCATGTGCCCACAAGGGTCACGGCAATGTTCGCAAGGATCATGCCACGAATAAGTCTGCAAGGATCATATTCGATCCAAGTACACCAACAAATAGAATACTTGAATAATACGTGTAGAATCTAGCAAAATACGTGATATAACATGTGAAATAAGGAAAAAATATATGGAAACCAAAGATTACAACATCCTAACTATATCACAACCAACACACAATGGTGTTAGGCATGCATGGAGAGACAAAAACTCAATTTCTTTAGCAAATACATGATCAAAAGGTCAAAATACATGCTAAATACGTGAAATACAAGGTATAAGTTGAGATTTCTATCACCAAAACTCTCAAAACGCCTTGGAATTCCTTCTGCAAGAGCCTCTGTTCTCTGTTTCCAAAGCCCCAGAAAATCTCACGAAAATACGCTCTGTAGCCCCTCCAATACGCTCAAAATAGCCGTTTATATGCTCTGGAATACGGTGGTATTTATAGGAGAATTATGTCGGTTGCGGATCAAAAATCTCGCTTAAACCCGCTCTAAATCCGCTCAAACCCGCAACCAGCAGTCGCTCCAATTCTGGGCCGTTCGATCCGTGCGGGATCGCACTAGGAGATGCCACGTGTCCTCGCATATTAGATCTGCACCCGCTCCGCTCTCTAGTTCGGATCTAACTCGGATTCGTTAGTCACCGTTGGATCTCAAAGCGACGGCCTTGATGCAGCTGTGTCGCCTCTTATCTCGCGAATTCGAATTCGAATCGGGGATGATCCACGCCATTGGATCGAAATCCAACCATCCATAGCACTACATGTCACCCTCATAAGAACACTGCTTTGCATATACTTTTGTCATTCGATGCCATTGGATCGAAGGCGGGACGGCGCGGATGACGCCACATGTCCCTATGGCGTTTGTAAGTCGCCCGCTTTGCTTGGTCGGTCCGAATTTGACTCGGAGATGAGCATGGCCATTCGATTACGATCGAACAGATGAAATTATGCAGTGTCGCCCTCGCTAGCACCCATTCATTTGAGCGGGGAATCGTCAGATGGCTGCCACGTGTCCACAAGATGAGCGGGCTTCGCCCTCATTGCGCCAGGTTCTGCTTCTGCTTTCGGGGATTAATCTAGCCCATTGGATGTAATATCAACGGTTCCGATCTCGCCACGTCGAGGCATATGGTGGTCAGCAGAGAGCTGAGCGGCGTATTTTCAGCATATTTCCTTGTATTTCAGCCTTTTAAAATGGTATTCTGCATTCAATAAATCACAGAAATTAGCACAGATCTCAGAAAAATGCAAATAAATAGTTGTTGGAATCGTGAAATCGAGATCTAACCATGAAAAATATTAAAAGAGAAGAAATACTCAATATATTGTTGTTTTGTGCATAGAATGAGAGTTTGCTCTAATAATTAAGGGTATTCAAAATACGATCATACTAGAGACCAAATAAGTACCATATATGCATAAAATGGGGCTAAATGCGGGGCTAAATATGTAATATTTGCCATGAATCACACCCCCAACTAGCGTTTTGCTAGCAAAAAGAGCGACTAAATCGGATGTTTGGAAAAATATTTGTCTACCAGTTGGCTCACTAATGCACTTTC
The DNA here is from genome assembly GCA_030789695.1 of Scilla litardierei. Taxonomy (NCBI): domain Eukaryota; kingdom Viridiplantae; phylum Streptophyta; class Magnoliopsida; order Asparagales; family Asparagaceae; genus Scilla; species Scilla litardierei. Next base: position 528,853,987 of record CM061142.1, read on the forward strand.
CATCGTAATATTTACCACGAATATATGCAATTATGAATGAGATCAAATCCATGTCATTTTCTCTAATCCAGTTTAAATACATAACATACAAGCATTGTTTTGCATGGACAAAAAATATAATACAACATCAATTCATAAATTTCTAATTTTCAAGGAATCGGCATTATTTAAAGATCGTCTAATTCATGGGTGTTGAGTTTGCCATATTTTCCTTTTTTTCCTCTTTTTCTTCTTTTTTTGACTTAGAGTAATCCATGTAATGAGCTTTTAGTTAATGACTCTTAGACCAGATGACCTTCGGGCATTAGGCTTAGAAGAGCCCCTCGAACTTAATAACTCGAATCATCCAAGTTTTATTCTCTCTTTTTTGTGAGTGCACTCCCCATACATCCATCTTTCGACACAAATCTCCAATGCTTCCTGAGGCACGAAGACCTGGCTACTTGATAAACTCAAGGGAACGATGCACTTTCTTCTTTTTCTCATTTTTTGGTGTTTCTTTTTTTCTTGGCAACTCACACCCATTCATTAGACTCACATTTTAGCACATATTTATAGTCGCATTCATCTTCAAAAAGAAAATTATTCCTATCAATCGTGGCCACTTTAAACTTATGCATCACAACAACTTGCATGGAATTGATTCAAACCATTTCGAGATATTAGTCATGAGATTTGAAACTTTTCATGAGGGGCATATTAATGGTTAATCGTTGAAGAGAAAAACAATGATTTCAAGCCATAAACAATTTTCAGAATGCCACTATTGCATAATCATCCGATAAAGTGACACTTTAAGAGGGCTTAAATAATGGTTAGAAGATGAGTGATGGTGATTTATTCTTTTCTCTCTCTTTTTCAATAAAACTAAAAAAGAAATTCTCCTTAAAAAGATCTAATACACTCCCCCAACTTAAAGACAAACATTGACCTCAATGTTGAAAAGAGAATACTAGAGTCAAAATTCCTAAAAAAAATGTAAAATAAAGAAAAGAAAATCTACTACTTCTGAGTAAGGAAAGAACACACCGGTGTAAGTGCCACCCGAAGGTGGATCCGTAAGCTCAATGGTCGTATCCTCCTTGGTCCAAAGTTCTTAAAAGTGTTTCAATCGTTGTCCATTAACTTTGAACTCGTTGTCGTCTTTCTCATTTACCAAAATCACCGCTCCTTGTGGGAATACTTGCTTGACATAATAAGGCCTCGACCACTTGTAACGTAGCTTTCCTGGAAATAAGTGTAGCCTTGAGTTGTACACCAAAACCTTGTCCCCTTGTTTGAACTCCTTTCTTAGGATCATTTTGTCATGCACCGCTTTCATCCTCTCTTTTGCCAATTTTGCATTTTCATACGCTTCCCTCCGTAGCTCTTCAAGCTCCAATATCTGCAATTTACGAGAATCATTTGATGAGTCATCAAGCAAATTTAAGGTTTTAATAGCCCAATAAGATTTACGCTCTAATTCAAGAGGAAGATGACAATTTTTTCCATAAATTAAACGGTAAGGAGACATCCCTAGAATATTCTTGTATGCCATCCTGTAGGCCCATAAAGCTTCAGGCACGCGAAGACTCCAATCTTTGCTCTTGGGATTCACCATTTTTTGAAGTATATTCTTGATTTTCCTATTTGCAAGTTCAACTTGTCCATTTGTTTGGGGATGGTATGGATTTGAAACTTTATGCGTCACCCCAAACTTCTTCATTAAATTTGCGAAGAGCCTATTACAGAAGTGGAAACCTCCATCACTAATAATGGCATTTGGCACTCCAAAACGCACGAAAATATTTTCTTTCAAGAACTTTAGCACGATGGATACGTCATTAGCCTTGCAAGGAATAGCCTCCACCCATTTAGAGACTTAATCAATTGCAACGAGTATGAAAATAAAACCAAACGAAGGTGGAAACAGTCCCATAAAATCAATCCCCCAACAATAAAATATCTATATCTCTAACATTGGATTTAATGGCATTATATTTCTTTTTGTGATTCCTCCAACTGTTGACAACACGCACATGATTTATAGTAAGCATATGCATCTTTAAACATGGTAGGCTAGAATAATCCACTTTGTAAAATTTTCGCAACAATTTTATAAGCAGAAAAATGTCCTCTACATATCCCATCATGGCAAAATTGTAAAACACTACTAATCTCTTGATCCGGTATACATCGTCTCACAATTTGGTCTCCACAATATTTAAAGAGATAAGTATCGTCAAAGTAGAAAGATTTTACCTCATGTTTGAAATGTTTATAATCAAGAGAGGACCAATGTTATGGAGTTCTACCTGTCACCAAATAATTTACTATGTCCGCATACCATGGTAGAGTAGAGACGACGAAAAGTTGCTCATCGGAGAAGGAATCTCTCAACGGTGTATCCGATGACTCTGTGCCTACCGTCAATCGAGAGAGGTGATCTGCAACATGATTCTCCACTCTCTTCTTGTCTCGTATCGCAATATTAAACTCCTGAAAAAGAAGAATCCATCGTATAAGTCTAGGCTTTGCATCCTTTTTAGATAATAAATATTTGAATGCAGAGTGGTACGTATAGACGACGATAGGCGATCCCAAAATGTAGCTCCTGAATTTGTCCAGTGCAAATACCCCTGCAAGTAATTCCTTTTCCGTTGTCATGTAATTTCTTTGAGCATCGTTCATGGTCTTACTTGTGTGGTAAATCACATAAGGAACTTTTTTTTCTTTTGCCCAAGAACCGCCCCCACTGCGTTAGCACTCGCATTACACATAATCTCGAAAGGAAAGTCCAATCTAGAACCTGCAAAATAGGCGATGAGACAAGTAAGGATTTCAATTTTTCAAAAGAATTTTGACACTCTTGCGTCCAAATAAATTCAGTGTTGAAGTTAATAAATTGCAAAGAGGTCGAGAGATAGCGCTGAAATCCTTTATGAAGCGTCTATAAAATCACGCATGACCCAAGAAGGAACGAATATCTCTGACGCTTTTTGGTGTGGCAAATTCTCTATAACCTCAACTTTTTCCCTATCCACTTAAATACCTGCTTTAGAAACTAAGTGACCAAGTACCAAACGTTCCATAGTCATGAAGTGGCACTTTTTCCAATTGAGTAGCAAGTTCTTCTCTTTACATCTGCACAAAACAAGGGCTAAGTTAGATAAACAATTTTCAAAAGAAGTGCCATATACAAAGAAATCATTCATAAATACTTCTACTATCTTTTCAACCATATCACTAAATATGCTTAACATGCAACGTTGAAAAGTAGCAAGTGCATTGCATAGACCAAATAGCATCCTCCTAAATGCGAAAGTTCCAAAGGGACAAGTGAAAATGGTTTTCTCTTGGTCCTCTAGAGTAATCTCTATATGATAATAACCTGAGTAGCCATCTAGAAAATAATGGTTTTCATTACCAGCCACTCTCTCTAAAATTTGATCTAGGAAAGGCAAAGGAAAGTGGGCTTTTCTTGTTTTTGAATTAAGCTTCCTATAATCAATACACATTCTCCATCCAGTGGTGATTCGCATAGGTATGAGTTCATTATTTTCATTTTTTAACCACGGTTAAACCAGATTTCTTAGGTACAACTTGAGTTGGACTAACACACTTGCTATCAGAGATTGGATAAATAATTCCACCATCAAGTAATTTAAGAACCTCACCTTTTACCACTTCTTTTAATGTCTGGTTTAACCTACGTTGCATTTCACGCATAGGTTTTGCATCATCCTCAAGATAAATGTGATGTGTACAAGTTAAGGGGTTTATACCTTTGATGTCTGCAATGGACCATCCAATAGCCCCTTCAGCACATCAAGCAATGAGTGTTCCTGTTCAAGTGTAAGTTTGGAGGATATTACCACGGGGAAAGTCTCATCTTTTCCAAGGAAGGCATACTTCAAGTAGTCTGACAATGGCTTCAACTCAAGCTTTGGATGCTCCACATCAGAGGGTAATTGTGGAGTCAATCCAACTTGTAGTGGTTCAAATCGTGGTGCCCATGTTTCCCTTGATTTTTCATGGGTGCCCTGCACAAAATAAGACTCATTAATATCATCAAAATTATAATCAATATAATTAGATTCATATTCATACTCAGCCTTAAAATAGTCTTCAATCAAGCTTTCAATAAAACATACCTCTTCAACACTTTCAACACATGTTGGCAACTTACATGATTTAAAGATATTTAATTCAAGCTTCATGTTACCAAACGTTATCTTCAACTGTCTATCCCTATAATTGATTACATCATTGCATGTAGCTAAGAATGGACGTTCCAAAATGACAGGAGTGATGTTATCAGAAGGTGGTCCATGTATGTCTAGGACGATGAAATCCATGGGGTAGTAGAACTTGTCCACCTGAACTAAAACATCATCCACGCAACCTCTTGGAACTTTCATTGACTTGTCTGCTAACTGTAGCACCACTGGCATTGGTTTCATCTCTCCCAAATCTAGGTTCAAGAAAACAGAGTAAGGCAAAATATTCACACTAGAACCCAAATCAAGTAAAGCATTTCCAAATCTCTTAGTTCCTATCGTGCATGGAATAGTGGGAGTGCCTGGATCTTTATATTTGGGTGGAGTGTTATGTTGAACTATAGCACTTACTTGTTGCGTGAGAAAATCTTTCTTTTTCACATTAAGCGTCAAGCTTTCTTTTTCACATTAAGCGTCTGTTTCACAGTGCATAAGTCCTTTAAAAATTTAGCATAGGCAGGCACTTGGTTTATCGCATCAAGCAAGGGAATATTAATTTTTACCTGTATGAAGATATCCCTAATTTTTACATGATACTTATCTTTTGAAGGTGGTGCTAGCCTATGTGGAAATGGAGCTAGATGTGTATATGGTTCATGCTCTTTTCTTTGACCTCCTCTTTTTCTAAGCTCTTCTCCTCCTCTTGCAGCTTTTGTGGTACATGCTCATTCTCTTTCTCCTCAACAGTTTGTTCATGCCTAGGTGGTTCTGGTTTTTCTATCTCTCTTTCGCTACGCAAAATAGTCACCGCATTGCTTGGTTTCACGTTATCACCTAAAAAAGAAGAGGAATTTATATTAGGATTTGCAACAGATTGAGCTGGTAAAGTACCTTTTTCTAAAGATGCAGCAATTTTAGAAAAGTTTTCGTTAAGCTACTGAAACTGCTCCGGAAATTGTTGTTGAAACTTTTGTTGTTGTTGATTCTGCATCTGCATCATTTACTGAAGTACGACAGTAATTGTTGAGTATTGATTCCCCGGATTTGATTTTGATGATGAACAAACATAAATATCATGAACTAACTCTTTGTGAGCGCAGTTATGGAGATCGTCGTCAAAATTCTACGTACATCAAAAGCGACGTCTCAAGACTTCTCAAAGCGCGTGATCGTGTGCCTGAAGCTTCGTTGAAGCTCAATAAGCATTATTGAAGTCAAGTGATTCAGATTGAAGCTTTGAAGACGATTCTTCTAGTTTATTTTATAGTCTTCTAGCTTCTTTTCGTAGAATGTTAAGCCTTGAGTAGGATTTACATTATAATCTTCATAACGCTCATATCTTAGAGCTAGGATTATTGTAGAAGCCCATAAAAACTTTCCCGAAGCTTTATGCTTCATTTCGCGGCTTCTTGTGCATCTTAGTTGGTTCAAGAAGAAGAACCAACCGACTAGATTGTCATCTAGTCGGTTAAGAATCCTTCTTGAACCGACTAGATTTCCTTGCTCATTTCAGCCTAGGCACTATTGACCAATTAGTCGGTCCAAGAAGGTCCACCGACCGACTAGTTGTCAAACTAGTCGGTTGGGAATCCTTCTTAGACCGACTAATTATTCTTTCATTTTTTCAGCCTAGCTACTGTTGACTAGTTATTCGGTCCAAGAACATCCATCGACCGACTAGTTGTGAAACTAGTCGGTTGGAATTTGTTCTTAGACCGACTAGTTCTACTTATGTTCAGCCTATTGAATTTCAACTACTTAGTCGGTCAAAGAACACTCACCGACCGACTAGTTGTCAAACTAGTCGGTTGGCAAGTCTTCTTAGACCGACTAGTTCTATCTCCTGAATTCTCCTTCTTGGCTGTCAACCTTCTAGTCGGTCCAAGAAGAATCACCGACTGACTAGTTGCAAAACTAATCGGTCAGTGATCCTTCTTAGACCGATTAGACTGCTTCAGAAATAGATCCGTTGGGCATTTAATGCCACGATTTTTTGCTTCTCTCTTCCCTCTATCCTATATATACTTGATGAGCTTATTGTTAGCATTCAAGGCTGCTATTATTGAGTTTTAGAGAATCAAAGAGAAAGCATTCAACTCTTATTTCCAAGCTCTCTCTTCTCACAAAGAATCTCTCCCCAACTCCTTGAGCCCTATTTCCTCAAGAGAGATTCTCTTCATTGTGAGCCACTCAAGCCAAGAGCTTGATTCAAAGTCACCAACTCCATCCTAGCCTTCGATCGCTGTTCATCTTGGTGGAGCTAGGGTTTGGTGACATTCTCTCCTTCAAAATCTTCCTTGTCCTAAAATCAGTAAGTTTACTCAAGGCGTAGGATTTTGTTGGTAAGTGTTTTATTGTTTCATTTACATTGCTATTAAGTTTATTTCTCGGTTGTGAGAGAAGATCGTGATCCCGGGTTGTGGGAGTCACGTTTTCATTTGTGTATGATTTGATCTTGTAGAGATTTTCTACAAGAATTTCATAGTGCAAAACTTGGGTTAGAGGATTCTAACTCAAGTAGCCGGAGGGGATCTGGGTGTTTGGGACGTAGGATCACCGGGAACAAGTCGGGGAGACTTGGGTGGATCCGAACCCGTTACATCGCTTGTTTGCATTGTCTTTTATTGTTGTCATATTTTCATTCCGCATTGTTGGTTGAGTTTGCACAATAATTAGGAATAATTATCTTGATTATTTTAAAGTACTATTCACCCCCCCCCCCCCCCCCCCCCCACTAGTACTTGTGCAGTAGCTATCAGGGCATTACATTTGGTATCAGAGCCAAGTTCATAGCTATGCCGTTCGTCCACCTTCAGACTATAGCACCTTCAAGAACCGTGAAGGAGCTTCTTCGGTGATGGAAGAACACTCTTCAACTAGGCCTCCTTACTTCAACGGTGCCAATTATGGGTACTGGAAATGCCGGATGGAAACGTTCCTCCGGAGCACTTCACTATGGATAGCCATGATGACGGAGTATGTCGAGCCCGCCGAACAAGATTTCGCGAAGTGGACTACCACGGAGGTCGTCGCGGAGGTAAACAATGCCACGGTAATGAATGCCTTGCAATGCGCTTTGGAGCCTGAAGACTTCAACAAGATATGCACATGTAAGAGTGCTTATCAAATCTGGAACTCACTCCTCATCTTGCATGAAGGAACGAGTCGGGTAAGAGACTCCAAACTCACAGTTGTCAATAAAGAATTCGAATTATTTCATATGCAACAGGGTGAGAAGATGAAGGAGTACTATGCTCGCTTCATTGACATCACCAACGAGTTGGAGGCTCTTGGAAAGACTTACACCTAAAAGGAGAAAGTCTCAAAGATTATTGACGGACTTCCTTCTTATTGGGAAAAGCGTACATTCGCCATCGAGGAAGGTAATGATATGAATAAATATACTGTCGTTCAACAAATCGGTACCTTGATGTCTTATGAGGTACGCAAGGACAGTAAAATAAAGATGCAGGACAAGATAAAGTCGTACTTGAAGCAAGACGAGCCGAAGAAAAAGGCGATTGCGTTCAAGGCCGCTCCATCTACATCTACCGATGATGAAGAATCGGAAGACGAGTTGGACTTAGAATCCATTGCCCTTATGGCAAAGAAGTTCAACCGATTCTTTTGGAAAGGTAACTTCAAGAACAAATCTAAATTTAGTTCTACTAACACCTCCGCTCCTTTGTGTTTTAAATGCAACAAGCCAGGACACATCAAAGCGGATTGTCCTCAAAACAAATGTCACGCCCCGCTTCCCAAAAATATGGAGGCGAAGCGTGAGAAGGTCCGCTCAGACTTGAAGCTACAAAGCTGCAAGTCCGATAAGCGTCAATCGAATTTAAAACTACAGGTCCTTGCAACGCGAGCGAAACAAGATAATAATAATGAAATGAGACAAAAGAATAATCTCAGAATATCCATAAATATAAATTCCAACATCGCAGAAAAGCCACCAGGCTGAAATAAAAGAGAGCCTAAAGGCCCAAACATGGCCAACAAAAGTACATCGTACAAAACAAGGTGACACGCACCGACAACTAACAACAAACCTAAAACAAAAGAAAGCTCAGCAAAGTCACCAAGAAGGATCACTGACATCCACAAAACTCCTCCTAGGCAGACATGGACTCAGGCTCAGCGTCAGCAACTCATCGCGTACACAGCAACGGTCTCTGGCTCAGGTCTAACATGTGACACCCAAAAGAGCAAGGGGCACATGTCAGCAAGTCTATAAGAGACTTGTGCAAGGAAACTGAAAGTATGCAAAAGTAAAGCAACCTAGCAGTTCTAGCATGAATGCGATGACATGGCAGTTAAAGTATGAGTGCAACAGGTAAGGTAAAGTAAAGTAAAGTACGAGCATGGCATTTAAACATGGCATGGATGACAAGTATTTCATGAATCATTCACAAGACAAGTACAAGACAAGGAAAGTAAGCACCTCGTGCACAGAGATTCCGTCTTTTGGCTAGAGTGGCTGATCGGGCCAACTCCTAAGCTCAAGTAACTGTTTATCCCTACCCCTCCACGTGTATCGAGCCAGGGCCTTACCCCCGAACGGGAATGCTCGCTTCTGGATCACGAGCCAGGAAGTGTTTTTAACAAGTATGGCATAGGGGTGCACCTAGCCGGTCCAGGAAACCGGGCATTGGCTTTTGACCAACACATGAGGCCCGTTTCCCCGGAAGTAGTATTCAAGGAGTACAAGTATTGTAGCGTGTGCTACAAATGCATCAATCAACTGGGATGACATGTAAGATGCAATGCATGGCAGTTAAAAAGTGCGTACAGATAATGAAAGTAAACATGACAGTTTAGTATGCATGAACAACAATTTAAAGGGTTGGATCTAGCTTCGTTGTCAAGCTAGATCAATTAGGTGACGGATCTAGTTTCGTTGTCAAACTAGATCAAGTAGGCGCCTAGCCAGCTATCATTTCACTGACTAGTCTCTTTTACGCTAAAAGCAAGGAAGTGGCCTAAAAACATGGCTCTACACAAGAGTTGGCAAGTTTCACTTGCCTGCAAGTACGACGTCTGAGCACATCGTCCAATGAGTCCAAAAATCACAATTATCCTACGTGCACAAGTCCACCGGCCTAAAGTCCATATTATTAATCTTGATTAGTGAATTTAAAACATTTAAAATACTTTAAAAATACTGATTTTAGTCTTGATTAGCAGGCAATGGGTTGGGGGTCCTAGTGGTGCAAAGCGTTACCTCAACACGACGCGAAAGCTACACCGGCGTCGGGTAGCGACGCCGGGGGTTGGAATAAGAGAACGCGCTCCAAGTCCAGATTCCAAATTAGTTTCCTCGCTGGAAAGTTCAGAGCATCAACCAGAGCAACGGTTCCAGATTCCAAAGCTAGCACGTGCGACGACGGGCTACGACGAGTCGCAACGTCGTACACGGCGAATCGTTGGAGAGAAAGCATCTAGGTGGGGCCCACAGTAGTCCTAGGGACCTTTGGGGGACCCACAATACCTCTGGAGAACTTGGGGGGCCCACTGTGGCAAGTGGTACGACGGGTGCGGGGTTGCGACGAATGGCCCTCGGTCGTACACAGCCAATGCAGGGAATTCCATCGGTCGGGCTCATGCGGCGGGGCTGTGCAGCGCTTGGGGTGTGCAGCAGTGCGGGGGAGTGCTTGATGCGGGGCTTTGCTTCGGTCGGAGCGGGGGACAGCGCCGGTCGGGCGCTTGGGCGGGTCGTTGCAACGTTGCAGCCGTTGCAACGTTGCAGCCTTCAGTCGGTGCGGGCGATGGCCTCGGTCAGACGCGGGCGATGCGGGGCGACAGCTGCGGGCTTGGTGCGGTGCGGTGAAGCGGGCGTGAGCGGGGGCGGCCATCGGTCTGACCGAGATAATCTCTCGATCAGGCACGGTGAAGCGGGGCGATGGCTGTGCGGAGCGGGCGGGGCTTGGTGCGGGTGGAGCTACCGGTCGGAGCGGGGAAAATGAGGCCGTTTCCCCGGTCGGTGCGGTGAAGCTTCGTCGCAACGTTGCGACGAATCGTCGCAACGTTGCGACGAATCGTCGCAACGTCAAATTTGAGTTTTGGAAGCGGCTAGGGTTATTTTCTTGCGAAAATAGGTCTTCCTAGAGGTTGTTTATATAGTGTAGATGGGTTGACTAGGTCTAGGGCTAATCCTAATGAGATTAGGAGTTTAAAATAATATAAAATTTGAAATTCAACTTCTCCAACTCACCCAAGGATTTGACCTGGCCCGAATGAGCTGGAAATTGGCTCAAAAATTATTTATAACGTTTAAAACTCAAATAAATTTTATTTGGCCGAAATTAATTTAAAACGTATTTATTAAAAATATTATAAAACTTGCTAAAAATGTAAAAGTGGTCAAATAAACTCCAAAAATTATAAAATAAATATCGGGGTGATCGTGTTGACGAAAGTGAGCTAACTAAGAAGACGGATCTCAATTTTGACGTCGGACGACGAAACTAAAAATAGAAACGTCTCCCGTCAAAAGTGAAAATCGTCACGTCTCATCGAGTAAGATTAAATTGTGGGAAAACGACTCGAGAAATGTCGTTCCAAGATAGTGCCACTATTTAATACGCTTAGAGACGTTCACAACGGCATATCACACAAAAGTGTTCACAAACGAATAAGGTCTAAAATAAACACGTGCACGGCCAAAAGCACGTGCACGAAAAGTGTACAACGAAAAGTGGTCGTTACATCCTCCCCACCTTAGAATAAAGTCCATCCTCGGACTTTCTAATATATCTAGTCGCTCTAATAACTACCCCAAATCAAGTCACATTATATTTCAAACCAGGTATAGTCATTAGAGGTGCTCATATACGCACTAGGTAGTCAAACATTAACACTACCAACACGTATATATATACATTCACATACGTATACACTTATACCTATTATAGTCAGTCAAATTCATACACGTATTTCAATCATATATATATAATCATACATCCCTTATATAACCACTACCTAGTATAAAACAATAGTTCAGATACTCACATAAGGATAGTTTCACACTTAGCAAATACAATCATTGCTCTACGTATAGATAGCTACCTATGCACAAACATCAAGGGTATACTACCCTCTAATATTCATCCAACACCAAACACATCAACACATGTAGTCACACCATACCATTATTAAGTCAAATTTTACTATATCTAATATACATTCATTACCACTATCGTTTCACAATATATAGTCATTCAAATACATGCAAATAGTTCACCATATATTCACATCACGTACGGTCCTATAACTGTATTTACGTCACGCCACATATATCATAGTCACCAATAACTATAGCTAAGCACATACTTACCCGTGCATGGTGCACACCCATACACGCTAACATTTCATTTACATACACCAATCATACCATCATATATCCAGTACATCTACACACCTAGTTTAGCTAGTACACATACGTTCACACAACAAGTCCTTAGTAAATAACTATACCACAAGACCAGCACCTATAACTATATACTGGCGTAGCGACACACAATCATGTGCGTAGCACAACCAGGCACAACCACTCCTATCACTATACATACATCAAACATTGCTATATTCAAACTTCAGACATACATTCAATATACTTAGAGTATACCCACTCAAGCTTGAGTGAGACTCAATACATATATCAGAATATTCTATATACGTAACACGACATTTATACCTATACCGATACCACTCCATTATATATATATATATATATGTCTACCAATGCAACCATATGCATACCATAAGTCAATCACACTCAATATTTAGTCAGGTAATACTTACATAGTTAAATCAATTTATATACCATACTAATAACATTACAGACATCAGCACCCACATATTTATAATACCCTCCCTAGTACAAACATTCACCGTATAGTCACACATAAGTAATGTACATATTCATACCATAGCCTACTACCTATAATTAGTATACAAACACATCCACACGTACATAATTAAGATGTGCAATAGTCGTGTATACCTCACGGTATGCACGCATGCAACATCCCGTAAAAGCAAGCAATACCAATCAAAATTATAATCTTCCTACCATATGTATATCTCTTATATACTCATGCAACAAAACATAACTACTTACGTCTAAACACTATACATATCCACCTACGAGCACATACTTACACGTACTAACATATGGGTCACTCAATAGGCCTACTTACGTAACTATACGTACGCTTATTATTATCACACCTATCATACACATAGATTTACCAATCATTTATTTCAACCATCACAAGTATCTCTAACTTCATACACTCCATTAGACATTCCAACGCTAACTCTTATATACACAGGCACCCCTAGTATGGTATAGCTAGCCACACACAAATCTATAAACACTAACACACCAACAACTTCATAATATCACGAATAACTCCGAGTATATATATATATATATATATATATATATATATATATATATATATATATATACACCACACAATAGGCAAGCATCAATATACTATGGGGGTACACTCATTCAAGCCCACGTACACAACTTAGGTGCATGCACTACGACTACCTCACAAGGTCCAAGGGCCTACTATCAATTAAGAGTTGACACAGACATTGACGGGCGCCTAAGCCTAAGCAATAGAGGGAGGTCGAAAGCGTGACGAGGGAAGGATCGATAAGCACGAGTTCAGATAGGACGAATACAAGGAGACAGCTTGGTTAGGGAAAACTGTGATTCACTGGTGAATGTTTAGGTAGAGGAAAGGGTGATGTAGTGATGCTTAAATAGGATACAGAAAAGAAAATAGGGTGAATAGCATAAGCTAAAATACGTGGATTTTGAAAACTGTCGTTCTTCAAAAGTTGAAATCCCAGTCTGAAAAGAAATATTTGGAGATCGATAAAACGAGTTGTTCAAAATAAATTTGAGTCGAACATTCATAATAAGAGAAAATGGTCTATTGGTTAAAATTTTTAAAAGGAAGTAAAATCATTTACACGAATATTAAGGACATGGTTTAGAAAATTTTATATGTCAGTAATTTAATGTAATGTTGTCAAAAAATTTTGGAAAGTCAAGAATGAAATCAAGTAACGGAAGAATTTAAACTCATGTTAAATGCTTTCAAAACTTTTAGGCTATGGAAAATCAATATTGAAACTTCTTTTAGAGAAATCAGGATTTGCCAAAAATGAGAAACTGATTTACACAAGGTTCTTAATATACGAGTACAACCAGTCTGGTACGAATATAAAAATAATTGAAAGTATGTATGGTGCACGGAGAAATAATAATAATGACTTAGTAGTAGAATTATCAAGATCGAATAGCAAGTCTTTAAAATCAAATCATGGAGGGTCTAAATCAGGAAGTGGTTATGAAAATAGTAATTTTGCAAAAATCTGAAGTAGCGAAAACGACGAGCAAAACCAACTTGCTGAAAGCTGAAATTCCATGTGTCTTGAGAGTATATTAAAGTAAACACGACGTATCATTCGTATAACACAAATAAGAAGGAAAATTATAAATCGAATTGGGCAAAGCAAAAGTACGGTTCAGAATAAAATTAATATATGAAGGGACAACGCATTTACATAAGTACGAAAAACATAGGCTGGAAAAATATTATAAACTAGTGTTCAAAAATTTCAGCAAAAGTTTTAAAATTTTAAATCAACGAAGGAGTATGAAATATAAGATATATATATTAAAAATTTGGACAAATTTAAACTTAGTGAAAGAGAAGATCGAAAAATACTTTCAGAAAATTCAAGACTTGTAATGGAGAGGTTCGAAAATTGACGACGATCGTCATGAGGCGATCTCGTGAATCGAGGCAAGGAAAATAGTCGGATGATCATGAATCAGGAAAATCTACGGGGAAACTCCTACAGTCGACCAACTAAAGACTAAGAACTAAGCACTAAGACTCTCTAAGGAGCTAGACGGTAATGAAATGCGTTCAGCTTGGTCCGAAGTCGATGAACCCAAGCGAACGACTGAAGGAAATTCTAGAAGTCTAATATGGTCAGGGGTAGACAAGGACCACTAAGGTAACTCCTATGACGATTAAATCAATTGCTAGAAGTGAGTCTAACTAACAAACAGAGGCCTCTAACTAGCAAGCACAGACGTCTAACTAAGTCTTCTTATCACCTAGTGTCATAAGAAAACGACTAGTCACAGGGCTTAGGACTCGGATGTTGCGATTTATTTAATGGACATTCCGTTATTATCATTGTTCCGTTAATTCGCAATTGCAAGACTGGACCTGCATGGGCCACCAACAAAACCTGTCACGCCCCGCTTCCCAAAAATATGGAGGCGAAGCGTGAGAAGGTCCGTCAGACTTGAAGCTACAAAGCTGCAAGTCCGATAAGCGTCAATCGAATTTAAAACTGCAGGTCCTTGCAACGCGAGCGAAACAAGATAATAATAATGAAATGAGACAAAAGAATAATCTCAGAATATCCATAAATATAAATTCCAACATCGCAGAAAAGCCACTAGGCTGAAATAAAAGAGAGCCTAAAGGCCCAAACATGGCCAACAAAAGTACATCGTACAAAACAAGGTTACACGTACCGACAACTAACAACAAACCTAAAATAAAAGAAAGCTCAGCAAAGTCACCAAGAAGGATCACTGACATCCACAAAACTCCTCCTAGGCAGACATGGACTCAGGCTCAGCGTCAGCAACTCATCGCGTACACAGCAACGGTCTCTGGCTCAGGTCTAACATGTGACACCCAAAAGAGCAAGGGGCACATGTCAGCAAGTCTACAAGAGACTTGTGCAAGGAAACTAAAAGTATGCAAAAGTAAAGCAACCTAGCAGTTCTAGCATGAATGCGATGACATGGCAGTTAAAGTATGAGTGCAACAGGTATGGTAAAGTAAAGTAAAGTACGAGCATGGCATTTAAACATGGCATGGATGACAAGTATTTCATGAATCATTCACAAGACAAGTACAAGACAAGGAAAGTAAGCACCTCGTGCACAGAGATTCCGTCTTTTGGCTAGAGTGGCTGATCGGGCCAACTCCTAAGCTCAAGTAACCGTTTATCCCTACCCCTCCACGTGTATCGAGCCAGGGCCTTACCCCCGAACGGGAATGCTCGCTTCTGGATCACGAGCCAGGAAGTGTTTTTAACAAGTATGGCATAGGGGTGCACCTAGCCGGTCCAGGAAACCGGTCATTGGCTTTTGACCAACACATGAGGCCCGTTTCCCCGGAAGTAGTATTCAAGGAGTACAAGTATTGTAGCGTGTGCTACGAATGCAACAATCAACTGGGATGACATGTAAGATGCAATGCATGGCAGTTAAAAAGTGCGTACATATAAGGAAAGTAAACGTGACAGTTTAGTATGCATGAACAACAATTTAAAGGGTTGGATCTAGCTTCGTTGTCAAGCTAGATCAATTAGGTGACGGATCTAGTTTCGTTGTCAAACTAGATCAAGTAGGCGCCTAGCCAGCTATCATTTCACTGACTAGTCTCTTTTACGCTAAAAGCAAGGAAGTGGCCTAAAAACATGGCTCTACACAAGAGTTGGCAAGTTTCACTTGCCTGCAAGTACGACGTCTGAGCACATCGTCCAATGAGTCCAAAAATCACAATTATCCTACGTGCACAAGTCCACCGGCCTAAAGTCCATATTATTAATCTTGATTAGTGAATTTAAAACATTTAAAATACTTTAAAAATACTGATTTTAGTCTTGATTAGCAGGCAATGGGTTGGGGGTCCTAGTGGTGCAAAGCGTTACCTCAACACGACGCGAAAGCTACACCGGCGTCGGGTAGCGACGCCGGGGGTTGGAATAAGAGAACGCGCTCCAAGTCCAGATTCCAAATTAGTTTCCTCGCTGGAAAGTTCAGAGCATCAACTGGAGCAACGGTTCCAGATTCCAAAGCTAGCACGTGCGACGACGGGCTACGATGAGTCGCAACGTCGTACACGGCGAATCGTTGGAGAGAAAGCATCTAGGTGGGGCCCACAGTAGTCCTAGGGACCTTTGGGGGACCCACAATACCTCTGGAGAACTTGGGGGGGCCCACTGTGGCAAGTGGTGCGACGGGTGCGGGGTTGCGACGAATGGCCCTCGGTCGTACACAGCCAATGCGGGGAATTCCATCGGTCGGGCTCATGCGGCGGGGCTGTGCAGCGCTTGGGGTGTGCAGCAGTGCGGGGGAGTGCTTGATGCGGGGCTTTGCTTCGGTCGGAGCGGGGGACAGCGCCGGTCGGGCGCTTGGGCGGGTCGTTGCAACGTTGCAGCCGTGGCAACATTGCAGCCTTCAGTCGGTGCGGGCGATGGCCTCGGTCAGACGCGGGCGATGCGGGGCGACAGCTGCGGGCTTGGTGCGGTGCGGTGAAGCGGGCGTGAGCGGGGGCGGCTATCGGTCTGACCGAGAGAATCTCTCGATCAGGCACGGTGAAGCGGGGCGATGGCTGTGCGGAGCGGGCGGGGCTTGGTGCTGGTGGAGCTGCCGGTCGGAGCGGGGAAAATGAGGCCGTTTCCCCGGTCGGTGCGGTGAAGCTTCGTCGCAACGTTGCGACGAATCGTCGCAACGTCAAATTTGAGTTTTGGAAGCGGCTAGGGTTATTTTCTTGCGAAAATAGGTCTTCCTAGAGGTTGTTTATATAGTGTAGATGGGTTGACTAGGTCTAGGGCTAATCCTAATGAGATTAGGAGTTTAAAATAATTTAAAATTTGAAATTCAACTTCTCCAACTCACCCAAGGATTTGACCTGGTCCGAATGAGCTGGAAATTGGCTCAAAAATTCTTTATAACGTTTAAAACTTAAATAAATTTTATTTGGCCGAAATTAATTTAAAACGTATTTATTAAAAATATTATAAAACTTGCTAAAAATGTAAAAGTGGTCAAATAAACTCCAAAAATTATAAAATAAATATCGGGGTGATCGTGTTGACGAAAGTGAGCTAACTAAGAAGATGGATCTCAATTTTGACGTCGGACGACGAAACTAAAAATAGAAACGTCTCCTGTCAAAAGTGAAAATCGTCACGTCTCATCGAGTAAGATTAAATTGTGGGAAAACGACTCGAGAAATGTCGTTCCAAGATAGTGCCACTATTTAATACTCTTAGAGACGTTCACAACGGCATATCACACAAAAGTGTTCACAAACGAATAAGGTCTAAAATAAACACGTGCACGGCCAAAAGCACGTGCATGAAAAGTGTACAACGAAAAGTCGTCGTTACAACAAACAAAAGGAAAAATGGAAGGCGCCAAAGTTCGACAAGTCTCGAAAGTACAAGAAAGGATACAAGAAAGGACTTGTCGACACATTCACCGACTCCGAAGAGGACTCCTCAAGTGGAGAGTCGGATGATGAACAAGTGGAGCAAGCGCACATGTGCTTCATGGCCAGAGAGGAACATGATCAAGAGTCCTCCTCCGATGAAAGCAAGGATGAAGGCGATGAGGTAACGATGGATGACCTTAGATTAGCTAATGAGCAAATTTGGTCTAAGTATTCTAAACTAGTAAATAGATATACTAAGACTAAAGATGAGCTAACTAGTCTCCAAACCTCACCTAAGCCTATCATCATCAACAACGACACCGTTGTTGAAGGTTTGAGAAATGAGATTGTAAATCTCAAATCTCAACTTGAGCATGTTCACATTGAGAATTCGGATGAACGCAAGATGGCGGATTTGATTTCTCGAAACTCAACTTTGAGTATTGAGAATGAGAATCTCAAGTCTCGTGTTTGTGAACTTACTACACAAGTGTCCACTTTGGATGCTACTATACTTTCTCTCATTAAGAAGTATGAGTCCACATTAGGCCGAATTGATAAATTCAACAAAGGCAAGGACCATTTGGATAATATCCTAAATGACTTACTTCTGGCCAATCATCGTATTGGCTTGGGGTATAAAAAGGGAAATTCATCCAAATCTTCCACCACCTTTGTAAGGCCATCTTCCGAAGCCTCAACTAGTGGGAGTAAACACCACATGGGTAGTTCATCTACCAATGGTGCTTCCACTAGGTACACACCCCCGTTTGGAAAGAAACCCACTTTGGGTGGACCTCCAAAGAAGGGTCATGCATTTATGTACACCAATACTATGCCACGTAGGAATACACCTCCTACTCCACCGGTACACAAATATGATGTTTTTATGCTCCATATCCACGGGCACGTGCACACCAAGTGAGACACACTCACGCACGTGCTCCCCCACATGCATATGTTCATCCACATTACTATCATATGAACAATTACCATCATACACCATATCATATGATGCCACCACCATTTCATCATGTGCCATATGCTTATCCACGACATGCTTTTCCTAGGCCACCTCCTCGTAGGCCACATGCATCAGGTAGACATCAACAACGTATGCATGCTCCCAATAGGAATAGGGCTCCCAAGACATTTACTATTTGGGGCCCGAAGGACACAAACATGCATGAAAAACAAGCATACATTAATTCTTATTTCATGAATGTAGTGCATAATGATGATTATGTTGGGAAGTCTAAGTCCACTTGGACTTGGCTTCCAAAGGTCTAATCTTTTAGGACCCAATGACCTTGGGTACCATGATACGATATGTTTTATCGTCAGGCACTCAAGAAAAAGAAACGGAGCAATAAATCCAAATTCAGCTCCAAGGATGGGTGGATACTCTATAGCGGGTGTTCAAAACACATGACGGGTGAAGCTCAATTGCTCTCCGGAGTGGTGCCCATTGAGAATGGGAACCGAGTAGTCTTTGGAGGCAACGAGAGCGGAACCATCATTGGTGTTGGTAAAGTTGGTAACCCATCTAAACCACTTATAAGTGATGTTTACTTTGTTAAAGGCTTTAATCACAATCTTATTTCAATAAGCCAACTTTGTGACAAGGGTTACAAAGTTAGCTTTGCGAAAGGAATGTGTCATATTTTGAGTAAAGATAATAATAATGTGTTGTTCTCTGGCACACGCCATAAGGACATATATATCTTAGATTTTCCAAAATCACATGAACAATGTCTCATTGCCAACACAACTGAACAACACTTATGGCACCGACGTTTTGGTCATGTGAACTTTGGAACACTTTTCAAATTTTCCAAGTTAAACTCTATAAAAGGATTTCCTAAGCTTGCCTTTCAAAAGAAAAGCTTTTGTGACTCGTGTCAACGAGGCAAACTTCCGAAGTCGTCATTCAAACCTAAGAAAAGCATTTCATCTAAACGGCCTCTAGAGCTTTTACATCTAGATCTTTTTGGGCCAACTAGAGTTGCTTCGTTAGGGAATGCTCGATATGGACTTGTCATCGTTGATGAATTTTCTAGATTTACTTGGGTATTTTCTTTAAGTAATAAAAATGATGCTTTTGAAAACTTCACAATATTTGTTAAGAAAGTACAAAATCTCATTGGAACCACCATTGTCACTATTCGTAGTGATCATGGAGGGGAATTTGAGAATGAGTCTTTCTCAAATTTTTGTGATGAAGTTGGTATTACACACACCTTTTCTTTCTTTCGCGCACACCCTCAAAATGGTGTTGTTGAGAGAAAGAATAGGACGCTAGTGGAATGTGCTCGCATAATACTTGATGATAGCCATCTTAGCCATCAATTTTGGGCAGAAGCGGTACATACCCTTGCTATGTGTTTAATATAATACTCTTGAGGCCTGGCACCAAACAAACTTGTTATGAATTGTTGTTTGGTAGATTGCCTCAAGTTAAACATTTTAGAGTTTTTGGTGCAAAATGTTTTATCAAAAACACGTATGGTTGTTTGGACAAATTTGATCCATGATCCGATGAGGGGATATTTATTGGATATTCCTCACGTAGCAAAGCTCACCGGATATACAACAAAAGAACCTCAACGATCGAGAAATCACTTCATGTTTCATTCAATGAAAATTTTGTCCCGTCTAGAATTATCAATGATGATGACTCCATGGAAGTTATATGTGATTCTATTGGTAATTCTAATTCTATTTGATTCTATTGATACTAACCCTACTGATGATTCTTTTGAGAATGTTCCTAGTGATTAGGGAGTTCCCAAACGACTTCATATAGTTCGTGACCATCCCCATGAGCAAGTCATTGGCAACATACTTGATTGTGTCCAGACGAGATCTCAAGTCAACTACTTTGCTCATTGTGCCTTTGCCTCTTCAGTAGAGCCAAAGAATATTAACGAAGCGTGCGAAGACAGTGCTTGGATCCTAGCCATGGAGGAGGAACTCATTCAGTTTGAGAGGAATGAGGTTTGGGAGCTAGTTCCATTGCCTTCGAAGAACCACACCGTTATAGGAACGAAGTGGATCTTCAAGAATAAGACCGACGAGAACCAAAACATCGTCCAGAACAAAGCTCGGTTAGTAGCTCAAGGCTACATGCAAGAGGACGGTATAGATTTCGAAGAATCCTTTACTCATGTAGCTAGATTAGAATCTATTAGGTTGTTATTATCTTTTGCATGCCATAAAGATTTTAAACTCTTTTCAATGGATGTAAAAAGTGCGTTTTTAAATGGAGATGTCGTTGAGGAAGTTTATGTTTCTCAACCTCTGGGTTTTATAAATGACAAATTTCCAAATCACGTTTTCAAACTTAAGAAAGCACTTTATGGTTTGAGACAAGCTCCTAGAGTTTGGTATGACCGCCTAAAGAACTTTCTTTTGGATTTGGGTTTTAAAATGGGTGAAGTTGATTCTACACTTTTTGTTAAGTATGTCAATCATGATATTATTTTAGTTCAAATTTATGTTGATGATATCATTTTCGGTGCTACTAACTTCACTCTTTGCGAAGAGTTTTCAATTTGAGATGAGCCACATGGGTGAGCTCAAATATTTCTTAGGTCTCCAAATTCACCAAATGCACGATGGAATCTTCATCCACCAAACCAAGTACACTGTGGAGTTGCTAAAGCGATTTGGAATGGAGAATGCTTCTGGCAAGAAGACTCCAATGAGCACTACTACACATCTTGATAAAGATACGGACGGCAAAGATGTAGTCATTCGTCTATATCGATGTATGATAGGTAGTTTATTATATCTTACTGCTAGTAGGCCTGATATAATGTTCGCCGTATGTGTTTGTGCTCGGTATCAGTCACAACCTAAGGAATTGCACTTAATAGCGGTTAAACGTATTTTACGTTATTTAAGTTACACACTCGACTACAGATTATATTATCCAAAGTCTAGCACTTATGAGTTAATCTCATATAGTGACGCAGATTATGCTGGATGCAAATCCGACAGGAAAAGTACTAGTGGCACTTGCCATTTAATAGGAAATTCTCTTGTCTCTTGGTTTTCCAAGAAGCAGAATTCTGTATCACTTTCAACCACCGAGGCGGAATATATTGCCGCTGGTACTGCGTATGCTCAAGCTCTTTAGATGAGACACACTCTTAATGACTTCGATATAAACTGTGATACTTGCCCTATCATGGTGGACAACCAAAGTGCAATATGTCTCTCTAAAAATCCGGTACACCATTCCCGTTCCAAACACATAGATGTTCATCACCATTTCCTAGATGATCATGTTGCTAAAAAGGACATCATTTTAGTGTACGTTGAAACCCAGAAGCAAATCGCTGATATTTTCACGAAACTACTCAAGGAAGATTCCTTTGTGCGGTTACGTCAAGAATTGGGGATTATGGGTGAATCCGAGATTTAGGATTCATATTTTCGATAATCCTGCATGATAATGATATTTATATGCTCATGCTAGATTTGTTGTGATATTTTGGATTTGTGATTGGATTTTCGATTTGCGCATCAGATTTAAGATTTTCTAGTATTTATGGGCTAGAATAAGAGTGTATGAGAATATTTAGATGTTTCGTCCAAGTGTTCAAAGGAGAGAACTCAAAATTTCAGATTCTCATATTTTTGGACTCTATTAGTCGGTCCCAGTTCATCTCTTGACCGACTAGTTTCACAGTAATCGGTTAGAGATTGTACTCAGACCGACTAGTTTGTGCCCTATTTTTTAACTTCAGTTGCTGTTTGCACTTAGTCGGTCCAAGCTCATCGGCCGACCGACTAGATTGCATTCTAGTCGGTCAGCACTTAAACTCAGACCGACTAGATGTGCGAGGGCAATTGCGTCTTTGGCCGTACTTAAATCGATTAACCCCTCTTCACACCGATTAGAATTCATTCTAATCGGTGCGCCCGTCTCTCCCAAAACCCTAAAACCTTCGACCCTCGTCTCCCTCCACCGTCCGTCGCTCCCACCGGCTGCCTCATGTCGCCGTCGGGCATCCTACCTCCTCTAGGGTCGATCTCCTCCATCCTAGGGTATCTCCTCTTACTTTCCCTCCGTTCGATTTTCGTTCTTTCTTTCGTTTTTCGATCGATTTTAGCTTGATTTCTCGTGTTTCTCATCACGATCTCATGACGAGAACTAGGGTTCCAATTCCCTCTTCCGGCCCCTCTCACATGACTGTCGAGCCTACACCCAACCCTCCTCAACGCAAACACCGCACCAAATCTGCTCGTCCGCCCCCTACTTCTCCATCTTCTTCTTCGCATCCTCTCAAAAAGAAGAAGGGGACTCCTTCACAGCCCAAGCCCAAGCCTCAAGCTTAACCCAAGCCCAAGCCTCGGACCAAGGTCGTAGAAAAGATTCTGACCCCTAGCCCCATAGTGTTCCTGTAGGATCCTGCCAAAACAGAGTTAGGATCGATAAATGAAGTTGAGACTTACGCTTGCGTATGCAGCACGGTAGTCTTCGAACTTCGCCTTCGGATTCACCACGACGGATCGAGTCTTCTCACGAACGGAGTAAGGCTACTAAATCCACAATCTAAATCTCTACTTTTAGATTAAGAACTTGGATAAAGGGAGAGGAAGTATTTCGGCAGAGCTTCGCTAGAATGAAGATGCATGCATGAATGCCATGCAAAAGTGTAAAGAAAATGGCTAACCCTTGGGTCTCATTTATAGCCCCCAAGGTAGTTATTTTAGGAGCAATTGTTCCTTTGGAACAATTTAACTAAGGTGTACCATCGTTCATGGCATATTATAAGCTTAAGTTGTACCATATGCATGGTACAATATAAGCTTAAGATATTACCCCTTTATTAGCCATATGTCACATGCACTTATGCACATATAATGCGACTTTCCCATCAATCTAGAGATCCTCTCCGAAAGGGAACATATTCCCTTTGCGCACGACTTCGTGTACGCGACGTTCGAGGTCCGTATTCCCTCGTACATCCCCCACAAGGGTGTACTAACGTCTTCCATATCCAACATCTCCCACTCACACTTGAGGGGATTGTAAGAGAACGTCTTTCTCTTAGTTCTTTCATCTATCATACCGAGAAATAGACCGTGCGACCGTCATGCGCATAGAGTCTGTTGTTGTGCACTTGTTAGAGATACACAACGACCTCGAAGGTGCAAAGTTGAGTAGTTCAACGCATGCTTTACCCTAGATTATTTCTTCACATTTCTTATACTTTATATTCAACAATTGAATCACATCTGGATTACAATTGGCTGGCCAGCTTTGAATCATTAAAGTCCAAATGCGAATATGAAATCAATCTTCCTCTTCTTGCGAACCTTCTGATCTTGACTTGATTCGCTTTTCTAACGTGCCCCGTCGAGCCGAATTATCATAGCCCATTAGCAACACGCTAAGATAGCGATCATCTCGTCAAATCTAAAGGAACCAATTGGAGTCCTTGAGGGTAAGAGTTAAGACCCATATGGCCTTTGAGTCTCACATAATAGCAAACACTATTGCTACTAACTCAGTGGTCGAAATGCATACGTGGTATGAACACGTATTACAACATCACTCCTTTCCCAGGGAGAGTATGTCTTAATGATGTTGTACGGATGAAAGATCAGACACCACAGTGCCTATCTTTTGAGTCCCCTTACTACCCATTAAATATTCCCGGACTCTCATCCTGCATAAGACAGATAGGATTTAAAAAATCCAATGAGATCTTTATATCCTTGTGATACAGATCTCAGATCTTTTGTAAGCATCCATATGATGCAGATCTTTCATTCGACTATCTTGTTAAAGTCATGACTCTAAATCATTCGTCTAATGATTTTGACTTTAAACTAGTCTCATCTCTATCTTATCCATCTGATAAGATAAGGCGGTTGCTCATGTGAGAGAGCCAACCTTAATCTGTCTGACATACACACAATTCAGCTGAGATTTCAAAAATGTACACAAACATTTCTTAAGAAATTCATATGCAATGTTGGAAAAAGAACTTATTCTTTTATTAATTTTGATCATTTACAGACATGAGAATTTACATTGGTACAACTCAGCTCTTACGCAATCCTTGAGATGATAAGTGTTTGTAAAACACATCTCTGGGGATCGCCTTTGTAAGCGGATCCGCTATCATCTCATGCGTAGATATGTACCTTATGTCTACCTTCTTGGTCTTATCACAGTCTTTTGCAAATTTGTAGCGGATATCTATGTGTTTGGTCTTACAATGGAATTTCGGATCTTTGACATAGGCTATAGATGCTTGACTGTCGCTGTGTATAGGTACAGCACCTGAGTCACTTGCATTAATTAGCCTGTCTAAGAACTTCCTAAGCCAAACAGCCTCTTGAACTGCCATGCTAAATGCTACAAACTCGGCTTACATGGTTGAAAGTGCGATGCAGGATTGTTTCTTGATACTCCAGGATATTGCACCAGATCCGAGTAGAAAAACATATCCTGAGGTCGATCGTCGCTCATCGAGATCACCCGCCCAATCAGCATCAGTGTAGCCTTCGAGCCTCAAGGCATCTCCTTGATAGCATAAAGCAAAGTCTGCAGTTCCTTTGAGATACCGCATTATCCTCTTAACCGCTTTCCAGTGTACTTGCCCTGGATTGGATTGGTAACGACTTACCATTCCAACGGCAAAACAGATGTCCGGTCTTGTACACATCATAGCGTACATTAGACTACCAACTGCACTGGAATATGGAACTTTTTCCATAATCTCCTTCTCTTTTTGGTTCTTCGGACATGATTTCAGACATAAATTGTCGCACTTGCTTATTGGAGTATCAATGGACTTGCAGTCCTGCATATTAAAACGTTCTAGAATCTTCTTTATATAAGTATCATGTGAAAGAGAAAGAAGTTTCTTCGAACGATTCCTTGAAATCTTAACTCCAAGGATATATGCGGCTTCTCCCATGTCTTTCATCTTAAAAACTGATGAAAGCCAAGCCTTGATATCCATCACAAAGCCCTTGTCATTTCCGGCTATTAAGATGTCATCTACATATAGAGACATAATAACATACTTGTTCTTATTCCTCTTGATATATACACAGTTATCTTCATCAAGCATGGAAAATCCATTTGATAAGACAACCTCTTGAAATCGTATATACCACTGCCTCGAGGATTGTTTAAGACCATATATAGATTTAAGAAGTTTACAAACCTTATGTTCGTTTCCTTCTTTTACAAACCCTGTTGGTTGTTCCATATAGATCTCCTCGTCCAATTCTCCATTGAGAAAGGCAGTCTTTACATCCATTTGATGTAATTCGAGGTCTAAGCAAGCTACCATTGCCAGAATCAGGCGAATTGAGGTAAAACGAACAACAGGTGAGAAGGTCTCTTCGTAGTCTATCCCTTCCTGTTGCGTAAAACCTTTCGCGACAAGGCGAGCTTTATATCTGTCAATAGAGCCATCAGCCTTATGCTTGATCTTGAGAACCCATTTGTTCCCAATAGCTCTACGTCCTCTGGGTAAGTCAACTAAGTCCCAGACTTGGTTAGCTTTCATGGATTCTAACTCCTCTTGCATCGCTTCCATCCATTTGTCTTTAGCAGGGCAAGATACGGCCTGTTTGAAAGTAGCAGGCTCGTCATCTTCTTGTAGTAAAGTCATAAAGGTTTGCGGAAATTCATCCTCAAATCTTAGAGGAGCCAACCTTGTACGACTACTACGTCGTATTTGAGATTCTTCAAGTCCTTGTTGACTTGAATTTAGATCAATTCTAATATCACTCCCACTTGGAATGTCGTTAGAATTGCTCCCACTTGGATCATTATTCCCGTATGGAATAGGATAATCGTCATTCGTATAATCCATTGGTGAAGGTTGAAACGTATTTTCATTTTCACCAAGAATTCTCCCACTCGAATGAGGTAATCCTTCTTGATCATAAATCTCAAATAGAGATAAGTCCTGACTTATCTCGCCCTGTCTTGGAAACTCGTTTTCCAAGAAAGTGACATCCCTCGACTCAAACTCAATTAGCCCACCATTGTCTTCCTGACTAACAAAAACATAACCTTTGGAGTTTTCTGCGTATCGTATAAAGATACATTTCCTTCCCCTTGGCCCAAGTTTGCCATACTTATGGGAGGAAATATGTGCGTAGGATGCACAACCCCAAGGTTTCAAAATGTTTAAGTCAGGAGACCTTTGGTTCCACAACTCATAAGAAGTGGAGCTAACTGATTTCGAGGGTACGCGGTTTAAAATGAAAGTGGCCGTCAATAATGCATCACCCCAAAAGGTGATTGGCAAGTTAGCTTGCGCCATCATTGAACGGACCATTTCCATTAAAGTCCTATTTCTCCTTTCTGCAACACCGTTTTGTTGAGGAGTATAAGGCATAGTTACCTGATGTACTATGCCTTTTTCATCACAAAGTTCCTTAAAACTTATTGATTGATATTCACCGCCCCTATCGGTTCGCAAGACCATAATCTTGCGATCTAATTGATTCTCCACTAAACTCATATAGTTTTTAAAGCAAGCCAAAGCTTCACTTTTGTGGGATATCAAATAGATATGTCCGAATCGGGTGAAATCATCAATAAAAGTGATGAAATAGGACTTTCCGCGTCTTGTCTTGACCACGATGGGAATAACCACCACCTTCTTCTCCGGTGAAGCACCCGTTCGTCGAGGAAGTAGTTGTCCTCCAATGGCCGTGTGCCAAAAAATGAACCCACTTCAAAAATTCGTAAACTACGCGCTCCACATGAAGAGAGCGCACATTCCCTATGAATGGAGACTCAGCATCCATGAAGAGAGCGAGTTTGACGATATGAACGGTCGGTTCTTCCCGTCACGGAGAGTTCCTGCCATATCCGTAATGACAGAAGACCCTAACGTGAAAAGAACAACCGCTACGTTCTCTCCGTCACGAAGCGTTCCTACCATATCCGTAATGGTAGGATACCCTTCCGTGAAAAAGACAACGACTCGTTCATAGTTTCTCCGGGGCGAACCCGTATGGCTCTGATACCAATGTAGGATCCTGCCAAAACAGAGTTAGGATCGATAAATGAAGTTGAGACTTATGCTTGCGTATGCAGCACGGTAGTCTTCGAACTTCGCCTTCGGATTCGCCACGACGGATCGAGTCTTCTCACGAACGGAGTAAGGCTACTAAATCCACAATCTAAATCTCTACTTTTAGATTAAGAACTTGGATAAAGGGAGAGGAAGTATTTCGGCAGAGCTTCGCTAGAATGAAGATGCATGCATGAATGCCATGCAAAAGTGTAAAGAAAATGGCTAACCCTTGGGTCTTATTTATAGCCCCCAAGGTAGTTATTTTAGGAGCAATTGTTCCTTTGGAACAATTTAACTAAGGTGTACCATCGTACATGGCATATTATAAGCTTAAGTTGTACCATATGCATGGTACAATATAAGCTTAAGATATTACCCCTTTATTAGCCATATGTCGCATGCACTTATGCACATATAATGCGACTTTCCCATCAATCTAGAGATCCTCTCCGAAAGGTAACATATTCCCTTTGCGCACGACTTCGTGTACACGACGTTCGAGGTCCGTATTCCCTCGTACATCCCCCACAAGGGTGTACTAACGTCTTCCATATCCAACAGTTCCCTCCCCTTCCGGTACTCCCTCTGACTCCGACGACGACTACATTCCAGAGACAAAGGCTACTGAGCAGGCTCATACCCCTCCCTCTCGCCCTACCTCCCGTCAGTCTAAGGGTAAGGCTCACATGCCTTCGGGTGGGGTTGATATCTCGTTGTGTCGCGATGACCCGATGTGTCTTGCGGCATACAACCGTATTGAGCACTGTCTGTTGATTCTGGAGCATTTCGTTCAGTTCTTTGACTTTTCTCAGCTCGCAGATCTCCTCTCCTATAGCGACCTTCTAGATTATCTTCGCCATGATCCCATGGTGAATCCTCATCCCTACCCCAGACTCGTCAAATTATTCTATGCCAATCGAGTACGGGGTGAGTATGATGACACCCACTGCATTGAGACCATTGTCTTGGTGACACCTATTGTCCTCACGACAGAGATTTTAGGGCAGTTGATTGGTGTCTCCTCTTCTGACCTGCTCCCTTCTGATATCTCCGTGGATAATATCCACGATCTTGACCAGTCCATGCTTGCTGAGATGTTCCATGTCATCCCTCCCGCCATGATTGGCGTTCCATCGAAATCATTCAAGCCGAATGTGTGGGTCATAAATCTGATTCTGAAGTCGTGTCTTCTACCGAAGTACGGCTCCTCTAGCTTGCCCTCTCAAACATTTCTCAAGCTTATCTACGCTCTTTTTATGGGGAGCGAGATAAATTGGGCCCGCATTATCCTTGACAAGATGGATTCCTTTGAGTGTGTAAGGAAGTCCACCAAGTCTGCTCACATTACATATCCTTGCTTGATGACTCTTGTATTCTGCTACTTTGACGTTCCTCTCCCTCCAGATGATCAGCATCCTTTGGGTCCTCCCCTGAACGTGACTGTCGTCAAGAAGTCTCTTGCGGCCTTGCGTCACGTTGAGAGGACTACCCCCTCTGCTTCTCCTCCGCCTTCTCACCCTGACTCTTCTGCTTCCCAGAGCCGTCAGTAGGTTCATATTGCTCGATGTGAGGAGATGCTTGCTCACATCTGTGACCATCTGGGCATTGAGGTTCCTCATACGCTTTCTGATGAGGAGGCTATGGATGCTGATGAGGATGAGGAGCGAGTTGCTTCTCTAGTTCGTGCCCCCGAGGGTACTTCTGTTGGCACTTCTTCTGTCAATGCTCCCAAGAGCACTCCTACTGCCACCCTCCCTTCGGTGGACACTCCAGTCGTTCCCGAGACCTCTACTACCCCTTCTGCACAGCCTGTTACTGCTGCTGATCCTGCCTCCGCCTCCTGAGCTTGCGTTGGAGGACTCTCCCATGTGCACTTGGATGATCTATTTTGTCGTGAGAGAGTAGGGTAAGATAGTTGGGTGATTATGTATTTTTGATGTATTTTTGGATGTTTTGGTGATACATTTTGATGTATGTTCGTTTTGATGTCTGTTGAGACATGTGTTGTATGTTGTGCACCGATCTGATGATCGTTTATATTTGTGTTGGCGGATGTATACCTTTTGATGTATCCTGTTATATATATACACTAGTCATAACCCGTGCCCGCGGGCACGGTTCATTTAAGATTTTCCCCCGCGATATCTTTTTTCCCCAAAAAATTATTTCCACAGCCAAAATTGTGTGGAACAACAAATTAGCAATTAGCGTAAAAATATTTAGCGACACGGGTGTCTTCGGTGGTGAACAACAAATTTGGCACGGGCGCCTTCGACACGGAATGAAAAATTAGCGTAAAAAAATTGGCGCGGACGCCTTTGGCGTGGAACAACAAATTAGCATAAAAATCGGCGCGGGCACCTTCGGCGTGGGCAATTATTCCGTCTTTGCCTAATGGGTCAAAGAGACGGTGGACCCCGCATTGAGAGAGAGATCATGCGCCTTCGGCGCATGCAATTATTCTCGTCTTTGCCTAATGGGTCGAAGAGACGGTGGACCCCGCATTGAGGGAGAGATCATGCATTGAGGGAGAGATCATTCGATGTGCAGCATTAAGTGCATGTTAATGTTTTTTCTCAAATGCATTAATTGCATGCACTATGATATGCCCAAGAAACTTTCATTCCCCATAAAGTTTCATTTCCCCAGAAACTTTCATTTTCCTAGAAATATTTTTTCCTCCAAAACTTTTCACAACATTTCATCTCAACCATTCATTCCTCAAGATTAAATCTGAGCCGTCTTTCTATCAACCTGTTTGGCCTAGTCAGCTTGGCCTAGTCAGCCCTAGAATTCAAAAACAGCTGTGTTTTAATATATAGATAGTATATACCCGTTCAATGTAGATATTTCCTCCTCAAAATCTTAGTTCCCCCGAAAATGTGGGCACGATTCATTGTAGATATTCCCCCCTCAAAATCTTAGTTCCACTAAAAATGTGACATGATTCATTTTAGAAATCCCCACCTCAAAATCTTAGTTCCCCAATCAAAGTCTTAGTTCCCCAAAATTTAGGTCCCCTCAATAGATTTTAGTTCTCACATTGTTTAATTTCTCACAAAAATTTTAGTCACTGACAAAAATGTTAGTCCCCCAATATGTAGTTCGTTTCTCAATTTTTTTGTAAAGTTAGTTGCATTTTCCCCACATTTTTAGTCAAAATATTCTATAAAGATGGGAGCTAAAAACATGTTACAGTATTAAGATACATGAACAAACAGAAAAATAGAGATGGACGTAAAAATTAGTCATGTCACCAAAACCTAGGAGTGCGGAAGTTGGCAGCATTGATCAGATTAAGTGCATTAGCCATGTCACCACGTTCTCCCCAATCACATCCAACCATGAAAACAATTGCAATTGGTGAAGTAAAAACACCATGCAAGCAACTATTAAAATTTACATTTCTAACATCAAAAAGTAGCACCTTAATAATGTTACACAAAAGTAATGTAGATCCAGTTCTATTAGTCTAAGCCAAGTAGAACCATAATAATATTTACATTTGTTACATCAAAAATACATCTGTTACATCAAAGCTGTTAATACACAATCCATCATGGTTCAGCAGGAAACTTCCTCTTCATTACATTATAAAAGGAATGCGTGTCAATCTCAATCCAACATCGTGTGTCATCTGGATGCACAATAACCTAGGAAAATTACAAACATAAATTGGTTAGAGAAATAAAGAAATATGTGATAATATTAATAATTTAAACTTAAAAATGTTTTTACCTTATGCGGGGGAGCATAGGTGGACGTGTTTTATAGACCCAATCAAGCTCCTTAAGAACTAACTTCCAATTCTATAACACAAATGATATGTTGATATTCAATGAAAATGATATTGTGGGAATAAAATTCTAATATTTTTTACATTACCTCCATAACACATGTTTCTGGTGCATCAATATTCCCTGTCACATGTGCATCTACAATTCTTTTTGCATCTTGCTGAAAATAATAATAATAATAATAATTTACTAACTTAAAAAGTCTTAATATGAAAATGATAACTTATGTATTGGTCAGCATACCTTGTCCCACCAAATTCTTATATAATCAGGCAACTTGACATCTATATTATTTTGAGCAAGTAACACAACCTATAAGAACAAAAAATATTAAGAAATCAAATGAAATAAAATAAAATATATAGTAAAAAGGTATGATTAAAGACTTACAGTTTTATACAAATCTGCATCCACCTGTATATAAAAATACAAACAAATATTTTAGCTAACCATTCATATTGAAAGAAATAATAAGGCAAAAAATGATTTTTACTGAAGTTAAAAATTTCTTACATTGCCATATATAGTGATGCCAATCCACATTATGTAGCTAGGGGTTGTATGTTAATGGTGTACCTGTATGTTCGACAACAGTCGATAAATAATTTCCCACTCAATCACGTTATAAAGGGAATTAGATTCTGCATAATTTGGCAGCATTGATCAGATTCTGTGCATTAGCCATGTCATCATGTGCCCCCCAATTACATCCAACCATGAAAACAATTGCACTTGGTGAAGTAAAAAAACCATGCAAGGAACTATTAAAATTTACAGTTGTTACATCAAAAAGTAGCACCTTAATAATGTTACACACAAGTCATGTAGATCCGGTTCTATTAGTCTAAGCCAAGTAGCACCATAATAATATTTACATCTGTTACATCAAAAATACATCTGTTACATCATAGCCGTTGATTTACCAAGATTAAATCCACACAGTATTTCTATCAACCTTTTTGTCCGAGTCAGCTTGTCCTAGTCAGACCTAGAATTCAAAAAAGTCCTCAAATGTAATATAGATTTTTTAGATTTTTCATGTTTGTGTCAAGCTCTCTTTGTATTGTTCATTTGGGCAATGTAATGTTTTGGATCATTGAACTTAGTTGTTTCATCATTTGATTCTAAAGAATCCAGGTTCATGTATATGTTGATAATGTTACTAATATATGTTCTGTAGGAGAAACATGGTTTCCATTTTTATAAATGATTTAAATTCAACAGGATGCCTTAGTGGCTAAGTGCACACTATCCTAATTTGATCCTAATAGAAACATGATTTTCTGTATTTATATACATTAAAATAATGTTAAGACTGTACAATTGAGTTCCTGAATTTACGCTATATTTCCTTCAGTTTTCTAGCTTTTAGAGTTAGTTTTTGTTCATATGGGGCTTACTATGAATTGGTCACCTCTTGTATTAACAAATAGTATATCCATGACCATCCAATCATTTGTCAAGGCAACTACGACACATCTTTGAGCTAGCAGCAACTAAAGAATATTTCAATGAACTATATATATCTAATCAGTGTCCATCAAAATAATTCATGATGTTATTAAGTGGTTGCTCCTTGGGCTTTGAGGCTGTTGACAAATGAAGCAGTGCTAAAACAATCACCAAAACATTCGAGAACAATCACCAAAATAACTGATTGCTTTGTCACTGTCACCGTTATGTTTTCAATTGCAAAACAATGAACAAAGCACACTTTTCAGAACAATGAACAACAAAAATTTCAGTCTTTATATTGCTTCCAAATATCCAAAATTTACAATTTTGAGTAAAACTAACATAAAGTTCGCAGTTTTAAACTGCTGTTAAATCTACACAGAATATACACTTTTGATTAGAAAAATTTCCAGGTACAGACTATACAAACTTTACATTAGAAAACATGCTGACTCAGGCATCACTGAATATATATCAGTTTTCAAATGTCCTTCCCCGTGGTCCTACCATGCATTTGTCTTCTCATCCTTTTCTGTGTAATGCCCCATATAAATTCCCTAAATACCCCTGCTTTAAATAGATAGCGCCTGGAATGTCCTCGAAAGCAACCCCAACCGTCGCCCAAACAATAATTACACCCTACAAAAACATCAAGTAAACATAAGATCCCAAAAGCCAAATAACACACTAATTCTTCATTTTCATTTCAATAATATTAAAGATGATAGAAACCAACATAAGCACAAATTCGCAGCACCAAAGAGCATCCAGCAGCTCACATAAAGGAGAATGAAAAAAAGGCACCCACCACTTCATTCACACAATTACATGCAACACAAAGGTTTCGTTATCTAGAAGCATAGTTGCTTCTGCTGCTCCTAAATGAGCCCAATGCCTTGATGGCTGCTGCTCTCAGGATGTACTGGTGGTATGGTGCAGCTGCCAGAGCCCCAACAAATGGACCTACCCAAAATATCCACTACACACCCAACAATTTAATAGAACATTATGTAATTAATGAAAAGGAGGGTTTAGTCATGAACACACCTGATCATGCCAAGCCCTGTGCCCATTGTAGATGAATGCAGCACTAAAGCTCCTTGTTGGATTGATCCCTGTTCCACCACTAAAAGCTTATATATCTCGTAAGAAGTTAAGTTCAAGCATAATACCAAATTATCAACCTACATCTCTTGGGCTAAATTGCCAATGTCCTGAAAACATGTAGGCACCACAAAATGTCCAGCAAAAACTTCTTCTGCGCTTCTCTGTGCGATGGTGGTGGAAGGAACTAATGTAGAAAACTCAACAGATTTTAGTAATCAACCTACATGAACAGTTACTCATCAAATCAGTACTCGTAGTCAGCTAATTAGCCGATGGTTGTCTATCCCATCCTGGGTCAACTTGTGTCTTCTAATCGCATTCAGCTCCTGTTTCTTCAGACCAAACTGTGTCATATATCTATTTTACACACGGCTTGCAAGCGTTTCCCTTATTAACGATCATAGGCCTAAACCATTCTTTCATGCACGCATGCACACACGTTCCCATGAACAGGATCCTGGAGAAAGCATTACTCTACATCACCTGCGAGGGCAGCATCACTTGCAGACTAATTCAAATGCAGATCATACCTTGATCAGTAAAATAATTATATTAAACATGTGCTTGCTTTATGAATAAGCTGCAAGATGCCTTATATTGTTAAAATCAGTGTACACATCTATATGCCTCATATGATATAAGATTGATGCAAAAGATGTAGGATTTGATGTATTCAATAGATCACTTGACACATGTATGAAATACATACTTCTCAACAAATATATAGAACAAAGAGGTAACATGATATTAAAAAAATTCCAGATGATGACCTTGTAAAATAAAACGTCATATCATTTGCCAACCAAGTTAAAAAGCAAAGATCTGACTTAATGGCTATGATTTGAAAGCACATACATGACTGTTACACTGTGATGCATACATGAGTAGTGAACTTGGTGTACACATTAGGTATTGAACCTACAGAATTGAAGACATTAGTTATTTAAGAGAACATACAGTAGGGTTACACTGCAATGCATACATACATGATTTACGATAAAATTACACTGCGATGCATACATGCCTCAGTATAATAATTTCACCAATAATACAGGGATAAAATCCTTCCACTTTCTGATTCATGCATAGCACACATGCAAACCAGAGCATTTGACGCAAATATAAGGGCCAATGTGGAGGAGAACAAACCAGATCAAATCTCCCACCAAAATAATAATGAAAACAACAATATCAAATTAAATTACTCACTTGCAAACAAAATGCATTTCATAAAAACTTGAATTTTGCAAATTATGTATTTATTGGCCAGGAGATGGCACATGCCCATTTCAGAACTCATAAGTCTTAGTAACATCCAAGACCCCATCTTTTAAGATTAGGTCACTTCTAAAAAACACTGCTTAAATCATCAAAAAATTACCGACAGGAAAAAGACATACTCTTAACTTAAAACACAAAAATAATGAAAAATGACGGAGACCCAGAAGCAACATTCACCTCAAGAGTGTGATTGGTACAAACAATGTGGGAAACCATTGCATTCACCTCAAGAGTGCTCCTGGTACAAAAATTGTGGGAAACATGGCGTCAAATATTCAGAAAACATGGCGAATGAAGCCTAAAATCCGAAATTAAACAAACAATGAGTCAGATATTTAGGAAACATAGCATTTTTTTAAAGTAGGGTTTCCTTTTTTTCCCCAATATAAGCTTAGCCGCTTGATATTTTCGTTTCCCCCAAAAATAAGCTCAGCTGCATTGAACAAAAATATCTACTACTTTCAAACATTATGCTTTCAAACAAATATGCATGAGAAATATCTACTGCTTTCAAATGTTAATAACCAACGCCTACTAATCACTGCGGGATAATGCTTTTAAACGGACTGATGACTAATGCGTACTGTTTTCAAAATGGTGGGTATTTCTAGATCAGCTAGACTTGAAGTCGAAACATGTTGAATGCATCTTCAAGTTACAAAAAGTCTCAATGTTTATGGAGTAGATTGAAGTGATGGTAGCTAATTGAAAGTTGCAGCCGGCATTGAGATGACATCAGAAGTAACCTGCTACATGCATATAAACTAAATGCAGGAATCGAAACATAAGTTCCATGTAGTTTTAATGCTAGTTTCCCACATTGATGGAGCAAAAGCTGATTAACATGAAGTGTCTTTTGAACATCTATCAAGTTGAAATAAATAGTTGAGTGCTTCTCAATGCATTGGCCGTACTTTTTACATGTTCATCCAACAGATTGTCAAAATTTAGCAAGAATGTTAATTGAATTTTTTTCAAATAAACGTTTATGGCTGTGGAATGTTATAAGAATATAATTTATCAGGTGTGCGAAGCTTATATTCATCGGGCGACGACAACAAAAAATTAGAAGCCAGTTATCCTAACTTTCTGTTAGTCCTTTTTCATAAAGTTTTATCAAAGATGACAATAATTTCAACTTTCATGTCTACATGATACCTTTCTTGAACAGATTTCTAATCATTGCATATTGGCAAAGGACTAAAGCATGCAAAATATATAATGACTAATGAGCATAATAAACTGTGAACTCAATGTAACATGAAATTTTGAACGAATTAAACTCACTAAACATAAGAAATCTATCCTCATGTACAAAAATTGAGGGCAAAGTAATAATTTTGAACGCTATACAATTCAAATTAGGGGATTGATTGCATTTTGTATCCTAAGGAACAAAAACAATTTCAGGTCCATAAAATTTAAATTGACAATTAAGGATTCGAGAATACATTCCTAAAAATGTGAAATATGAACAAAAACCCCTAAAAGAATCATAAATTAGCCCCTAAAATTTTTTGCACTTTACCTGTATTGATTCCAAGCCAACGGCAGTACCAGGTACGATTTCCCAGAACCATGCTTGAGAAACTTCTGAAATGTCCTCGAGGGCAGCTATCTATACAGAAGTAGTATCATTAACATAAGCAACTGCTATGAAAAACTAAGCGCACAGAGAAATGTGTATGGAAAAATATTATACTTGTCTATGGCATTTGCTCAAGGCAGAGTAGGGAATGTTGACTGGAGCCATTTGGAGCAAGATGCCACTAGTAGCTTGAAAGAGTGGTCGGATGACCATGAGCACTGCAATGGACACCAGCCAATCTTACATTGCATTCTTCAACACATTTTTGAAGAGAGAAGAAACAAAGTGCATATATGAGGCAGATTATGCATAAAATATTACTATCTTTGATTAAGTAGAAGAAGCTAGACTTGATTTCCAAGCACTTCTTACTATGATTCAATAGTACAACCTCCAATCTTACATTTACTTGCATTAAACTGTGAATGCTATATTTGTCAAATCACATCATTATGCACATCATTAGATTAACTCTGATTGAATTACTTTGTGTAACTTGTGTTATTGGCATTTCATGGAGTGTAGTATAGAATGCATACATTATATTCTAATATGAACTTGGTCCTGCAGTATTTAGTATTCATCACTTTGTTGGTAGGCAATTGCAATATAGATGTAGCCTCAACTGCTTTCTTAATTTGGTAAAAAGATTGTAGGCTTACACTATCTTGTAAACTACCTTACAAAATGTTATAGATCTATACTGTCTTGCTTCACACATTCCACCAGAGGCACCAGCTCAACTGTCGCTTACTCAATCCCCAATGCTGCCTGATGCTAGCTGAGGCTGCTAGTCTGATCATGCATTGATAAGCAATTCTTTCAGCCCTTTCTAAATTGCAATTTGATTCATGGCATGTTCCTAATTTGGGCCAATTCTGGTGACTCAAAAAATTAAATAACTCTACCAACTAATTGATTCAAGTAGCTATTTGGTATCTTAGTGTTAGTATTGAGACTTCAATTAAATGACTTTTGTTTTCACGGCATACATTGCAGCTTTATAGTCACAATTTACACTTTAATTATCCAATGTAACTAAACCATCATATTTCTAAATGAGACTTGCCTTCAATTTGCTAATTAATTATCGGATAAGGCTTGCTATGTAGATGCCAAAGGATGATGATTTGTATTATGCAAATCCTTTATTTTACATATCATATAAAATACACACATGAACACACATGCACATGCAAACAATATTTTTTATAAAATAATAGTTGTTTTTTAAGCAAACAAACAATGGAATAAAATTAAATGTTTTATTAGACGCAAATTGACTCAAACCCCTATAATGTAGTTAAAATTATAGGCCCGGTATTACATTCAAATTGCTCAAACGAAGATGAAAGAAAGTGAACATAGTCCTATATAGAAAAGTACTACTAAACCAACACCAAACTAAAACAAATTGCATATAGTTAATTAAACAGGTGCAAATGGAAGCATCATCATTATCTTCAATTAGTTCAATCCTAGCTTAATCTCAAATCCATA
Source organism: Scilla litardierei (assembly GCA_030789695.1). NCBI lineage: Eukaryota > Viridiplantae > Streptophyta > Magnoliopsida > Asparagales > Asparagaceae > Scilla > Scilla litardierei. The sequence goes on from CM061142.1 coordinate 528,892,264, forward strand.
TAACAAAGTTGAACCTTTTCCCTACTACAACCCAAAATCATCTCTCAGATATAACTCAACTTCCTCAAATGCAGCAAAATCAAACCATTTACCCTTCAAAATTATAATCAAAAGAGCAAAGGGGTCAATGAGCACATAATTGCTGAATGTAACTGGGTTCAAAAAATAGCTATTGGGTTAAATGTAAACCTACTGTTTTGACCTACTGTAAACCAATATAAGCCAATGTAAACCTACTGTAAACCAAAATTAGCTCAAAAAATTAGCCGTGACCTACTTCCTCCTTTTCTTCATGAGCAAAAAATGAGCCTTAGATGCTTCCTCCTATTCTGCATGAAAAAAAGTGCACGAAAAAGAGCTGTGTGATAGCCTTGAGCAAAAAAAAGCATGAGTCTTGAGATGATATTAAAAATGTATTCATAAATATTATGAACCAAAGAATTTTAAAATAATTTGAAAGCGTGAAAAAAATTAGCTCTGCTGCATGACATTCAAAGTGCTTAAATAAAGATCAAAGATGAACTAAAGATATGCCAATATAGACAATTTCCAGAAAACCTAACTAATACGAATTGCATATAGTTAATTAAAACAAAGCAAAGGATATCATAAACATTATCTTCAATTAGTTCAATGCAAGTTTAATCTCAAAAAACAGAAGAAATATCGAGGCAAAAAATATCAATTATCTATCAAAAAAGCCCGAAATCCTAATCCGAAAATTTTAACGAAAAGCCATCTTCATACATGTTCTTGTTCGCTTTACTGAGCTTCTTGTTGGCCTCATGCACCCTTTCGTTATGCAACTTAAACCCTTTCTCTATGCAAACTCTACTTATTGATTTGCAATTACAACTGACATGGAACAGAAAAAGAATGTAGTGAAAGCTCATACATACACATTTCCAGTTGCCTCCAACAAAACCTGCAAGCACAAAAAGGACAGAGCAGTAGAAAAATAAACACATGAAAACTCAAAAAAGGAGATGCCCAACAAAAGGGAAAACATATTCGAAGTAATATTGTCTTTCATATGTGTAAACATTAATATAGAAAAGAATTTCTCTGCAAAACTGGCAACTGCTACTCTGCAACGTAACTAATGTTTTGATTCAATTGGCTTATATTGGTGAGGATTGCCTGATCAATTTCCTAACATCTTTGTTTGTTCTTTGACTCACTACATCAAATATCCAACATGAAACTTTCTATAATGGAGTTCCCTTTATAAATACAATTTATGTTGTCAATATTTTGGCACACATTCATATTCATACAATAACCAATCAATGGTGACAATAAGCTAGTTTGATTTAGCATCATCTAATGCATATCAAAATTTCTACTTTGTCAACATCTACCAGGTTCCAAAAAACTCAATTTGTTACATTTGTCAATGTAACTTGATCGAACAACAACTAAACTTTAAAAAAAAGGGAAACCAGGATGTTAAAATTGTAAGAATCTCAATCAAACGTTATAGTTACTCCAAATACAGGTTCTCGTAGCTGTAAAATAAAATAAAATGAATAAGAAAAATCAAAAATAAAAATAAAAAAGAAAACAACAAACCATGAATTCCTGAATTCCTGCATAATAGTACTTTTTCGCCTTCTAAACTTAACTCTTCCAGTAACACCTCTTTTGCCTAAATTAGTAAAAATTATACCATTAATATGGCAAATGTTATCAAATCAATTACTAACTTTCATGTAACTATTCACAAAATAGCTAATAAATCAATTTAATACTTACTGAGACTTTAAACTCATAGCAATAAAAAGAAAATACAAAGGATGAGAGTTCTCTCCATTCAATTAGAAGATGCAACGTTGTTCACTGTTCATGTTTGACCTGTTATACATGACTAAGATCACAAACATTCATTAATAAAAGGATGGAATAAAGCAACGAAGGTTTTTTGTGGGAGGGGGTTGACAACAACATCCATTCTGTATGTTTTGATTTTGAGGTTTCTCATAATTGATATGACAGAAATAAAAAGAAATGATTTTCTTAAAAACAACTCAACCCAGTAACAATTGCGTATTTACAGTGACTTAAAAAAGAACACAACCCATTAACAATTATGCATTAACCTGTGGCTCTTAATGGTATCGAGTATCCTGGTGGCTCTTAACACAACCCAGTAACTCAAACCAGTAAAAATTGAAAAAAAAGGATATGATATCATAGTACCCTGGTGGCAAATTAATGGTATGGAGATCTTCGAACTCTGGTGGAAAATTCGAAGACCATCGCGATTTTGAAGAGTTAACGAAAAAAGAATCTTCCTGAATCCACCCTCTAATCATCGGCATCATCACTACAAATTGGAAGAAAAATACATAAAGCCCTAACATAAAGTAATTTGAGAGAAATAAGTTTCGAATCTTCACCTCGTGGTCCCAAAATCATCTCCTAGGGCCTGAGATCTTCGAAGTCCGACAACAAATTTTGAATCTTGCTGTCGAAGAGGGAGAGGGAGATGGAGAGAGGGATAGTTGGGGCGAGATTCAAAGGCCATGACAAATTCAAAATCAATGCCTGAGACATTCGAAATCTGGTGGCGATTTGTTGGGAGTTGTTAGGAGTTGAAGGCCATGGCGATTTGTTGGGAGTTGAAGATGGCAAGGGTTCACAGCAAGTTAAGTTTTTCAGGAAGAGAGAGAGAGAGTTTTTTGGTTTTCAAAATATCCAAATTAACGCATTGGGTTTCCCCCGCACATTTCCCCCTAAAATTTCCCCCTAAAACACAACTTCAAATTCAAAAACACACCTCAAGCCTTCCCAATTTCTCTTATCCCAATTTCTCTTATTCAATTTCTCTTGTCTTAACCAAATTCTCTTAACCAAATTCTCTTATCTAACACTTGTATTATCCAATTTCTCAACTCTTATCCAAAAACTCTTATCCAATAACCCATGATAACATCCATGTTTTATAATATAGATATATATATATATATACACACACACACACACACACATCGTGTTGCCATTTACTTCAGTGTGCACATTATATTTTTTTGTCTCTGATGTTGATTTCGTCGCTCGACGATTATATTGATTAAATAGAATTGTTTCTATGAAAACATAGAATTGTTTTCCATGCACTAAATTCACTAAGAATGTTGATATTGGAGAGTATGTTCCATAACTCAATACGTGAAATTGATTTGAGTTTTGATGATTTCATTTTTCAATTTTTGACTATGGTCTCATTGGCACCCTTTGATTTTCTTCGTTATTTTACATTGGTGTCATTTGGACCGTGGTCATATTCTTCGACTCTCGTGCTTTTATTTAAGACATTGTTGTTGTCGTTGATCTCCTCCTGCTCTTTTTGCTAATGCCAAAGGGGGAGAGAATTAATATTGACGATGTGCTAAATGATAAGTTAAAGCAATTTACCTTGAATCTAATTTGTTATGTTAGATTCGGGGGGAGTTAAGATATAAAAATGGGTTTAAATCCTAAATTGGAATAATTGGGTTCATATTTTATACTTTCCTCGTCTGCTTGATGCGTATGATTATTATTTAATACGGAATTAACGTGTCATCAATGCAAGGGGAGTAAGTAAATTTCATTTGACTCATTATTATTGATTATTATTTATGTTGGTTTGTCATCACCAAAAAGGGGGAGAATGTTGAGTATTGATTCCCCGGATTCGGTTTTGATGATGAACAAACATAAATATCGTGAACTAACTCTTTGTGAGCGCAGTTATGGAGATCGTCGCTAAAATTCTACATACATCAAAAGCGACGTCTCAAGACTTCTCAAAGCGCGTGATCGTGTGCCTGAAGCTTCGTTGAAGCTCAAGGAGCATTATTGAAGTCAAGAGATTCGGATTGAAGCTTTGAAGACGGTTCGTCTAGTTTATTTTATAGTCTTCTAGCTTCTTTTCGTAGAATGTTAAGCCTTGAGTAGGACTTACATTATAATCTTCATAACGCTCATATCTTAGAGCTAGGATTATCGTAGAAGCCCATAGAAACTTTCCCGAAGCTTTACGCTTCATTTCGCAGATTCTTGTGCATCTTAGTTGGTTCAAGAAGAAGAACCAACCGACTAGATTGTCATCTAGTCGGTTAAGAATCCTTCTTGAACCGACTAGATTTCCTTGCTCATTTCAGCCTAGGCACTGTTGACCAATTAGTCGGTCCAAGAAGGTCCACTGACCGACTAGTTGTCAAACTAGTCGGTTGGGAATCCTTCTTAGACCGACTAGTTATTATTTCATTTTTTCAGCCTAGCTACTGTTGACTAGTTAGTCGGTCCAAGAACATCCATCGACCGACTAGTTGTGAAACTAGTCGGTTGGAATTTGTTCTTAGACCGACTAGTTCTCCTTATGTTCAGCCTATTGAATTTCAATTACTTAGTCGGTCAAAGAACACTCACCGACCGACTAGTTGTCAAACTAGTCGGTTGGCAAGTCTTCTTAGACCGACTAGTTCTATCTCCTGAATTCTCCTTCTTGGCTGTCAACCTTCTAGTCGGTCCAAGAAGAATCACCGACCGACTAGTTGCAAAACTAATCTGTCAGTGATCCTTCTTAGACCGATTAGACTGCTTCAGAAATAGATCCGTTGGGCATTTAATGCCATGATTTTTGCTTCTCTCTTCTCTCTATCCTATATATACTTGATGAGCTTATTGTTAGCATTCAAGGCTGCTATTATTGAGTTTTAGAAAATCAAACAGAAAGCATTCAACTCTCATTTCCAAGCTCTCTCTTCTCACAAAGAATCTCTCCCCAACTCCTTGAGCCCTATTTCCTCAAGGGAGATTCTCTTCATTGTGAGCCACTCAAGCCAAGAGCTTGATTCAAAGTCACCAACTCCATCCTAGCATTCGATCGATGTTCATCTTGGTGGAGCTAGGGTTTGGTGACATTCTCTCCTTCAAAATCTTCCTTGCCCTAAAATCAGTAAGTTTACTCAAGGCGTAGGATTTTGTTGGTAAGTGTTTTATTGTTTCATTTACTTTGCTATTAAGTTTATCTCTCGGTTGTGAGAGAAGATCGTGATCCCGGGTTGTGGGAGTCACGTTTTTATTTGTGTATGATTTGATCTTGTAGAGGTTTTCTACAAGAATTTCATAGTGCAAAACTTGGGTTAGAGGATTCTAACTCAAGTAGCCGGAGGGGATCCGGGTGTTTGGGACGTAGGATCACCGGGAATAAGTCGTGGAGACTTGGGTGGATCCGAACCCGTTACATCGCTTGTTTGCATTGTCTTTTATTGTTGTCATATTTTCATTCCGCATTGTTGGTTGAGTTTGCACAATAATTAGGAATAATTATCTTGATTATTTTAAAGTATTATTCACCCCCTAGTACTTGTGCAGTAGCTATCAGGGCATTACAGTAATATCAGCGCTCTGCTCCTTATTCCCTTGATTGATCGCATGATTTGGATGCTGGTAAGGAGTGGTCATCTGTTGCACCGGCTGTTGTGGTCCCCATCTCAAATTTGGGTGATTCTTCCAGGAAGAGTTGAAAGTGTTCGAATTTACCCCTTGATTTGACACCCTATTCACTTCAGTTTGTGGGTGCCTTATAGTCTCTTTCATAGCAGGGATCACGGAGCAAACAGACGTGTCATGAGTAGGCTGCTCACAAATAGCACAAAATGGTCCAACTTCGACTGCTTTTGCTATTCTCAAGTCTAGGCCTTGTAGCCTCTGCGTCAACAATGCATCCACATGTGCTTTTATTGAATCGTCTGGCTTCAATGAGTGCATGCCTCCTTTAGATGGTGGAAGTGGCACTGACCTATCAAACTCTGAAGTAGACCCCATCTCCTCGCATGCTCTGCTATGGTCTCCATGTAATCCCATGCCTCCATAGGAGTTTTCTAAAAGAACTCGTCGTTGCACATCATCTCCATGTATTGCCTAGTTTGCAGCTGAAGGCCATCGTAAAAGAATCCAATCGCACGACCTTTGTCGTATCCATAGTGTGGGAAAGCGATCAGAAGGTCCTTGAATCTCTCTCATGCTTGGTCGTACGACTCCCTCTCCTTCTACGAAAAGGACATAATCTGTCGCTTGAAGGCATGGGTCCTCTACAAAGAAAAGAATTTTTTTAGAAACTATGTTTGTATTGTAACCAAATAGAGATGGATCTAGGTGGCAAAGAATTAAACCAATGTTTTGCTTTATCTTTCAGAGAGAATGGAAATAATTTAAGATACACAGAATCAGAGCTAATTTTTCCATCCAACTGTGGCGAGCATACTTCTTCAAAATTTCTGACATGCAAATAAGGATTATCATTTTCAATGCCATGGTAAGATGGTAAAAGTTGAATTACACATGGCTTCAGATTAAAATTATGAGCATCCGCAGGTATAACTATGCATGAATCAGTCACCACCCTAGATGGCATATAAATTTCCAATAAAGGCCTTTCTTGTGCAGGTGGTGTGATGTGTGCTTCATCATTATTATTAGCCATATTTTCTGTTCGTACTAATCTATGTGAAGTAGGAGATCTATGCCACGTAAACTAGTAGAAAAAAATGTGATTTTTTTGTTTGTTTTATATAATAGAAAGTAAATAAAAATCTTAACCTAAAAGATGGAAAGTTCTCTCCGAATATTCCTCGAGAGAAACTGAAAGTATGGATCACAAATACCGTTGTCCCCGGCAACGGTGCCAAAAACTTGACTCGTCTCAAAAGATGTGAGCGCTACTCCCAAGTGTAGGAGATCGATCGAATAGTAAACCTGGAGAGTCAGGTATCGAATCCACAGGACAATCGACCTATAAACCACAAGAATCAATCTCTAAGGATTAATAAAATGATGAAAAATTACCACCTTTCGAAGATGAGATAATCGTGATGATGGTTTTAAGTAAACGAGAAAGTAATACTAAAACGTGTACGGAGAGTCGATATAGGAAACCAATGAGAGGAGTATGTGTCGGTTGTGATTTCGTTAGGGTATGGGTAATCAATGGTTATCAACGTCTTTTCTATAACTCAACGTTTCACCCCGCAAGGTTATGAGAACGTCGGAAAATACAACAATAAAAGATCATTCAAAATGTCGTATATAATCACCTAAATTACTAGCTTCATAAAGAATTTAAATTCATGTGCCCGCAAGGGTCACGGTAATATCTGCAAGGATCACGCCACGAATAAGTCCACAAGGATCAGATTCGATCCAAGTACACCTACAAAGAGAATACTTGAATAATACGTGTAGAATCTAGCAAAATACGTGATATAACATGTGAAATAAGGCAAAAAGACGTGGAAACCAATGATTATAACACCCTAACTACATCACAACCAACACACAATGGTATTAGCCACGCATGGAGAGAAGAAAACTCAATTTCATTAGCAAATACATGATTAAAAGGTCAAAATACATGCAAAATACGTGAAATACAAGGTATAAGTTGAGATTTCTATCACCAAAACTCCTGAAAATGCCTTGGAATTCCTTCTGCAAGAGCCTCTGTTCTCTGTTTCCAAAGCCCCAGAAAATCTCACGAAAATACGCTCTGTAGCCCCTCCAATACGCTCAAAATACACTCAAAACAGTCGTGTATACGCTCTGGAATACGGGGGTATTTATAGGGAATTACATCGGTTGCGGATCTAAAAATCTCGCTTAAACCCACTCTAAAATCTGCTCAAACCCGCAACCCACAGTCGCTCCAATTCTGGGCCATTCGATCCGTGCAGGATTGCACTGGGAGATGCTGTAGAGAGATGATGCCCTCGAGGCTATTTATCTCTGTGTGAATAGCACAAACATCTTATTCAAAATAACAGTAAGCTGTTTGGTAATAATTTATCTAAGTTATATTATAATGTGGTAAACATTAGATATTAACTTAGGTAAAGTCCCGAGACTTTATGCAATGTCAAACATGTATCGAGATGAGTATCTCGATCATTGAGAAATGTTTGACCGTCTGTAGCATAAGTCTAAAAGGGTTAATGGTCGTAGATGTTTCGAGACAGGGATATCGAAACATCGGATAGACCATTGTGTCTTAGTCTTCACCGTTTAGCAGTGGCGATGATCTCATGATCATTTGACTTGGTGAAGTCGAAGACAAGACATAGGTGCTCATTAGAGAATGAGTTCATTGAATGATCCACAAGAGTTATCATATGGTTATATTGACCAATCTGTCAATGATAACTCTTAGTGATGATAGGCAAGTTGGCCTTTTGACTTGAGGTCATTTTACGAACATGTGCGTGAACGGTGCCACTTAGATCACTGATCTAGCTTTGAGGCTAGGCCTGTTGAAAGGTCTTTGATTGGGTGTCACTTGAAGCGTACGAGGAGAGTAATGACCAAGAGAGGATTCATCTTTCCAGGTCAATAGGAGTTAGTGTCATAGAGTTAGTTCGGTCTTTAGTAAAATCTCTGATCAGAGTATGTTGGAAGAAGTCCAACATTAGTTGACTAAAGATCGATAGAAACTAACCGGAGTCAAGTTATTGGGGTTGACAGTTTGACCGTACCCTAGACTTGATCTACACGATATAGTTAAGACGAAGAGACTATAACTGCAGAATTCATCACAGAAGCAGTCAGGGTGGTCCCGACAATACGCATGTCGATGAGTCAACCACATAATTATGATTTTGAAGCAGGGACGACAACCACTGCTCGTGGTCACTGCTGTATAAGGCTTCGAGCCCAACCTGTTGTAAGGGTCAGGCTGTAGGGTCTCACATAGAGTGCGACCTTCGTCTAGTAATAGATAGAAATGAGTTAAGGAGAATAATTTGCATTTGAGGCAAAGGAAGTGAAAATTGCATTTTGATACAAATGATAATTTAAGCTTAGATATGGACTAATTTGCATATGATGCAAAAAGAGATTAAATGTGTCTTAAATTATTTAAGACTATATTTAATTAAATAAATGCAAGGAAAAGGTTACCTGCATGACGGGATCGTCCCGCTCCAGACACAGGTTCAAACCGCGTGGAAAACGGAGTCCAACAAGCCCAATGAGTCTATTTAAAGTGTTTAAATAGAAGCCCAAACCAGGCCCAAGCTGTTTTGTTGTTTGAGAAACAAACAAACAAAAAAAAGTTTTTTTTAAAAAACACTGTCAGCCCGGCCCATAAGGGCCGGGATTTGTCTGGCGCCCCTTTTTGGGGCACCAGCGATGAACGCTGGCACGCGCCAGCACGGCGCGTACCATGCACGCGTCGCTGGGTGCGTGCTAGGCACGTACCTTGCAGGCTGGCGCATGCCAGGCTGTTGGGGCCCACTCCGTGGGCCCCAAAGCTGGGTTCGGAACCCTGAAAACTGCGTTCTATTTGTGACGGCTATTTTGAACGAAAAATTGGTTTTGGGCTTATCTTTGGACAATCAATTGGAGGGTCAAACGGACTCGGATTGATGAGCCATTTTTTCCTATGCGTTCACCGTTGAATGCCCTTCGTATTGATAGGTTGTATTAATCATGAAGCTCAACGGTGAGGGAGTTAAAATTCATGGAAGTTTGGCCTTTGTGAAAGGCAAACTAAATTGAATTGATTAACTCCAAATTTAGTCCCACATCGGATTTTGAGTAAAAGGGAGCGGTCAGCCGCCTATATAAATAGGGGTCTGCTCCCCTCCTCAAAACTCGTCCCAAGCTCCAGATCTGAGCAGCTCCCATAAATGTTGGAGCATGCTCGGATCTAGGCTTAAATTAATATCCTCTATCTCCCTATATTTCTGCCTTACTCTTGAGGGCTCTAGCAAAGCCACGAAGGAGTTCGGATTCGGATCCGAAATCTTGGCGAAGGCTTTCACACGCGTGAAACTTTCTTCGACGCGTGGTTGGCTTGGTGACACGAGGATTGCTCGCCTCGGGAGGAGCGGTTCGAGGAGCGGCTCGGCGTGGGACGGGGAGCGGCTCGAAAGACGGTGTGGAACATCTTGCCCGGTTAGGGTTGAGATTCCGGGTATGTTTTTAGAAGCTTTCGTTTTAATTATTCGCATTAATTTAGATCCCTCTTGGGGTGGTCAGATCCATCCCAAATTGGCAGAGATCCTGGCTAAGAGGGTCTGGTTCCTTGGGGCTGCATGTTAATTAGATTAACATAATTTTTCCGCTGCATTTTTATGTCTATGTTCCATCCGACTTAGGACGGGAATAGAGTTTTTGTGCCCTAAGGGTTCCCTAAAACCCTTCAGTAGTTTCAAAGCCATGTCTGTATGCTGATCTAGGACTGCGATTAATTAATTGAATGCTTTTAAAATACTTTTTAAAATATTTTAAAGTTATGAGATAATTTTTTAAATTGTTTTAGATGCCTTTTAAAATGTTTCTTTAAATTTATGCGATATGTTTAAAAAGATTTTAGATATTTAAATATTTTATATGATAAAGTTTTAAACAAGAAATTTTAAAATGATGTTTTAAATTTATGTGATAATTTTAAAACTGATTTTAAAACTTTAAATTTATGTGATAATTTTAAAATGATTTTAGATGTTTAAAAATTTTATATGATAAATTTTTTAAGCATGAAATTTTAAAAATGATGTTTTAAATTTCTGCAATAATTTTAAAACTGATTTTAAATGTTCAAAATTTTTATGCGATAAATATTTTAAGTAGCATGCAAATTTTGTGATCTTTTAAAACAAGCTTTTATGAGATAAAATAAAATGTTTTAAAATCATATTTTTAAATTTAAATGTTAAATTTAACTATGCATGCTAAAATTGTTTATTTGATAAACGGTATTCTATTTAATTGTTAAATAGTTGTACACTCTTTTATGCGATAATATTAGTGTAACTTTATGTTAATGGCTATGTAAATGTTGTCACTTATTTGATAACACAAGACAACCCTCTTAGGTTAGCCATTAAGAACTCATTACAATTTATGAGATAAATTCTAATGACATGCTATGTTTTAATAAAACATTAACAACACTTTAAGACCTAATTCATGATTAGGGTAGTCCCTTTAATGAAAGTTTTATTCTAATTGTTATGATATTAATTCTCATTAAAGGACTTCGTTTTTAGCGTTGTTAATAAATTTATTAAAATCCTAATAACGATTAGGATAGCACGTGAACCTTATAGTTGATAAGGATTTAATACAAGTTATTAAACAAATCCTAAAATTTTGAATTTAAGGATACAACTAGTTGATAGGATTAATTAGTTGTTAATAAAAGCCTGTTAGTCTATGACACGCATATAAAATGACAAGCTTCATTCAATGGACCATGATCTAGTCAATGTGCTTGGCTAAGTTTGTTGGATCACCCTTCTAAGGGATAGTGATCCTAGCTTAGTCAATTTCCTGGCTGTGTTCCGCTAGACCGCAATGACGCGAATCATGACTATATGACACCCTGGACTATATCTAAGTCAAATACGTTAATAATCTTCTCCAAGATTAGCCGTAGCCCTCCTTGTTTTAGGGGCTGGCAACTATAGGACCCGTGTTCCAGTTGTTGAGCTACACTCAAGCTGTGACATGAAAACCTTGTAGAAACCAACTCCTTAAATACATAAGATGAAATCTTGACTTGACCCAAACCGTCGTGTCGTGAATACACCGAGCGCCGGCATAAGTTAAGTCAATGATGTAGTCTGGCTAGATGTAGTATAAGACTTGATCCAAACCGACGGGTCGTGAATACACCGAGCGTCGGGGCAAGTCAGGCTAGACACGAAAACAAGGGTCCAACTAGACTAGACATTGTGATTTGGACGAGCACACTCACGATCACAAATGGTTAGGGGTAAAAACCAATAAGAGGGTTATATCTGATATGATCAATGAAGAGTCATCTTCCAATTACAGAGTCAAGCAACTTGTTGAGCTACACTCAAGGTTGTTAGGCTGAGGGTGATTGGATCTCTTACCCATTTATTTAATTCGATTAAATCGTTCATTGTTAAGGCTTAAAATGATCGTAAAAATAGTGGGAGGATATAGATAGATAAAAGCCATTCTACCTATATTTAATATTGAACATATGCTAAACTAGGGTAAGTTCTAAGTTTACAAATGGAATCAAAATATAATATTTTAATGGAATTAGTTAACTGGTTAAATAGGTTGATTAATTGAATATCAAGTTAAATTCTAATTGATAGAATTAAAATATATTCTCGTTGACATTAAAATGACCTTCTAAAGAATAGACTTAAGAAATATGATTTCATTAAGTTCTGGGTCCAACAAATAAATTCACGTTACATGTCACTCGCCTCTATATGGGGCAGCTTGAACATATAGGATATTCGAAGTATGTTTCTCCCTACAACTTGTCGAGCTACACTCAAGGTTGTATGGAAAAACAATTTTGATCCGCAAAGTTCGAGAATTCGATCAAACTGTTTGAGTCGAATACGAGTGCATGAGCGGTGCAAGACTATGCATCCCAAGCAGATCTTGAGACAAGCAACATGTTGAGCTACACTCAAGGTTGCAAAGCTCAAGCGTTTGGATACATGAGATGCTTGCATAGCTATTCATTTATGTTGGGCTATTTAATATCTAAATATGATTTAGAAAAGGAAGAAGGCACTCTGGAAAGTCAATAGAGAAAGCTAGTTATATTTATCATTAGTAAAGGCATAAGTAGGAGGAAATGAAAATGTGACATACTTTGATGTCACGATTTCAGAATAATTGTTATACAAAAGACGTCTAACACATTTTGACGAATGTCGTCACCTTGCTTCTGAAGCAATGTTTTGTGTTAGTAATTTGTAATAACTATAATATATTAAATGTTAATATATAATTACACAAGATAGTAGCAAACTTATATGGCAAAATTGACTAGACCGTATCGAGAGACTAAACTTCACAAGTCACATAAAGAGGGGTCTGACCTCTTGTATTATGAAGTCTACGGACACTTGTGAATCTTATCCTCTTAAATATAATGGCCGAAACCCATCTGTAAGACAGTGGGAGCATGAGTTGTCGAACTCAATCTCGTACATACTGATGTACCCGAGTCTAGATTAACAAAATAAGTTATTCGTATATTTTATTAAGACATGTGTTCTTGATGAAACACAAGTTTGATAAAATAAAGAAAGAAATGACAAAAGTATTTAAACTGATTCGATTAGATCAAATGGTCAAATACTTAGCTACATAAAATATTGTGAAATTGAAAGAAAATGTGATTTTCTCTCAGGTCAAGTCTATTAACACATCGGTGTGTTAAAAGATATGAATCGCACTTAGTTAGACTTGGTGCGATCCATAGCCAGTGACTCTGAGTTAAGTCCTCCCTCTGGGTTAAGTCCTAGATGGTAATGCCTAGGTTTTGATAATGTTCTATGAGGACATTATCAATAAGATATTCATTAAATCAATAGTAAGGAAGTTGTATAATTACTTGAATCTCATAAGACGAATTGTCGAGTTAGACAACATATTTATGTTGATTTAGTCAACTTCTGGGATGAAATTCGGATTAGTAACTCCGATTTATAACTTGATGCAATCAGAATAGGTCTGTGCGTAAATAAATTTTGGAATTTAGTTTACATGCCAAAGGAAAATGTTTCCTCATTTTCTGGAAGTAAATCTTTAAGTTAAAAGATTGGTGCAGAAAGAAAATAGTGAAGTACAATCAAGTTGGTCGAGAACGGTATTCATCCTATTTCCTATAAATGGATTATGATGAAACCGTTTTTGCCAGCAAATGTGTACAGATCCACTCGGACCAAAATCGATGTAAATGCTCATGTTGACCATGAAAATTGGAGCATTCACTTATAAGTTCGTTTTTCTAAATATGATTTAGACGAATCAACTTATATGAATTAGCCAGAAAGTTTTCAAGGTCAGTAGAAGCATATAAATTACATGCGAGGCATCAAAGGGATGGAATATTTATTTCGACAAAGTAATCAAAAGGTTTGACACTTTATCAGAAATAGATATGAGCCATTTGAAATGACCAGTAACAAATTTAAATGATTATCGTAAGGTACGATGAGCTGGATAAGATCCGGGGAAATAAAATATTATGGATTCCGACAGACCAAGAGAACTATTTGAATGAGATTCAAATGGTTGGTCTAACATGAACATAGAAACCCATTAAGTCTATACTGTAGACGGTTTTAGCAGATCCACTCACAAAGGCTCTACCACATGAAGTCGGGAAAACTAATGTGTAAAAACGGTATATGATACCGAGATAAATGGGCCTGAGTGCAAGTGGGAGATGTAGAGAGATGATGCCCTCGAGGCTATTTATCTCTGTGTGAATAGCACAAACATCTTGTTCAAAATAACAGTAAGCTGTTTGGTAGTAATTTATCTAAGTTATATTATAATGTAGTAAACATTAGATATTAACTTAGGTAAAGTCCTGAGACTTTATGCAAGGTTAAACATGTATTGAGATGAGTATCTCGATCATTAAGAAATGTTTGACCGTCAGTAGCATAAGTCTAAAAGGGTTCGTGGTCGTAGATGTTTCGAGACAAGAATATCGAAACATCGGATAGACCATTGTGTCTTAGTCTTCACCGTTTAACGGTGGCGATGATCTCATGATCGTTTGACTTGGCGAAGTCGGAAGACGAGACACAGGTGCTCATTAGAGAATGAGTTCACTGAACGATCCACAAGAGTTATCATATGGTTATATTGACCAATCTGTCAATGATAACTCTTAGTGATGATAAGCAAGTTGATCTTTTGACTTGAGGTCATTTTACGAACCTGTGCGTGAACGGTGACACTTACATCACTGACCTAACTTCGAGGTTATGCATGTTGAAAGGTCTTTGATCGGGTGTCACTTGAAGCGTACGAGAAGAGTAATGACCAAGAGAGAATTCGTCTCTCCCGGTCAATGGGAGTTAGTGTCGTAGATTTAGTTCGGTCTTTAGTAAAATCTCTGATCAGAGTATGTTGGAAGAAGGCCAACATTAGTTGACTAAAGATCGATAGAAACTAACCGCAGTCAAGTTATTGGGGTTGACAGTTTGACCATACCCTAGACTTGATCTACACGACATAGTTAAGACGAATAAACTATAACTGCAAAATTCATCACGGAAGCAGTCAGGGTGGTCCCGACAATACTCATGTTGTCACACCCTGCTTCCCATTATACTTGGGAGCGAAGACGCGAACGGGCCCGCTTGGGCTGGAGCGGTGAAGCCCCAACCCAATAAGCGTCGGTGTATGACTACTTGGCAGGTTCTTGCTTGCGAACAATCAAAACAATAAAACGATGACATTATTTCTTTGACTTCCAGATTACATGTACACAAAGAATTAAGGCCCAGCATGGCCATTACAAACAGTTACACCAAATAAAATTACACCAGAAAGAATACAACAAGTATTAAATTTTAGCAAGCTGCGATGAGAAAAAGCCGTCCCCAGCAGTGGGTCTCGTGCTCCTGGTTCTCTTGGTCCTCCTGCTCAATCTCCAAATGAACTCTTCGATGAACTCTGCTCAAAACCTAACGTATATTTCACAGACAAGGAAATATACGTCAGCGAGGGTCGCTCAGCAAGATTTATAGCGTTAGTAATAAAATGACCATCGGCAAGATAATAATATGGTTTACAAAATGTGATGCCAACAAGATGGTACATAGCAGCATAAGGAAACATGTGAGCATACCGACGTGTAGTGTTCAAAGCAGTGAGCATGAGTAGTGTAGTGTGCAAAGTAACGAGCATGAGTAGTGTGTACAGCAATGAGTATAGCAAGTGTGGTGTATACAGCAATAATCGTGGCAAGTGTAGTGTGTACAGCAATAATCGTGACAATAAGTTTAGCAGGTTGCACCATAGAATTAGCAGAGTAAAAAGAGTGCAACAATCAATCTCTTAACTATTGACAAGCCCAGTGTCTGAGGGGGAGGTGACTAGCATTACACCCAAGTCAACGGGTGCTACCCGTGACTCTCTACTCACCGACCCGGCCAGGTGTCGGTTAAGTTCACCAATAGAGTGTAATCCAGCTTTCCAGCCACTACTACATTGGACTACCCCACCCAAAGTGTCCATAAGTCAATCCGTAGTTCAATGTTTGCCGAGTGGCAAACATTCCGTAAACGCCCCGCGGGCCCATATCCGTATTGCCCGAAGGCCCAATAATTCGTAATTGCCCGAAGGCCCAATAGTCTGTAATGCCCGAAGGCCCAATGTTCCGTAAATTGCCCGAAGGCCCAAATACCTGTAATTGCCCGAGGGCTCAGTTTTCACAATCCAATAGGGTGCACATCACATGATAAATCAGATAACGAGAAGGGATAACATTTCATGTGCATCATTTAAGTGGCTAAAGCAACCAACACATTAGCAGGATTCATCAAAGACTATTTCGAATATAAAAGTTGTTACTTGACATTTTCACGACGTACGTTATCTTGGGAAGTTTGAATAAAAATAAAATACTTGTGCCTTAAGAAGTTGTAGGAAAACAATATACTTGCGGGTGGTAAATACTTGTGTCTTTGAAAACAGTTGTAGGAAACGGTATACTTGCCAGGCGTAAATACTTGCACCTTCAAAATTTGTAGAAAAATTAGTATACTTGCCTGAAGTGATGTGAGTTTTGGGTGCCCCATGTGCTGGTGACGTGAGGCATGTTATAACTGCATTGTAGAATTGTGGTATTAGGTCCATGGTTACTAACCAGTTATAAATCATCAAATCAGCCTATTAAAACATTAACTATAAAATAAAGTAATTTTACCTAACTTAATAATCTTAACACAAAATCTTAGCTTAATAATCTTAACAACTTATCATAATAAAACTTATTAGTTACTAAGTAATAATCTTACTAAAAACTTATAACTTATAAACTTTATAATATAAAAATAACTTATTAACTGTTATAATAATCTAATAATAATAATAATAATATACTTTAAAATAACTTACATTAAATATCACTTCTCCCCCTCTCTTCCCTTTCTCACCCTCTGTCTCTCGTTCTTCTTTTCTCCTTCTTTTTTTATCACTGTGCAGAGGCGATCGGGGAGGGGCAGTCGACGATCGGGCGAGATCGGGGTGATGCACGGCTTCAGGGCTTGGGTACGGTGGTGCAGATGGCGGATCGGGGGTGCGGCGGCTTCCCGAGGCGGCCACGGCGAGCACGGACACGACGACGCACGGATCTGAGGGGGGGGTGGCGGCTTTCAACGGGCGATGTCGACGGTCACGGTGATCGACGGTCGGAACAGCGGTCAGATGGGGCGGCTTCGACATGAGACGACGCTGGAGTAGATCTGGGCGGCGGCTGATTAGGGGAAGGAAAGGTCTCGATGCCAGAGAGGGGATCTGGGCACGGGGTGGGCGGTGCTATGAATGAGGAGGCCGCGGCTTTCACGTGGGGGGTCGGGGATGATGGCAGGTAGAGAGGCCGGGGCAGTGGTTGCTCGGAGGAGGTGGGGGTTGCTCTGTTTTGAGACGGGAACAGGGGAGTTGGCGGTGGCTTGTGGCGGAGATTCGGGGAGGCCTGGGCGCCGGTGGGAAGAGGGTTGGATGGTGGCGGGTGCGGGTGTGTTGTCGATCAAGGCGGCGCAGCGGGCTGAGGTGAGGCGGCACGGGAGGAAGAGAAAGGTTGGGGTCCGACGTTGCGTTTCTTGGAGAAGGGCGAGCAGGGTGTGGGCAGAGATGAGAGAAACTGGGCGGCTCTTGGGAGGCTACCGGCGGGCGGTTGTGTGATGGCGAGGAGGGGATGGGAAGCGGCGTGCGGGAGAATGGAAGCTGTGTTGCGGGAGGTCGGATGTGCGGAGGGGGAGATACGACTTGGCGTACGGCCTGACGGCAGGAAGGACGCCGGAGGAGGGAGGGGTGGCTTAGGCTGTCGTTTGCGGGTGGAGGGCGCGGAGGAGAGGAGAGGTCCAAGCGGGTCTTTGAGTTTTAAAATAATACAGTGTAGGCCTTCGTTTAGTAGGGAAGAAGAGGGGTTGCGTACGAAAACAGTAGGAAACCCACTTATAATAAGCAGCTATGAGTCTGAATAGGACTTAATAATAATAATGGGTGGATTAATGAAATATATTCAGATTTGATTGAGTAATAATGGTTAATTAGGCTAATCAATTTAGGTGTGAATGAGTTGTAAAATAGGACATTTTGAAAAGAAGAATTAATAGGTTTTATTAGGAGAATAAAAGTTAAATCAATAGATTTTAATAGGATCTAATGAGGAAAGTTTTGAAAATGAAAACAATGATTATGGGAGAAATAACAGCTAGCTAAAATAGGGAATGATTTGAATTATTCTTAATAGGATTTAATAGGTTTAAACAAGGGAATAAGAGCTATTCAATTAGGCTTAAATGGGTTTATAAAAGGAAGTCTTTTCAAACATTCAAAAGTTTTAAATTCGAATTTTGAATGCAAAAGAAAAATTGAATTATTTTAAAATAATTATTTAGAAGGGATTTTTAAAATACTTATTAGAAAGGATTAACTTAGTGTTTTAAAAATAATAATAGTAATAATAAGTATGAAAAGATAATAGAAACGGGTACGGGTACGGGGAAAATAATACACGAGGAAAAACAGATAAACATAACGATAAAAACCGGTCATTACATCCTACCCACCATAGAAAAATTCCGTCCTCGGAATTTCTTAAGTTATGTGAGATCAACAAAAGCCTAGTAGACGAAGGATCAGGGTATCAAGGAAGGAAGAGACATACCTGACGTCCCTGCTGGACTAGATGGTTCGGAACCTCCAGCATTTCCCTCATAACTCCAAGCATCTGGCGGATGTCGTCCTCTCAGCCTCCAGCAGCTCCGGATCCTTGTCGAGTGTTACGTCTTCCTGCCATGCTGTAAACAAAGTAAACATTTGCGTACAAGATTTGTTCAGACAGTCTAGTTAATAATGACATCCATATTGTTCTGAGTATTTCGCAGAAAGCAAGACCTGCATTGGCCACCACTAAAACCTGTCACGCCACGCTTCCCATTATACTTGGAAGCGAAGACGCGAACGGGCCCGCTTGGGCTGGACAGTGAAGCCCCAACCCAATAAGCGTCTATGTATGACTACTTGGCAGGTTCTTGCTGGCGAACAATAGAAACAATAAAACGATGACATTATTTCTTTGACTTCCAGATTACCTGTACACAAAGAATTAAGGCCCTGCATGGCCATTACAAACAGTTACACCAAATAAAATTACACCTGAAAGAATACAACAAGTATTAAATTTTAGCAAAGCTGCGATGAGAAAAAGCCGTCCTCAGCAGTGGGTCTCGTGCTCCTGGTTCTCTTGGTCCTCCTGCTCAATCTCCAAATGAACTCTTCGGTGAACTCTGCTCAAAACCTAACGTATATTTCACAGACAAGGAAATATACGTCAGTGAGGGTCGCTCGGCAAGATTTAAAGTGTTAGTAATAAAATGACCCTCGGCAAGATAATAATATGGTTTACAAAATGTGATGCCAACAAGATGGTACATAGCAGCATAAGGAAACATGTGAGCATACCGACGTGTATTGTGCAAAGCAGTGAGCATGAGTAGTGTAGTGTGCAAAGTAACTAGCATGAGTAGTGTGTACAACAATGAGTATAGCAAGTGTGGTGTATACAGCAATAATCGTGGCAAGTGTAGTGTGTACAGCAATAATCGTGACAATAAGTTTAGCAGGTTACACCATAGCATTAGCAGAGTAAAAAGAGTGCAACAATCAATCTATTAACTAGTGACAAGCCCAGTGTCTGAGGGGGAGGTGACTAGCATTACACCCAATTCAACGGGAGCTACCCGTGACTCTCTACTCACCGACCCGGCCAGGTGTCGGTCAAGTTCACCAATAGAGTGTAATCCAGCTTTCCTGCCTTTACTACATTGGACTACCCCACCCAAAGTGTCCATAAGTCAATCCGTAGTTCAATGTTTGCCGAGTGGCAAACATTCCGTAAACGCCCCACGAGGCCCATATCCGTATTGCCCGAAGGCCCAAAAATCCGTAATTGCCCGAATGCCCAGTAGTCTGTAATGCCCGAAGGCCCAATGTTCCGTAAATTGCCCGAAGGCCCAAATACCTGTAATTTCCCGAGGGCTCAGTTTTCACAATCCAATAGGGTGCACATCACATGATAAATCGGATAACGAGAAGGGATAATATTTCATGTGCATCATTTAAGTGGCTAAAGCAACCAACACATTAGCAGGATTCATCAAAGACTATTTCGAATATAAAAGTTGTTACTTGACATTTTCACGACGTACGTTATCTTTGGAAGTTTGAATAAAAATAAAATACTTGCGCCTTAAGAAGTTGTAGGAAAACAATATACTTGCAGGTGGTAAATACTTATGTCTTTGAAAACAGTTGTAGGAAACGGTATACTTGCAAGGGGTAAATACTTGCACCTTGAAAATTTGTAGAAAAATAGTATACTTGCCTGAAGTGATGTGAGTTTTGGGTGCCCCAGGTGCTGATGACGTGAGGCACGTTATAACTGCATTGTAGAATTGTGGTATTAGGTCCATGGTTACTAACCAGTTATAAATCATCAAATCAGCCTATTAAAACATTAACTATAAAATAAAGTAATTTTACCTAACTTAATAATCTTAACACAAAATCTTAGCTTAATAATCTTAACAACTTATCATAATAAAACTTATTAGTTACTAAGTAATAATCTTACTAAAACTTATAACTTTTAAACTTTATAATTTTAATATAACTTATTAACTGTTATAATAATCTAATAATAATAATAATAATAATAATATACTTTAAAATAACTTACATTAAATATCACTTCTCCCCCTCTCTTCCCTTTCTCACCCTCTGTCTCTCGTTCTTCTTTTCTCCTTCTTTTTTTATCACTGTGCAGGGGCGATCGGGGATGGGCAGTCGGCGATCGTGCGAGATCGGGGCGATGCACGGCTTCAGGGCTCGGGTACGGGGGCACAGATGGCGGATCGGCAGTGCGTGGGCTTCCCGAGACGGCCACGGTGAGCACGGACACGACGACGCACGGATCTGAGGGGGGGGTGGCAGCTTTCAACGGGCGATGTCGGCGGTCACGGCGATCGACGGTCAGAACGGCGGTCAGATGGGGCTGCTTCGACACGAAACGGCGATGGAGCAGATCTGGGCGGCGGCTGATTACGGGAAGGGGAGGTCTCGGCGCCGGAGAGGGGATCTGGGCACGGGGTGGGCGGCGCTATGAAGGAGGGGGCCGCGGCTTTCACGCGGGGGGTCGGGGATGATGGCAGGTCGAGAGGCCGAGGCGAGGGTTGCTCGGAGGAGGTGGAGGTTGCTCTGTTTTGAGACATGAACAGGGGAGTTGGCGGTGGCTTGTGGCAGAGATTCGGGGAGGCCTGGGCGCCGGTGGGAAGAGGGTTGGATGGTGGCGGGTGCGGGTGTGTTGTCGATCAAGGCGGCGCAGCGAGTTGAGGTGAGGCGGCACGGGAGGAAGAGAATGGTTGGGGTCCGGCGTTGCGTTTCTGGGTGAAGGGCGAGCAGGGTGTGGGCGGAGATGAGAGGAACTGGGCGGCTCTTGGGAGGCTGCCGGCGGGCGGTTGTGTAATGGCGAGGAGCGGATGGGAAGCGGCGTGTGGGAGACTGGAAGCTGTGTTGCGGGAGGTCGGATGTGCGGATGGGGAGATACGGCTTGGCGTGCGGCCAGACGGTAGGAAGGACGCCGGAAGAGGGAGAGGTGGCCAAGGCTGTTGTTTGCGGGTGGAGGGCGCGGAGGAGAGGAGAGGCCCAAGCGGGTCTTTGAGTTTTAAAATAATACAGTGTAGGCCTTCGTTTAGTAGGGAAGAAGAGGGGGTGCGTACGAAAACAATAGGAAACCCACTTATAATAAGCAGCTATGAGTCTGAATAGGACTTAATAATAATAATGGGTGGATTAATGAAATAAATTCAGATTTGATTGAGTAATAATGGTTAATTAGGCTAATCAATTTAGGTGTGAATGAGTTGTAAAATAGGACGTTTTGAAAAGAAGAATTAATAGGTTTTATTAGGAGAATAAAAGTTAAATCAATAGATTTTAATAGTATCTAATGAGGAAAGTTTTGAAAATGAAACAATGATTATGGGAGAAATAACAGCTAGCTAAAATAGGGAATGATTTGAATTATTCTTAATAGGATTTAATAGGTTTAAACATGGGAATAAGAGCTATTCAATTAGGCTTAAATGGGTTTATAAAAGGAAGTCTTTTCAAACATTCAAAAGTTTTAAATTCAAATTTTGAATGCAAAAGAAAAATTGAATTATTTTAAAATAATTATTTAGAACGGATTTTTAAAATACTTATTAGAAAGGATTACCGTAGTGGTTTAAAAATAATAATAGTAATAATAAGTATGAAAAGATAATAGAAACGAGTACGGGTACGGGGAAAATAATACACGAGGAAAAACAGATAAACATAACGATAAAAACCGGTCGTTACATCCTACCCACCATAGAAAAATTCCGTCCTCGGAATTTCTTAAGTTATGTAAGATCAAGTAAAAGCCTAGTAGACGAAGGATCAGGGTATCAAAGAAGGAAGAGACATACCTGACGTCCCTGCTGGACTAGATGGTGCGGAACCTCCAGCATTTCCCTCATAACTCCAAGCATCTGGCGGATGTCGTCCTCTCTGCCTCAAGCAGCTCCGGATCCTTGTCAAGTGTTACGTCTTCCTACCATGCTGCAAACAAAGTAAACATTTACGTACAAGATTTGTCCAGACAGTCTAGTTAATAATGACATCCATATTGTTCCGAGTATTTCACAGAAAGTAAGACCTGCATGGGCCACCACTAAAACCTGTCACGCCCCGCTTCCCATTATACTTGGGAGCGAGGACGCGAACGGGCCCGCTTGGGCTAGAACGGTGAAGCCCCAACCCAATAAGCGTCTGTGTATGACTACTTGGCAGGTTCTTGCTTGCGAACAATCGAAACAATAAAACGATGACATTATTTCTTTGACTTCCAGATTACCTGTACACAAAGAATTAAGGCCCAGTATGGCCATTACAAACAGTTACACTAAATAAAATTACACATGAAAGAATACAACAACAAGTATTAAATTTTAGCAAAGCTGCGATGAGAAAAAGCCGTCCTCAGCAGTGGGTCTCGTGCTCCTGGTTCTCTTGGTCCTCCTGCTCAATCTCAAAATGAACTCTTCGGTGAACTCTGCTCAAAACCTACCGTATATTTCACAGACAAGGAAATATAAGTCAGCGAGGGTCGCTCGGCAAGATTTAAGGCGTTCGTAATAAAATGACCCTCGGCAAGATAATAATATGGTTTACAAACTGTGATGCCAACAAGATGGTACATAGCAGCATAAGGAAACATGTGAGCATACCGACGTGTAGTATGCAAAGCAGTGAGCATGAGTAGTGTAGTGTGCAAAGTAACAAGCATGAGTAGTGTGTACAGTAATGAGTATAGCAAGTGTGGTGTATACAACAATAATCGTGGCAAGTGTAGTGTGTACAGCAATAATCGTGACAATAAGTTTAGCAGGTTACAACATAGCATTAGCAGAGTAAAAAGAGTGCAACAATCAATCTCATAAATAGTGACAAGCCCAGTGTCTAAGGGGGAGGTGACTAGCATTACACCCAAGTCAACGGGAGCTACCCGTGACTCTCTACTCACCGACCCGGCCAGGTGTCGGTCAAGTTCACCAATAGAGTGTAATTCAGCTTTTCAGCCTCTACAACATTGGACTACCCCACCCAAAGTGTTGTTGAGTATTGGACTCCCCGGATTTGGTTTTGGATGATGAGCAAACATAAATATATCATGAACTAACAGTTTGTGAGCGCAGTTATGGAGATCGTCGCCAAAATACCACACACAACAAAAGCGACGTCTCAAGACTTCTCAATACGCGTGATCGTATGCCTGAAGCTTCGTTGAAGCTCGAGGAGCAATATTGAAGTCAAGAGGAATGAAGATTGAAGCTTTGAAGACGGTTCGTAAGGTTTATTTTATAGTCTTCTAGCTTCATAGATTAGAATGTTATGCCTTGAGTAGGACTTACTTTATAATCTTCATTTCGCTCATATCTTAGAGCTAGGATATTCTTAGAAGCCATTAGAAACTTTCCCGAAGCCTATCGCTCTTTCCCTCGGCTTCGAGTGCATGTTAGTTGGTTCATGAAGGGTCACCAACCGACTAGATGACGATCTAGTCGGTCGGCAACTCTACTTAAACCGACTAGTTTGCCTTCTCTAATTCAGCTCTTTCTATGACTACAGTTAGTCGGTCAAAGAAGAGTCACCGACCGACTAGATGACGATTTAGTCGGTCAGTAATCCTTCTTAGACCGACTAGTTGTGTTCAGTCTTTTTCAGCCTGAGCTACTGTTTCGAGTTAGTCGGTCAAAGAACGTTTACCGACCGACTAGTTGAGAAACTAGTCGGTCAGCATTTGTTCTTAAACCGACTAAGTCATCTTGAAGTCAACCTATCCTATTTCGACGTTAGTCGGTCAAAGATCATTCACCGACCGACTAGTTGGGAAACTAGTCGGTCGGCAAGTCTTCTTAGACCGACTAGTTGTCTTTGCCTGGAACTTCACCTTTTGGCTGTTCAGCTGTTAGTCGGTCCATGTTGAATCACCGACCGACTAGTTGATGAACTAGTCGGTCAGTGATCCTTCTTAGACCGACTAGTCTGCTTCAGATTTAGATCCGTTGGAGTTTTGAAAGCGACGTTTCTCTCTCTCTTTTCTCTTGATCCTTTAAATACCTGAAGGGGTTATTTTCATAGGATCTCAAGGCTGCTATTTAAGAGTTCTATTGATTCAAAGAGAAGCTTTCAACTCTCATCTTCAAGCTCTCCCATTCTCAAGAATCTCTCCCTCACTCTTATTCCTCAAGAGAGATTCATTGATTGTGAGCCTTCCAAGCCAAGGGCTTGATTCTAGGTCATCCATCTCATCCCTAGGCTTCCATTGCTGGTCATCTTCTTGAAGCTAGGGTTTGGTGACTCTTCCTCCATCAAAATCCTCTTTGCCCTAATTTGGTAAGAAATCTCAAGGCATAGGTATTTTGTTGGTAAGCATTTCATTTCAGTTATATTTGAATTGTATACTCTCGGTTGTGAGAGGTTTTGCGTGATCCCGGGTTGTGGGAGTCACGGTCATCGATTGTAGGTCGATTGCACTTGTGAGGTTTTCGCAAGTGTTCATATTGGAAATCTTGAGTTAGGGTTTCTAACTCAAGTATCCGGAAGGGATCCGGGTGGTTGGGACGTAGGATCACCGGGAACAAGTCGGGGAGACTTGGGTGGATCCGAACCCATTAATCCATTGTGTTTGCGTTTGCATTATTTCTTGATTGTTGTTATTCCGCATTGTTGTTTGTTAATTGCACGATAATTAGGAATAACACTCCTTATTATTTAAAAGTACTATTCACCCCCCCTCTAGTACATGTGCAGTAGCTTCCCAGGGCACTACAATTGGTATCAGAGCCAAGTTCAAAGCTACACATAGCCAAGGTTCAAAGCTATGACGAACAACGACTACAACGTCTTCAGGAACCGCGATGGAGCTTCTTCAGTTATGGAAGGACTATCCTCAGTCAGGCCTCCACACTTCAACGGTACCAACTATGGGTACTGGAAATGCCGGATGCAAATTTTCCTCCGGAGCGCTTCACTATGGAGAGCCACCATGACGGAGTATGTCGAGCCTTCCGAAGAAGATTTTGCGAAGTGGACTCCCGCGGAGGTCGCCGCGGAAGTAGCAAATGCCAAGGCAATGAATGCCTTGAATTGTGTGTTGGAGCCCGAGGACTTCAACAAGATATGCACATGTAAGAGTGCATATCAAATATGGAACCAACTCCTCATATTGCACGAAGGATCGAGTACGGTAAAAGATTCTAAACTCGTCGTTGCTAATAAAGAATTTGAGTTGTTTCATATGGAGCAGGGCGAAACCATGAAGGAATATTACGCTCGCTTTGTGGATATATCAAACGACTTGGAAGCTCTTGGGAAGGTCTATACCCAAAAGGAGAAAGTCGCGAAGATTATCGACGGTCTTCCATCACATTGGGAAAAGCGTACCTACGCCATCGAGGAAGGTAACGACATGAATAAATATACCGTCACACAACTAATGGGTACCTTGTTGTCTTACGAGGTACGCAAGGATAGTAAGATCCGAATGAAGGAAAAGATGAAAGCGTACTTGAAGCAAGATGAGCCAAAGAAAAAGACGATTGCCTTCAAGGCCGCTCCATCTACCGATGATGAAGAATCGGAAGACGAATTGGACATGGAATCCATTGCCCGTATGGCAAGGAAGTTCGATCGAT
Source organism: Scilla litardierei (assembly GCA_030789695.1). Classification (NCBI taxonomy): domain Eukaryota; kingdom Viridiplantae; phylum Streptophyta; class Magnoliopsida; order Asparagales; family Asparagaceae; genus Scilla; species Scilla litardierei. The sequence goes on from CM061142.1 coordinate 528,918,564, forward strand.
TCCTCCGAGAAGGTATATCTTTGAATAAATCTAAAGTTAGTTCGACTAATGTTTCTACTCCCGTGTGTTATAAATGCAACAAGCCAGGACACATCAAACCGGATTGTCCTCTCTACAAACACAAGGAGAAGGGGAAAGCATCAAAGTACGACAAGTCGAGAAAGTACAAGAAAGGACTTGTTGGAACATTCACCGACTCCGAAGAGGATTCCTCAAGTGGAGAGTCGGATGATGGAAGAGTGGAGAAAGCAAAAATTTGCTTCATGGCTAATGATGCGGCAAAAAGTCAAAAGTCCTCCTTCGATGATAGCGAGGATGAAAGCGAGGATGGTAGTGAGGATGAAAGCGGAGAACCTACGATTGATGAAATGAGGTTAGCAAACCAAGAAATTTGGTCTAAATTTACTAAATTAGTAGATAGATATAATAAGACCAAAGATGAACTTGTTAGCCTCCAAACCTCTCCTAAATCTACCATCACCAACAATGACACCATTGTTGAGACACTCACCAATGAGAAAGCAAGTTTGCTTACTCATAATGGCTTGTTGAGAAATGAGGTGAAGTCCCTCAAATCTCAACTTGAGCATGTTCTTGTTGAGGATTCGGATGAACATGTGATAGCGGATTTGACGTCTCAAAACTCAACCTTGAGTATTGAGAATAAGAATCTCAAATCACGTGTTTATGTACTCACATCGCAAGTATCCACTTTGGATGCTTCTTTGCATTCTCTCAAAGAGAAGTATGAGTGCACGTTAGGCCGTATCAATGATTTCAATAAAGGTAAGGGCCATTTGGATAATATCCTAAATGACTTACTTCCGGCCAAACACCACATTGGCTTGGGGTATAAGACGGGAGACTCATCCAAATCGCCTACCACCTTTGTTAGGCCGACATCCGATGCCTCGACGAGTGGGAGCAAACACCACATTGGTAGTTCTCCTACCAATAGTGCTTCCACTTCGTACACACCCCCGATTGGAAAGAAACCCACTTTGGGTAGACCTCCAAAGAGGGGTCATGCATTTTTGTACTCACATGCTATGCCACGTAGGAACACACATCCTACTCCACCCATGCATGCTAATAATGATTTTTATGCTCCGCACCCACGAGCACGTGCAAACACTCATATGAGACACCCACGTGCACGTAATCATGCTCATGCACATCCTAATGCATATGTTCAAACATCTCATCCACATGTGCATGCCTACTCTCATAATCATTCTCATGCATACACACCTCATGCTTATCCACGTATGTATGCTACACCACATCATGGATCTCATGCTCATCATAATTCTATTGCTAGATCTCATGCTCCTAGGCCACATGCACCACATAGAAATCAACCTTTTGTGCATGCAACTAATAGGAAGAGGATTCCCAAAATGTACACTATTTGGGGTCCCAAGAACACTAGCGATGATGCTATGAATGTTTATGTGCAATCCTATATTAATGATGTTATTTTGAATGATGATTATGTTGGAAAGTCAAGTTCCTCTTGGACTTGGTTTCCGAAGGGTTAGTTCCTTTAACTCTTCAATGCTTGGTACCATGAGCTTATGATCATGTTATGGGTACCAAGGCATATGTTTATAAAATTGATTTTGATTATGTTAATTTATGGGTTACAATAATTTTTTTTATTTTTTTTATTTCGTATTTCAAATTTGTTGTCTAACCCATTGGATCCAAAAGAGTTTTTGGATACCAAAATGAAATTTTCTAGGTTCAATACACCGTGGGATACCAACCCTACCAACTCCTCGATTTGGGAAGACTTTCATTCAAACGGAGTTGATGGTGCTTAGGTAATGCACCAATGTAGGGGGAGCTTAATGTTGTAAGTATAATATTACATTTGGTATCCATGAGGGTTGAATGCATGCTTGGTTAAAATCTATTTCTTTACATTGGTATCATTTTGTTTCTCCTAGCATGATAGAATTGTGAATGCCATAAATGTTTTGAAATTCTTATCTATTTTTGGCATGACATGTTTTAAAATTTATTATGATGATTTTCGTATCACTTTTATCACTTTTATCACTTTTATCACCTTGTCACTTCACTTAGTTTTGATGTGCTTTTACTTTATGTTCATTTTCGATCGATATTGTGACATTTGATATTCTATGATGTGCACCGCTCTTCTGATGGTTCATTCCTTTGTGCACATTTTATGTATGTCTCTGATATTGATCTCGTCGCTCGACGATTCATTTTGATTCGATAGCTTTAGTTGTATGAAAACATAGAATTGTTTTCCATGCACTAAAATAGCTATAAATGTTGATATTGGAGAGTAAATTCATTTCTTCAATAAGTGAATTTACATTTGATATTTTGATGATTTAAGTTTTCGATTTTCGACTATGGTCTCATTGACACGCTTTGATTTTATTCGAATTTTATTTTGGTGTCATATGAAACGTGGTCGTATTCTTAGACTCCCATGCTTAATGAATTATTTGGACATGATTTATTATCATTGGCTTCCTCCCGCTCTTTTTGGATTATGCCAAAGGGGGAGAGACATAATAATGGCATGTGCTAAATGATAATTTACCGTGAATCTAATTTGATATGTTAGATTCAGGGGGAGTTAAGATATAAAAATGGATTACAAATCTTAAATCTCAAATGTTGGATTTGCATTTTTTACTTTCCTCGTCTGCTTGATGTATGTGCTTATTAATTCATATGGAACTAATGTGTCATCAATGCAGGGGGAGTAAGTATACTTCATTTAGTTCATTATTTTTGATTATTATTTATGTTGGTTTGTCATCACCAAAAAGGGGGAGAATGTTGAGTATTGGACTCCCCGGATTTGGTTTTGGATGATGAGCAAACATAAATATATCATGAACTAACAGTTTGTGAGCGCAGTTATGGAGATCGTCGCCAAAATACCACACACAACAAAAGCGACTTCTCAAGACTTCTCAATACGCGTGATCGTATGCCTGAAGCTTCGTTGAAGCTCGAGGAGCAATATTGAAGTCAAGAGGAATGAAGATTGAAGCTTTGAAGACGGTTCGTAAGGTTTATTTTATAGTCTTCTAGCTTCATAGATTAGAATGTTAAGCCTTGAGTAGGACTTACTTTATAATCTTCATTTCGCTCATATCTTAGAGCTAGGATATTCTTAGAAGCCATTAGAAACTTTCCCGAAGCCTATCGCTCTGTCCCTCGGCTTCGAGTGCATGTTAGTTGGTTCATGAAGGGTCACCAACCAACTAGATGACGATCTAGTCGGTCGGCAACTCTACTTAAACCGACTAGTTTGCCTTCTCTAATTCAGCTCTTTCTATGACTACAGTTAGTCGGTCAAAGAAGAGTCACCGACCGACTAGATGACGATTTAGTCGGTCAGTAATCCTTCTTAGACCGACTAGTTGTGTTCAGTCTTTTTCAGCCTGAGCTACTGTTTCGAGTTAGTCGGTCAAAGAACGTTTACCGACCGACTAGTTGAGAAACTAGTCGGTCAGCATTTGTTCTTAAACCGACTAAGTCATCTTGAAGTCAACCTATCCTATTTCGACGTTAGTCGGTCAAAGATCATTCACCGACCGACTAGTTGGGAAACTAGTCGGTCGGCAAGTCTTCTTAGACCGACTAGTTGTCTTTGCCTGGAACTTCACCTTTTGGCTGTTCAGCTGTTAGTCGGTCCATGTTGAATCACCGACCGACTAGTTGATGAACTAGTCGGTCAGTGATCCTTCTTAGACCGACTAGTCTGCTTCAGATTTAGATCCGTTGGAGTTTTGAAAGCGACGTTTCTCTCTCTCTTTTCTCTTGATCCTTTAAATACCTGAAGGGGTTATTTTCATAGGATCTCAAGGCTGCTATTTAAGAGTTCTATTGATTCAAAGAGAAGCTTTCAACTCTCATCTTCAAGCTCTCCCATTCTCAAGAATCTCTCCCTCACTCTTATTCCTCAAGAGAGATTCATTGATTGTGAGCCTTCCAAGCCAAGGGCTTGATTCTAGGTCATCCATCTCATCCCTAGGCTTCCATTGCTGGTCATCTTCTTGAAGCTAGGGTTTGGTGACTCTTCCTCCATCAAAATCCTCTTTGCCCTAATTTGGTAAGAAATCTCAAGGCATAGGTATTTTGTTGGTAAGCATTTCATTTCAGTTATATTTGAATTGTATACTCTCGGTTGTGAGAGGTTTTGCGTGATCCCGGGTTGTGGGAGTCACGGTCATCGATTGTAGGTCGATTGCACTTGTGAGGTTTTCGCAAGTGTTCATATTGGAAATCTTGAGTTAGGGTTTCTAACTCAAGTATCCGGAAGGGATCCGGGTGGTTGGGACGTAGGATCACCGGGAACAAGTCGGGGAGACTTGGGTGGATCCGAACCCATTAATCCATTGTGTTTGCGTTTGCATTATTTCTTGATTGTTGTTATTCCGCATTGTTGTTTGTTAATTGCACGATAATTAGGAATAACACTCCTTATTATTTAAAAGTACTATTCACCCCCCCCCTCTAGTACATGTGCAGTAGCTTCCCAGGGCACTACAAGTGTCCATAAGTCAATCCGTAGTTCAATGTTTACCGAGTGGCAAACATTCCGTAAACGCCCCGCGGGCCCATATCCGTATTGCCCGAAGGCCCAATAATTCGTAATTCCCTAAGGCCCAATAGTCTGTAATGCCTGAAGGCCCAATGTTCCGTAAATTGCCCGAAGGCCCAAATACCTGTAATTGCCCGAGGGGTCAGTTTTCACAATCCAATAGGGTGCACATCACATGATAAATCGGATAACGAGAAGGGATAACATTTCATGTGCATCATTTAAGTGGCTAACGCAACCAACACATTAGCAGGATTCATCAAAGACTATTTCGAATATAAAAGTTGTTACTTGACATTTTTGCGACGTACGTTATCTTGGGAAGTTTGAATAAAAATAAAATACTTGCGCCTTCAGAAGTTGTAGGAAAACAATATACTTGCGGGTGGTAAATACTTGTGTCTTTGAAAACAGTTGTAGGAAACGGTATACTTGCAAGGCGTAAATACTTGCACCTTGAAAATTTGTAGAAAAATAGTATACTTGCCTGAAGTGATGTGAGTTTTGGGTGCCCCAGGTGCTGGTGACGTGAGGCACGTTATAACTGCATTGTAGAATTGTGGTATTACGTCCATGGTTACTAACCAGATATAAATCATCAAATCAACCTATTAAAACATTAACAATAAAATAAAGTAATTTTACCTAACTTAATAATCTTAACACAAAATCTTAGCTTAATAATCTTAACAACTTATCATAATAAAACTTATTAGTTACTAAGTAATAATCTTACTAAAACTTATAACTTATAAACTTTATAATATTAATATAACTTATTAACTGTTATAATAATCTAATAATAATAATAATAATATACTTTAAAATAACTTACATTAAATATCACTTCTCCCCCTCTCTTCCCTTTCTCACCCTCTGTCTCTCGTTCTTCTTTTCTCCTTTTTTTATCACTGTGCAGGGGCGATCGGGGAGGGGCAGTCGGCGATCGGGCGAGATCGGGGCGATGCACGGCTTTGAGGCTTGGGTACGGTGGTGCAGATGGTGGATCGGTGGTGCGGGGGGTTCCCGAGGCGGCCACGGTGAGCACGGACACGACGACGCACGGATCTGAGGGGGGTGGCGGCTTTCAACGGGCGATGTCGGCGGTCACGGTGATCGACAGTCGGAACGGCGGTCAGATGGGGCGGCTTCGACATGAGACAGCGCTAGAGTAGATCTGGGCGCCGGCTGATTAGGGGAAGGGGAGGTCTCGGCACCGGAGAGGGGATCTGGGCACGGGGTGGGCGGCGCTATGAAGGAGGAGGCCGCGGCTTTCTCGTGGGGGGTCGGGGATGATGGCAGGTCGAGAGGCCGGGGCGGGGGTTGCTCGGAGGAGGTGGGGGTTGATCTGTTTTGAGACGGGAACAGGGGAGTTGGTGGTGGCTTGTGGCGGAGATTCGGGGAGGCCTGGGCGTCGGTGGGAAGAGGGTTGGATGGTGGCGGGTGCGGGTGTGTTGTCGATCAAGGCGGCGCAGCGGGCTGAGGTGAGGCGGCACGGGTGGAAGAGAAAGGTTGGGGTCCATCGTTGCGTTTATGGGCGAAGGGTGTGCAGGGTGTGGGCAGAGATGAGAGGAACTGGGCGGCGCTTGGGAGGCTGTCGGTGGGTGGTTATGTGATGGCAAGGAGGGGATGGGAAGCGGCGTGTGGGAGAATGGAAGCTGTGTTGCGGGAGGTCGGATGTGCAGAGGGGGAGATACGGCTTGGCGTGTGGCCTGACGGTAGGAAGGATGCCGGAGGAGGGAGAGGTGGCCTAGGCTGTCGTTTGCGGGTGGAGGGTGCGGAGGAGAGGAGAGGCCCAAGCGGGTCTTTGAGTTTTAAAATAATACAGTGTAGGCCTTCGTTTAGTACGGAAGAAGAGGGGGTGCGTACGAAACCAATAGGAAACCCACTTATAATAAGCAGCTATGAGTCTGAATAGGACTTAATAATAATAATTGGTGGATTAATGAAATAAATTCAGATTTAATTGAGTAATAATGGTTAATTAGGCTAATCAATTTAGGTGTGAATGAGTTGTAAAATAGGACGTTTTGAAAAGAAGAATTAATAGGTTTTATTAGGAGAATAAAAGTTAAATCAATAGATTTTAATAGGATCTAATGAGGAAAGTTTTGAAAATGAAAACAATGATTATGGGAGAAATAACAGGTAGCTAAAATAGGGAATGATTTGAATTATTCTTAATAGGATTTAATAGGTTTAAACAAGGGAATAAGAGCTATTCAATTAGGCTTAAATGGGTTTATAAAAGGAAGTCTTTTCAAACATTCAAAAGTTTTAAATTCGAATTTTGAATACAAAAGAAAAATTGAATTATTTTAAAATAATTATTTAGAAGGGATTTTTAAAATACTTATTAGAAAGGATTACCTTAGTGGTTTAAAAATAATAATAGTAATAATAAGTTTGAAAAGATAATAGAAACTGGTACGGGTACAGGGAAAATAATACACGAGGAAAAACAGATAAACATAACGATAAAAACTGGTCGTGACATCCTACCCACCATAGAAATATTCCGTCCTCGGAATTTCTTAAGTTATGTAAGATCAAGTAAAAGCCTAGTAGACGAAGGATCAGGGTATCAAGGAAGGAAGAGACATACCTGACGTCCCTACTGGACTAGATGGTGCTGAACCTCAAGCATTTCCCTCATAACTCCAAGCATCTGGCGGATGTCGTCCTCTCTGCCTCCAGCAGCTCCGGATCCTTGTCAAGTGTTACGTCTTCCTGCTATGCTGCAAACAAAGTAAACATTTGCGTACAAGATTTGTCCAGACAGTCTAGTTAATAATGACATCCATATTGTTCCGAGTATTTCGCAGAAAGCAAGACCTGTATGGGCCACCACTAAAACCTGTCACGCCCCGCTTCCCATTATACTTAGGAGCAAGGACGCGAACGGGCCCACTTGGGCTGGAGTGGTGAAGCCCCAACCCAATAAGCGTCTGTGTATGACTACTTGGCAGGTTCTTGCTTGCGAACAATCGAAACAATAAAACGATGACATTATTTCTTTGACTTCCAGATTACATGTACACAAAGAATTAAGGCCCAGCATGGCCCTTACAAACAGTTACACCAAATAAAATTACACCTGAAAGAATACAACAACAAGTATTAAATTTTAGCAAAGCTGCGATGAGAAAAAGCCGTCCTCAGCAGTGGGTCTCGTGCGCCTGGTTCTCTTGGTCCTCCTGCTCAATCTCCAAATGAACTCTTCGGTGAACTCTGCTCAAAACCTAACGTATATTTCACAGGCAATGAAATATACGTCAGCGAGGGTCGCTCGGCAAGATTTAAAGTGTTAGTAATAAAAAGACCCTTGGCAAGATAATAATATGGTTTACAAAATGTAATGCCAACAAGATGGTACATAGCAGCATAAGGAAACATATGAGCATACCGACGTGTAGTGTGCAAAGCAGTGAGTATGAGTAGTGTAGTGTGCAAAGTAACGAGCATGAGTAGTGTGTACAGTAATGAGTATAGCAAGTGTGGTGTATACAGCAATAATCGTGGCAAGTGTAGTATGTACAGCAATAATCGTGACAATAAGTTTAGCAGGTTACAACATAGCATTAGCAGAGTAAAAAGAGTGCAACAATCAATCTCTTAAATAGTGACAAGCCCAGTGTCTGAGGAGGAGGTGACTAGCATTACACCCAAGTCAACGGGAGCTACCCGTTACTCTCTACTCACCGACCCGGCTAGGTGTCGGTCAAGTTCACCAATAGAGTGTAATCCAGCTTTCCAGCCACTACTACATTGGACTACCCCACCCAAAGTGTCCATAAGTCAATCCGTAGTTCAATGTTTGCCGAGTGGCAAACATTCCGTAAACGCCCCGCGGGCCCATATCCGTATTGCCCGAAGGCCCAATAATCCGTAATTGCCCGAAGGCCCAATAGTCTATAATGCCCGAAGGCAAATTGTTCCGTAAATTGCCCGAAGGCCCAAATACCTGTAATTGCCCGAGGGCTCAGTTTTCACAATCCAATAAGGTGCACATCACATGATAAATCGGATAACAAGAAGGGATAACATTTCATGTGCATCATTTAAGAGGCTAAAGCAACCAACACATTAGCAGGATTCATCAAAGACTATTTCGAATATAAAAGTTGTTACTTGACATTTTCGCGACGTACGTTATCTTGGGAAGTTTGAATAAAAATAAAATACTTGCGCCTTCAGAAGTTGTAGGAAAACAATATACTTGCGGGTGGTAAATACTTGTGTCTTTGAAAACAGTTGTAGGAAACGGTATACTTGCAAGGGGTCAATACTTGCACCTTGAAAATTTGTAGAAAAATAGTATACTTGCCTGAAGTGATGTGAGTTTTGGGTGCCCCGGGTGCTGGTGACGTGAGGCACGTTATAACTGCATTGTAGAATTGTGGTACTAGGTCCATGGTTACTAACCAGTTATAAATCATCAAATCAACCTATTAAAACATTAACTATAAAATAAAGTAATTTTACCTAACTTATTAATCTTAACACAAAATCTTAGCTTAATAATCTTAACAACTTATCATAATAAAACTTAATTGCTACTAAGTAATAATCTTACTAAAACTTATAATTTATAAACTTTATAATATTAATATAACTTATTAACTTTTATAATAATCTAATAATAATAATAATAATATACTTTAAAATAACTTACATTAAATATCACTTCCCCCCCCCCCTCTCTTCCCTTTCTCACCCTCTGTCTCTCGTTCTTCTTTTCTCCTTCTTTTTCTTATCACTGTGCAGGGAAGATCAGGGAGGGGCTGTTGGCGATCGGGAGAGATCGGGGCGATGCACGGCTTCGGGGCTCGGGTACGGTGGCGCAGATGGCGGATCGGTGGTGCGGGGGCTTCCCGAGGCGGCCACGGCGAGCACGGACACGACGACGCACGGATCTGAGGGGGGGTGGCGGCTTTCAACGGGCGATGTCGGCGGTCACGGCGATCGACGGTCGGAACGGCGGTCAGATGGGGCGGCTTTGACACGAGACGGTGCTAGAGTAGATCTGGGCGGCGGCTGATTAGGAGAAGGGGAGGTCTCGGCACCAGAGAGGGGATCTGGGCACGGGGTGGGCGGCGCTATGAAGGATGAGGCCGCGGCTTTCTCGTGGGGGGTCAAGGATGATGGCAGGTCGAGAGGCCGGGGCAGGGGTTGCTCGGAGGAGGTGGGGGTTGCTCTGTTTTGAGACGGGAACAGGGGAGTTGGCGATGGCTTGTGGCAGAGATTCGGGGAGGCCTGGGCGCCGGTGGGAACAGGGTTGGATGGTGACGGGTGCGGGTGTGTTGTCGATCAAGGTGGCGCAGCAGGCTGAGGTGAGGCGGCACGGGAGGAAGAGAAAGGTTGGGGTCCGGCGTTGTGTTTCTGGGTGAAGGGCGAGCAGGGTGTGGGCGGAGATGAGAGGAACTGGGCGGCTCTTGGGAGACTGTCGGCGGGCGGTTGTGTGATGGCGAGGAGGGGATGGGAAGCGGCGTGCGGGAGAATGGAAGCTGTGTTGCGGGAGGTCGGATGTGCGGAGGGGGAGATACGGCTTGGCATGCAGCCTGACTGCAGGAAGGATGCAGGAGGAGGGAGAGGTGGCCTAGGCTGTCGTTTGTGGGTGGAGGGCACGGAGGAGAGGAGAGGCCCAAGCGGGTCTTTGAGTTTTAAATTAATACAGTGTAGGCCTTTGTTTAGTATGGAAGAAGAGGGGGTGCGTACGAAAACAATAGGAAACCCACGTATAATAAGCAGCTATGAGTCTGAATATGACTTAATAATAATAATGGGTGGATTAATGAAATAAATTCAGATTTGATTGAGTAATAATGGTTAATTAGGCTAATCAATTTAGGTGTGAATGAGTTGTAAAATAGGACGTTTTGAAAAGAAGAATTAATAGGTTTTATTAGGAGAATAAAAGTTAAATCAATAGATTTTAATAGGATCTAATGAGGAAAGTTTTGAAAATGAAAACAATGATTATGTGAGAAACAACAGCTAGCTAAAATAGGGAATGATTTGAATTATTCTTAATAGGATTTAATAGGTTTAAACAAGGGAATAAGAGCTATTCAATTAGGCTTAAATGGGTTTATAAAAGGAAGTCTTTTCAAACATTCAAAAGTTTTAAATTCGAATTTTAAATGCAAAAGAAACATTGAATTATTTTAAAATAATTATTTAGAAGGGATTTTTTAAATACTTATTAGAAAGGATTACCGTAGTGGTTTAAAAATAATAATAGTAATAATAAGTATGAAAAGATAATAGAAACGGGTATGGGTACGGGGAAAATAATACACGAGGAAAAAGAAAAATTCCGTCATCGGAATTTCTTAAGTTATGTAAGATCAAGTAAAAGCCTAGTAGACGAAGGATCAGGGTATCAAGGAAGGAAGAGACATACCTGACGTCCCTGCTGGACTAGATGGTGCTGAACCTCTAGCATTTCCCTGATAACTCTAAGCATCTGGCGGATGTCGTCCTCTCTGCCTCCAGCAGATCCGGATCCTTGTCGAGTGTTACGTCTTCCTGCCATGCTACAAACAAAGTAAACATTTGCGTACAAGATTTGTCCAGACAGTCTAGTTAATAATGACATCCATATTGTTCCGAGTATTTCGCAGAAAGCAAGACCTGTATGGGCCACCGCTAAAACCTATCACCCCCTGCTTCCCATTATACTTGGGAGCAAGGATGCGAACGGGCCCGCTTGGTCTGGAGCGGTGAAGCCCCAACCCAATAAGCGTTTGTGTATGACTAATTGGCAGGTTCTTGCTTGCGAACAATCGAAACAATAAAACGATGACATTATTCTTTGACTTCCAGTTTACATGTACACAAAGAATTAAGGCCCAGCATGGCCATTACAAACAGTTACACCAAATAAAATTACACCTGAAAGAATACAACAACAAGTATTAAATTTTAGCAAAGCTGCGATGAGAAAAAGCCGTCCTCAGCAGTGGGTCTCGTGCTCCTGGTTCTCTTGGTCCTCCTGCTCAATCTCCAAATGAACTCTTCGGTGAACTCTGCTCAAAACCTAACGTATATTTCACAGACAATGAAATATACGTCAGCGGGGGTCGCTCAGCAAGATTTAAAGCGTTAGTAATAAAATGACCCTCGGCAAGATAATAATATGGTTTACAAAATATGATGCCAACAAGATGGTACATAGCAGCATAAGGAAACATGTGAGCATACCGACGTGTAGTGTGCAAAGCAGTGAGCATGAGTAGTGTAGTGTGCAAAGTAACGAGCATGAGTAGTGTGTACAGTAATAAGTATAGCAAGTGTGGTGTATACAGCAATAATCGTGGCAAGTGTAGTGTGTACAGCAATAATCGTGACAATAAGTTTAGCAGGTTACAACATAGCATTAGCAGAGTAAAAAGAGTGCAACAATCAATCTCTTAAATAGTGACAAGCCCAGTGTCTGAGGGGGAGGTGACTAGCATTACACCCAAGTCAACGGGAGCTACCCGTTACTCTCTACTCACCGACCCGGCCAGGTGTCGGTCAAGTTCACCAATAGAGTGTAATCCAGCTTTTCAGCCTCTACAACATTGGACTACCCCACCCAAAGTGTCCATAAGTCAATCCGTAGTTCAATGTTTACCGAGTGGCAAACATTCCGTAAACGCCCCGCGGGCCCATATCCGTATTGCCCGAAGGCCCAATAATTCGTAATTCCCGAAGGCCCAATAGTCTGTAATGCCCGAAGGCCCAATGTTCCGTAAATTGCCCGAAGGCCCAAATACTGGTAATTGCCCGAGGGCTCAGTTTTCACAATCCAATAGGGTGCACATCACATGATAAATCGGATAACGAGAAGGGATAACATTTCATGTGCATCATTTAAGTGGCTAAAGCAACCAACACATTAGTAGGATTCATCAAAGACTATTTCGAATATAAAAGTTGTTACTTGACATTTTCGCGACGTACGTTATCTTGGGAAGTTTGAATAAAAATAAAATACTTGCGCCTTCAGAAGTTGTAGGAAAACAATATACTTGCGGGTGGTAAATACTTGTGTCTTTGAAAACAGTTGTAGGAAACGGTATACTTGCAAGGGATAAATACTTGCACCTTGAAAATTTGTAGGAAAATAGTATACTTGCCTGAAGTGATGTGAGTTTTGGGTGCCCCAGGTGCTGGTGACGTGAGGCACGTTATAACTGCATTGTAGAATTGTGGTATTAGGTCCATGGTTACTAACCAGTTATAAATCATCAAATCAACCTATTAAAACATTAACTATAAATAAAGTAATTTTACCTAACTTATTAATCGTAACACAAAATCTTAGCTTAATAATCTTAACAACTTATCATAATAAAACTTAATAGTTACTAAGTAATAATCTTACTAAAACTTATAATTTATAAACTTTATAATATTAATATAACTTATTAACTGTTATAATAATCTAATAATAATAATAATAATATACTTTAAAATAACTTACATTAAATATCACTTCTCCCCCTCTCTTCGCTTTCTCACCCTCTGTCTCTCGTTCTTCTTTTCTCCTTCTTTTTTTTATCACTGTGCAGGGGAGATCGGGGAGGGGCAGTCGGGGATCGGGTGAGATCGGGGCGATGCACGGCTTCGGGGCTCGAGTACGATGGCGCAGATGGCGGATCGGTGGTGCGGGGGCTTCCCGAGGCGGCCACGGTGAGCACGGACACGACGACGCACGGATCTAGGGGGTGGCGGCTTTCAACGGGCGATGTCGACCGTCGCGACGATCGATGGTCGGAACGGCGGTCAGATGGGGCGACTTCGACACGAGACGGCGCTAGAGTAGATCTGGGTGGCGGCTGATTAGGAGAAGGGGAGGTCTCGGCACCGGAGAGGGGATCTGGGCATGGGGTGGGCAGCGCTATGAAGGAGGAGGCCGCGGCTTTCTCGTGGGGGGTCGGGGATGATGGCAGGTCGAGAGGCCGGGGCGGGGGTTGCTCGGAGGAGGTGGGGATTGCTCTGTTTTGAGACGGGAACAGGGGATTTGGCGGTGGCTTGTGGCGGAGATTCGGGGAGGCCTGGGCGCCGGTGGGAAGAGGGTTGGATGGTGGCGGGTGCGGGTGTGTTGTCGATCAAGGCGGCGCAGCGGGCTGAGGTGAGGCGACACGGGAGGTAGAAAATGGTTGGGGTTCGACGTTGCGTTTCTGGGCGAAGGGCGAGCAGGGTGTGGGCGGAGATGAGAGGAACTGGGCGGCTCTTGGGAGGCTGTCGGTGGGCGGTTGTGTGATGGCGAGGAGGGGATGGGAAGCGGCGTGTGGGAGAATGGAAGCTGTGTTGCGGGAGGTCGGATGTTCGGAGGGGGAGAAATGGCTTGGCGTGCGGCCTGACGGTAGGAAGGACGCCGGAGGAAGGAGAGGTGGCCTAGGCTGTCGTTTGCGGGTGGAGGGTGCAGAGGAGAGGAGAGGCCCAAGCGGGTCTTTGAGTTTTAAAATAATACAGTGTAGGCCTTCGTTTAGTAGGGAAGAAGAGGGGGTGCGTACGAAAACAATAGGAAACCCACTTATAATAAGCAGCTATGAGTCTGAATAGGACTTAATAATAATAATGGGTGGATTAATGAAATAAATTCAGATTTGATTTTGTAATAATGGTTAATTAGGCTAATCAATTTAGGTGTGAATGAGTTGTAAAATAGGACGTTTTGAAAAGGATAATTAATAGGTTTTATTAGGAGAATAAAAGTTAAATCAATTGATTTTAATAGGATCTAATGAGGAAAGTTTTGAAAATGAAAACAATGATTATGGGAGAATTAACAGCTAGCTAAAATAGGGAATGATTTGAATTAATCTTAATTGGATTTAATAGGTTTAAACAAGGGAATAAGAGCTATTCAATTAGGCTTAAATGGGTTTATAAAAGGAAGTCTTTTCAAACATTCAAAAGTTTTAAATTCGAATTTTGAATGCAAAAGAAAAATTGAATTATTTTAAAATAATTATTTAGAAGGGATTTTTAAAATACTTATTAGAAAGGATTACCTTAGTGGTTTAAAAATAATAATAGTAATAATAAGTATGAAAAGATAATAGAAACGGGTACGGGTACGGGGAAAATAATACACAAGGAAAAACAGATAAACATAACGATAAAAACTGGTCGTTACACATGTCGATGAGTCAACCACATAATTATGATTCTGAAGCAGGGACGGCAACCACTACTCATGGTCACTGCTGTATAGGGCTCCGAGCCCAACCTGTTGTAAGGGTCAGGCTGTAGGGTCTCACACAGAGTGCGACCTTCGTCTAGTAATAGGTTGAAATTAGTTAGGGAGAATAATTTGCAATTGATGCAATGGAAGTGAAAATTGCATTCTGATGCAAATGATAATTTAAGCTTAGATATGGACTAATTTGCATATGATGCAAAAAGAGATTAAATGTGTCTTAAATTGTTTAAGACTATATTTAATTAAATAAACGCAAGGAAAAGGTTACCTGTATGACGGGATCGTCCCTCTCCAGACGCAGGTTCAAACCACGTCGAAAACGGAGTTCCAACAAGCCCAATGAGTCTATTTAAAGTGTTTAAATAGAAGCCCAAACCAGGCCCAAGCTGTTTTGTTGTTTGAGAAACAAACAAACAAACAAAAAAAATTTTCTAAAACTGTCAGCCCGGCCCATAAGGGCCGGGATTTGTCTGGCGCCCCTTTTTGGGGCGCC
Organism: Scilla litardierei; assembly: GCA_030789695.1. Lineage (NCBI taxonomy): Eukaryota > Viridiplantae > Streptophyta > Magnoliopsida > Asparagales > Asparagaceae > Scilla > Scilla litardierei. The sequence goes on from CM061142.1 coordinate 528,933,858, forward strand.
AGCGATGAACCCTGGCACACGCCAGCAAGGCGTGTACCTTGCACGCGTCGCTGGATGCGTGCCAGGCACGCGCCTTGTAGGCTGGCACGTGCCAGGCTGTTGGGGCCCACTCTGTGGGCCCCACAGCTGGGTTCGGAACCCTAAAAACTGTGTTCTATTTGTGACGGCTGTTTTAAACGAAAAACTGGTTTTGTGTTGATCTTTGGACGATCAATTGGAGGGTCAAACGGACTCGGATTGATAAGCCATTTTTTCCTATGTGTTCACCGTTGAATTCCCTTCGTATTGATAGGTTGTATCAATCATGAAGCTCAACGATGAGGGAGTTAAAATTCAAGGAAGTTTGGCATTTGTAAAAGGCAAACTAAATTGAATTGATTAACTCCAAATTTAGTCCCACATCGGATTTTGAGTAAAGGGGAGCGGTCAGCCGCCTATATAAATAGGGGTCTGCTCCCCTCCTCAAAACTCGTCCCAAGCTCCAGATCTGAGTAGCTCCCGTAAATGTTGGAGCACGCTCTGATCTAGGCTTAAATTAATATTCTCTATCTCCCTATATTTCTGCCTTACTCTTGAGGGCTCTAGCAAAGCCACGAAGGAGTTTGGATTCGGATCCGAAATCTTGGCGAAGGCTTTCACACGCGTGAAACTTTCTTCGGCTCGTGGTTGGCTTGACGACACGAGGATTGCTCGCCTTGGGATGCGGGGAGGTTCGAGGAGCGGTTCAAGGAACGGCTCGGCGTGGGACGGGGACCAGCTCGAAAGACGGTGCGGAACATCTTGCCCGGTTAGGGTTGAGATTCCGGGTATGTTTTTAGAAGATTTCGTTTTAATTATTCGCAATAGTTTAGATCCCTCTTGAGGTGGTCAGATCCATCCCAAGTTGGTAGAGATCCTTGCTAAGAGGGTCTGGTTCCTTAGGGCAGCATGTTAATTTGATTAACATAATTTTTCTGCTGCATTCTTATGTCTATGTTCCGTCCGACTTAGGACGGGAATAGAGTTTTTGTGCCCTAAGGGTTTCCCAAAACCCTTCAGATGCCACATGGTCTCACATATTGGATCTTCACCCGCTCCGCTCTCGAGTTCGGATCGAACTCGAATTCATTAGTCATTGTTGGATCTCAAAGCGACGGCCTTGATGCAGCTGCGTTGCCTCTTATCTCGTGAATTCGAATTCGAAGCGGGGATGATCCACGCCGTTGGATCGAAATCCAACCATCCATAGCGCTCCACGTCGCCCTCGTAAGACCACTGCTTTGCAGATACTTCTGTCGTTCGACGTCGTTGGATCAAAGGCGGGACGAAGTGGATGACGCCACGTGTCCCTGTGGCATATGTAAGTCGCCCGCTTCGCTTGGTCGCTCCGAATTCAACTCAGAGATGAGCGTGGCTGTTCGATTGCGATCGAACGGATGAAATTAGGCCGTGTCGCCCTCGCTAGCGCCTATTTGTTTGAGTGGGGAATCGTCAGATGGCTGCCACGTGTCCGCAAGATGAGCGGGCTTTGCCCTCATCGTGCCTGGTTCTGCTTCTGCTTTTGGGGGATTAATCTAGCCCGTTGGATGTAATATTAATGGTTTCGATCTCGCCACCTCGACGCGTATGGTGGTCAGCGAAGAGCTGAGCGGCGTATTTTCGTATTTACACCATATTTTCAGCGTATTTCCTCATATTTCAGCCTTTTAAAATGGTATTCTGCATTCAATAAATCACAGAAATTAGCACAGATCTCAGAAAATGCAAATAAATAGTCGTTGGAATCATGAAATCGAGATCTAACCATAAAAAATACTAAAAGAGCAGAAATACTCAATATATTGCTATTTTGTGCATAGAATGAGAGTTTTCTCTAATAATTAAGGGTATTCAAAATACGATCATATTAGAGACCAAATAAGTACCATATATGCACAAAATGGTGCTAAATGCGGGGCTAAATATGTAATATTTACCATGAAACAGCCACACCCCCAGAACGATAGGCGGGGCCTCCCTAGCGTTAGGCGAACACCTGACCCGCCTGGCAGGAGGTGCACGCGCCCGCTAAGCAGGGCAGGCGCCCGCACCCTCAGAGGCGGGCGGGCGCCCGTGCCCGCTAAGGCGGGGAGCTCCCGCAAGTAGCAGGCAGGGCCCGCCAGCTTAGTGTGGGTGGGGCCGCCTGCCAGCAAGTGGCCTGTAGGTTCTGCACGCATGCAGATCTGTGGGGCCCATGTGGTGGGCCCCACAAGTGGGTTCTGAACCCTATTCTAATGGCGGCTGCATTTTTTGCGAAATGCATGGTTTTGGGCAATATTTGAACGATCGTTTGAGGGGTCAAACAGACTCGGAATGAAGCACCATTTTTTCCTACGAATTCATCATTCATCCCTCTTCGCATTGATGTATGACATCATTATTTGAGCCCAACTGTGAGGGAGGAAAAATTCATTAAAGTTTGGCCTTCGTAAAGGTTAAACTTAAAGTTAATTTTCTCCTCCAAACCTTGAGTCCCACATTGGTAATTGAGAAAGGGGAGGGGTCAGCCACCTATATAAATAGGGGCCAACCCCCTTCCCTGATACTTGCACCAAGCTCCAGATCTGAGTAGCTCCATTAAACATGAGCAAGCTCAGATCTAAGCTCAAATTAATATTCCGTCTTCTCCCTAATTCTTGCTTGCTCCTGATCGGGCTCTAGCAAAGCTACGAAGGAGTTCAGATCGGATATGAAGTCTTAACGGAGGATACACTCAAGGTGAAACTTTGCGCATGGTTGGCTCGGGGACAAGGGTGTTGCTCACCTCGGAACGAGGTTCGGTTCAGGACGCAGTTTGACTTGAGACACGGTTCAGCTCAGGATGTGGTTTGGCTTGGGTGAAGCGGCTCTTGGCTTCGCTTCGGAGTCAACGAATGTTACCGAAAACTATGCTTCGTATTCTGTGAAAACGAAGGGAAATGTATGTAGTTTAATTCACATGCGTTTATAATTGCTGTTAAATAGATCTATCTTTAGGGGTTAGTCAGACCCAACCCCAGGATAGTAGAGATTCTGGCTAGGGTTATTTCTTTAGGGCTTTCTTAAAAATGTTTTACGATGTTTTTTCGCTACATATTTGATTTCTTCGTCCGACCGACTTAGGCCGGACGTCGATTTTATAGCCCTAAAGACCTAGAAAACCCTTCAATATTTGCATCTCTTATGCATTTTAATTCAGTAGTCTTTCCTTTCATTACATGTCTGAGTACTTGTTCCTTATGTATTTATAGTTGATATGTTTACAGTCGGTGACCAGACCTTAGTTAAGTAGAACAGTTCTGAGACTGGCTCTACCTAGCGTAGTTGGATTAACCTACTAGGTCATGCATTGACGTGTCCTATTTACTTTTTCCAGAATTAGAAGCAGTGCAGACAGAGCAGGACTTGACTCAGGAGACTACTCAAAGATGGAGCCCATAGAGGGCGACTCTGTACAGTTGGATTCTCGGGGGTAGTCTAGGGAGTGAGTTGTACCGGGTGTGTACAATTTTGTCTTTTTGTGGGTTTTTCATGTATATCTCTTTGTTTTCCTTTTGTACCCATGTATTGTGGATGTATATGTAATGTCCTTCTTAATATAATGTAAATGATGGTTTTGTATATTGTGTTTTATACTCGTGGTCTATTGTTAGAGAATTACATGTACTTCCCAGCACGTGTGCAACGGCCTGCTGGTTTCTGATCTTTCTTATACACAATCTCTCATCCTTCTCTTTCTTTTCACACTCGCTGCTTTGGGAATACTTGGGACGGATTCGTACTTCCCGGTATCCTGGGGAGAGGTGCATTACACGCTGAGTTTGAATCCTGAATAAAAGAGCTGGAGGGGGATCTAAATAAGGAGAGGGACGCAAGGGTGTATACCGAGTGGGAGCTGTCGGTTTCCAAGGATTCCATCGCTTCCTTATCTCAGGCAAAGAATGAAGTCGATGAGCAATGGCAGATGGCAGAAAGAAAGATCTGAGCTCCAAGCTCGGATATCTGTCTTGGAAGAAGTTGATCTCCCTAGGGTTATCGACAAGGAGTTGACGAGCCTCAAGCAAGAGCTACCTCGAAGCTCACGGATATGTTTAAAGAATCCTTTTAGTAGATCAAGGAGAATGTTCAGAACAAATATCTCTCATCAGAGGTCATCGTTAGGCTCACAGGCAGGTCGCCCCGTCCTTCGACTGAGAAGTACGTGGATAAGCAACCACTTGGTGATGCTACTCTTTGAGCTTGAGATCGCTTTGTGTATATATGCTAGGCATTTCTGTAACTCGATCCGAAAAAAATAAATAAAGTTGTCACCTGATTGCTCTCGTTTGATCACTCTAGTTGTGCTCTAAGTCGTGACCTGTTTATATGCCCCCTCAACGGTTCGAGTGTGTGCATATAGAAAATGTTAAGCTCAAGCAGTTGAATACATAGTAAGAGAGTCACGATAGGTCATCCCCGACGGTACAGCTAGGTCGGCCCGCGAAGGGGTGGCCCCTCTGGTTGTATAACCGTGCAACCGACGAGTATATGATAGGTCATCCATGTTCATATTGATGGGTCAGTCTGCGAAGGGTAGGCCCATCTGGTCATATAACTGAGCAACCGGTGAGGTTATAGATAGATCATCTCCGTTCGTATAGGTGAGTTGGCCCGCAAAGGAGAGGCCCCTTTTGTCGTACAACCGAGCGGCCCACAAGGGTATAGATAGGTCATTCATATTCGTATAGTTGGGTCGGCCCACAAAGGGGAGGCCCCTCCAGTCGTATTACCGAGTAGCCTGTGATGGTATAGATAGGTCATCCTCGTTTGTATAGCCGGGTCGACACACAAAGGATGGGCCACTTCGGTTGTATAGCCGAGTTGCCCATGAGGTTATAGATATGACATCCACGTTCGTATAGCTGGGTCAGCACACGAAGGGGATGCCCCTCCGTTCGTATAGTCGAGCAGTCTGTGAGTGTATAGATGGGTCATCTCTTTTCTTATAGCTGGGTCGGCCCGTGATGGGATGGCCTCTTCGGTTGTATAGCCGAGCAGCATGCGAGGGTATTTGTTGAAAAAAATCAAGCTACCTTATGCATTTTAGATAACTTGTAAAGTAAGACAAATTTGGTTCCATGCATGAAATGCATTTATTAGCTCAATACAGTACAAACAAAATAAAGAAGCAAGTAAGTTTAGCTCTCAATTTGTTTGTACTTCTATTGGTAATACGTTCGCAAGTGCTCATCATTCCACGGGTGACTGAGCTCTTCGCCTTCCATTGTAGAGAGTAGGTACGTCGCTGAGCCAAAGACATAGATCACCTTATAGGGACATTCCCATTTAGCAGTGAGCTTTCCTTGTTGAACGATCTCCAGAAATAAAGATGCCTTCCATAAGACCAAGTCGCCCATATGGAAGCTTTGGCCCATGACGTTTGCATTATAGTATCGAACCATACGATTCTTCTGCCTGATGATGGTTGAGAGGGCTCGATCTCTTACCTCGTCATCAACTGTGAGTTAAGCTTGAGGCCTTCCGAATTTCTTTCTTCGTCAAAGCATTTGAGACGAAGAAGCCCTTCTCCTACCTATATAGGGACGATTGCCTCGCACCTGTAGGTAAGCATGAAAAGGGTTTTTCCTATAGAGTCTTTATAGGTCGTTCTGCATGACCAAAGTATCATAGGGAGATCATCTGACCATGTACCCTTGGCGTCTTTGACCTTCTTTCGTAGAGGCTCCAGAATACACTTATTAGCTACTTCTGCCAGCCCATTGGCTTGGGGGTGAGCTACAGAAGTGAAGTGGAATCTGAGCTTCCATTCGGAGCAAAACTCTTTAAATCCAGCATTCTCGAATTGTGTTCCATTATCTGTGCTGATGAAACTAGGGATGCCAAATTGACATATGATCGATTTAAATACGAAGCTTTTGACACTTTTCCAGGTGATGCGAGCCAAACGGTTCGGCTTCGATCCACTTGGTGAAGTAGTCTATGGCCACATATAAAAACTTCCATTGCCCGCTCACTGGAGTGAAATGCCTAATAATATCCCACCCCTATTTAGTAAATGAAATATGGCTAACTATGGGGACTAGGTATGTTAGGGGCCAGAGTCGTGTTTTGCGAATTTTTGACACATCGGGCATTTTCGCACATACTCGACCTCCTCCTCGACCATAGTCAGCCAATAATAGCCATGTTTCGATGCTTTCAAGACCAGTGCCTTCCTTCTGTAATGGTTTCTATAGAGGCCTTCGTGGATCTCTCGAATCATATAATCGTCTTCCTACTTGTTTAAACATTTGAGGTAGGAGAGCGCATCATACATTGTCCATCGTCTCTTGTAGAGCGAGCCTTCATGTAGAACATACCTGAAAGCCTTCCTTTCCAACTTTAGTGCCTCAATTGGGTCGATCGATTCCTCTCTAGTACTGAGGTACTTGATTATGGGGTCTATCCAAGTTGGTTTCTGATCGATGCTCAATAGCTATTCCTTATGCATGCTATGGTGTAGAAGGCTCTCCACGTATACAGCTCGTCCTAACTCTACTGGCAATGATGAGGCGATCTTTGATAAGGCATCGGCTCAGATATTCCTTGACCATGGCATGTGTTGGACTTCTGCTTGCTCAAATTTGGATAATTCATCTTTTGCGATCTGCACGTAGTTCTGCATCACCTCATCTTGAGCCTTGTAGTCCATGCTCAACTGATGGATGATCAAGTTTGAGTCACTTTACAAGCAAACCGTTCGTACCCCCACAGCTCGGGTCAGCCAGAGGCCATTGATGGCAGCCTCGTATTCCGACATGTTGTTAGTGATAGGAAAATTGAACCAAAGAACGTATTCAATTATGTTTCCCTCAGGAGTTTGGACAACTATACATGCTCTACTCCCGGCCTTGATGACTGACCCATCCACCTACACGATCCACATTCCTTCTCCTCATGTTGTAGCTACCGAAAATCCACTACCTGTCAAGGAAGTAGAATGAGGGTCAGTTATCGAGTTAACAGGTCGTACCTCCATCAGGGATTCGTCATCGTAAGTGCACTCGACACTAAAATCAGATAGAGCTTTCCCTTTGATAGTCATCCTCAGCTTATAGTGAATGTCGAATTCACTCAGCTCGACTTCCACTTTAGCATCCTGCTTGACCGATCCAATCTCGTCAAGGTTAGTTCTAGAGGAGCGTCTATGAACATCAAAATGGTATGAGCTTGGAAATATGGCTAGAGCCTTCTCGCCGAGAGAATAAGAGCGTAGTCTAACTTCTCTATTCTGATGTACTTGACTCAGCCCCTTTGAGGATTCGACTAACATAATATATCGGTCGATGAAGTCCAAATTCATCCTTGACTAAGGCCGAGCTAACAGCCTCTTGAGTAGCTTCTAGGTAGATGATCAACTAATCCCCCTAATTAGGCTTCATCAAGAGTGGAGGCCTGTGAAGATACTCCTTTAGTTCAGAGAAAGCCCACTTACACTCGGTATCCCACTCGATGACCTTTCTTTCGCCTTTGGGAAGTGTTGGAAGCAAAGATCTAGGATCTTTAGTTTGATGATAACAAACGTGTACGAATTATTTAACGTGTGTGCTAAGTGTATTTCAGGAATGACAAAGTAGTAAATCTACATTTGATGACTTAGTCAACGCGGTGGAGAAATTGCTACTCATACAGCAAATTGGAAGATGGGGAAATGGCTATTCATATAGAAACTTTGACTTGGTCAAAGAGATGGTGACTATAGCTACAAATATTGGACCAAGTCAAATTGGAGAGGATCTTCTTCAAATCAATTTAAGATTGATTCAAATCTCCATTGACATTCAATCCTACATGGAGAGATATGGAGTATCTTTTTCAAATCTCCTTTGATTGATTCAAATCAATTAAAGATCCTATCAAATCTCCTATCCCATTTGAATCCAAAATCCTAATCCAATTAGTATTGCAATGAGATCTAATTCAAATCCTATATCTACACAAATTGAATTCCATAGCCATTCATATTCAAACTCCATACCCTAAGAGATGTATTCAAATCCTAATCAAACTAGGAGTCCTTCCAATCTTCATCAAATATAGGACTCTAATTGATTCTATCATATCACATCCTCTTCTATATAAACCCATATTCAAAGAGATAGATTTTAAGAGAGAGGAAACCAAAGAAATTCGGCCACAACCCTAGAGAAAATCTTCCTGGCCGCAACTTTGCAAGGAGCTCGACGGACGACGATAAAAAGTGCATAACTTTCTCCACAAAGCCCGGATCAACGAATCATTTGCGTCGGGACGATCATAACTCAGTGCTCTACAACATGGTGATATTTTTCTGATTTTAATCTCTGTATTAAATTAGTGGTATTTATTTTAGAATGAGTTGTATTCTGAATAACCTCATATATTCCATCATCTCCTAGGCCAAAGTTCTTCATCTCCTCCAATATCCCATTACCGCAAGCTTCTACTAAGGCCAAAGTACATCCCACTCCATCATCATCTCCAAGCCAAAAAAGCCTAAGCTTCATAGAACATCACCTTGCTCAAGATACCAGGGAAGCCATTGCCGTAACTTCTCACAAGGCCAAAACTCCTCCTCTCCAAGAGCCAAGTAGCATCTTCAAGCAAGCAATCATCAAGGGAAGGCCTCAACTTTTTACTCTAATATTACCTACACAACTTTGTGTATGTTAATTAAAGATTAAGCTAACTATCTCTCTCTTGTCTTTGTTTGCAAGGATCAATTGAAGAACACAAAGCTCTAAGGAGAACCATTGCCACAAGTTGCCATTGAAGAGGAGAGACCATAGCCGCAAGTTGCAGCTCCCAAATACCAAGAGGAGGCTGCTAAAACATCAAGGAATGGACCGCACGTGGACTTCAAGAGCAAACAAGGGGCTACGCATGCACTACGGGGGCTGCACACGCACTGCAGGGCTCTGTCCATGCACTGTAGGTTCTGTCCACGCACTGTAAGGTTCTGTCCACGCACTGCAGGGTTCAATCCATGCACTACTGGGTTCAGTCCAGCACTGCTGCTCCACCATCAAGATAAGGCCGCAATATTGAAAGAGGAGCCAAGTGAGAGCAAAAACTTGACTTATAGACGAGACGAGACATCTACATCTTGCCAGACGAGAGATGGCCCGTGACCATCGTTACAAAAACTGATCTTTATAAACCCTTGTTTATTATTTTGTGTAGTAGTTAGCTAGATCTTCGTAGGGGAAACTTTACCACTTTTGTGTTCTTTTGGGACTTGTTTAGTCTGGGACTAGATAAGAGGGTCTTGACAAGTGGGACTTATCAAGATAGAGCATTTACTAGGTTGATAGTGTTTTGCACTCGGGGAGTGTGGTACGTTCTAGGTGGGGGCAGGGAGCTCAGGACCCATTGTAGTTGTACAAAAGGAACATATTAATGCTAGTTTTTGCTTGGGGGCTGGAGTATATCGTGGGATGACCGAACCAGGGTATATCTGTGAGTATTCTGTGATTGCTTCATATTTACCCTGCTTGTCATTATTAACTGCGTGTGATTTCTCGTGGGTTGCGCGAAAATTTTTTATAAGCTTATTCAACCCACCCCCCACCCCCCCCCCGCTAAGCTTAGATCCAGATCCAATAAGTGGTATCAGAGCCAGTTTATTGGATCTAGCCTAGGATTGACCATGAACCCCATTGATAGTTCTTTTTCTAAGGGTCAGTCTATATCTCGTCCCCCTAGATTTAATTGTGTAGATTATGCATATTGGACAAATAGAATGAGAATCTACCTTTTATCTGTTGATTATAAAGCTTGGCAAATTGTTGAAAAAGGCTATAAGCCACCGGTCATTAAAGTTGGAGAGGTTGATATACTTAAACCTGATTATAAATGGGATGACAATGATTGGAGACTTTATGCTCTTAATGCTAAAGCAATGAATGCGCTTATTTGGTCATTAGATAAATCTGACCTCAATCGTATCGCACATTGTCTAACTGCGCAGGAAATATGGCATACATTGGAGGTGATGCAGGAGGAAATGTCACAGCTGAAGGAGTCTAGACTTGCACTTCTGAGCACAGAGTACGAGAGCTTTCGCATGCTACCATCAGAGTCCATATCAGAGATGTTTGCGAAGTTCACCAACATCGTCTACAAGTCTAGCTCGCTCGGTAAGCCATATTCTAGCCTTGAACATGTGAGGAAAATATTAAGAACGTTGTCAAGCTCTTTCAGGCCTAAAGTCACCGCCTTCCAAGAAGCAAAAGATCTATCACAAATGAGGGTGGAGGACTTGATAGGCAACCTAATGTCCCACAAGCTTGAGTTGCTGAATATAGAGGAGAGAGAGAAACCTAAGGCGAAGAAAAAAGCTTCAAAACCACTAGTTCTTCAAGCTAGCAAGGATGACGATGATGACGAGGAGCATGCTCTTATGGTAAAAGGATTCAGCAGATACATTAAGACAAAGAAAGGAAGAGCTGAGATGGCACAAATGTTTAATCGCTCCAATAAATATAATCATGCTAGAAATACTTCTGAACAGAATACTACTAATGATAAAGTTGAATGTTTTAAATGCAGGAGGAAGGGACATTATGCGAGGAATTGCCCACAAGAGACAACTCAGGTTGCAAAAGAGAAAGGAAAAGCTGTAGTGCTAACGTGGGACATGGATAGTGGAGATGAGCTCGAGGAGAATGAAGCACACTCCTCACTCTACTTAACGGCAAATAATGATGAGGTAATATCTTATACTAAAGCAGGGCTCTTTAAGAAAATGTAAGAAGAAATTGATGAACTAGATAATACTGTTGAATGCTATAGAAATTCTTGCTTTGAATTACAAAAAGAAAATTGCGACATGTTTGAAGAAACTAAAAATTTAAAAGAGGAACTTGTTCCATGCAAATCAACCATTGACTTGTTAAAAAGGGTAAAAACTAGCTCATCTGAAAAAGCCGCTTGTCTTTCTTGTCCTTCCTTATTGAATAATATTAGCATGCTTAAGCAAGATTTAATTAAGCTTGAAACTGAAAAAGACTATGTGATTAAAGAGATTAATGATAAATTCTGTATGTTGAATAATGATCTTAAAAGAAAAATGATTGAGTTTGAAAAGAAGGAAGAGGAAAACAAGAAAGCTTTTATAAGTAAATGTACGTTGCTTGTGAATGAGAATGCCTTGTTGAAATCCAAAGTCTCTAGTCTTGAATTGTCCATTAAGAAATTTTCCATAGGAAAACAATCTTTAGATATCATTCTTGGAAATCAATTATATGGCAATAATAGATGTGGACTTGGATTTGGTTTGAAAAATGTTGAAAAGCCTAAATTTAAGAAAATTCACAATGTGCCTTTCATTGTGAAAAATATGCATGCAAAATGCTTTACTTGTGATAGCGTTGGTCACACATCCTATTATTGTAAGTTTAGGAACACAAACATAAAGTTCAAACAAGTGTGGGTTCCCAAAACTTTGATGACTAACACTACTGGACCTTGTTGGATTCCAAGCTCACACATGACACCTTTCATGTGGGTGAGATGGAGATTTGGCGAGGAGCAATGAATTGAAAGTCTCATGTTTAGCTCCTTAGTCAAATGGCGACGCGAATGTATATTTATTTCCCTCTTTGCATTCACTGCATACCTTCATAGATTTTTGTGTGTTCTTGATTTATTTCTTGTTTGTGTGCTTGCATGTTTGATTCTTTTTTTTGTTCATTATATAAAATAAAAAAATTGAAAAATCAAAAATCAAAAATTTAGTGCTTAATGAATACCTCCTTATGAATCTTTATAAGTGGTATCAATGAATGCTCATTCATATCCTTGTACAAATCATTGTATTATCGTTATAGCTACATGCGTATATTAGACTTTATTTAGTAAACATGACATGTTCCATGAAATGAATAATTTGATTTCTACACCTACATGCTCACTTCCACGAATATTAAACTTGTTGTACTTTTGGAGATTCTTTTTATGAATATTGGAAAGTGCATGTAGGATGATATTAACTGATTAATCTAAGGGATATGATGTGTATTGCCATGAATAAAAATTGAGCTAAAAAGAATTGGTATTAATGCTACAAAAATGAAATAGAAAATATGAATATTGCTCCGTATGTAAAATGGATACAATTCATGGCAAGTACACTAACTACGAGTATCCAACATATGCTTTATGGGTAATCTTTAGCGTTGGTGTATTTTACTTGTCAAGCAATGCCAACCCGATCTAAGAGTCCTTATAAGCTATGTTTTGGGGTTTTGTACCTTGAACTCATTTTTAATGAGGTGAGAAGAATCAATCCTAGGTGATATTCATGTTAATTGGGAAGCGTGGATAGGTTTTGGTTGATGTTCTTGATTGAATCTCCCTTTGTACTTCAATGTTTAATTATCACACTTACACAATGGTGTTGGAGTCTAAAATGCAATTTTCATTGAACTTGAATTGCCTACTCTATGAAAAAATGACATGCAAGTGCTAGTTATAATTTATAATACTTTATTTTTGCATGTGCTATTTGATTGACTTCTTTAATACGCTTTTGATGATAACAAATGGGGAGAAAAGTTGAAAAAAAGATTTGGTATTATTTGCTGAGTGGCACTACATTTGGTATTATTTTTTGAAGGGAGATCACTAGAAATACATGTTCAAGGGGGAGCTTAAAAGTATGGGGAGCATGCTTATCACTATTTCTATATTGTTGTGCATGCTAGTAATGCTTGAACGTCTCATTGTATACATCATATGCATTAATTACATCCTTCATCACACTTCACACACACGTTTCTCATTGCTTAAATCTTTTATTGGTTTGTCATCATCAAAAAGGGGAGATTTTTGGAAGCAACGATTTAGGATCTCTAGTTTGATGATAACAAACGTCACTACTACAAAAAGGACCTTTAATAGCACACCTTTAACAGCGCTTGCCAATTATAAGCGCTGTTAATTAGAGGCCCAGATAATAGACAACACTTCTTTCTGGAAGCGCTATTAAAGGTCAGACAATAGACAACGCTTCTTTCTGCAATCGCTGTTATAGGTCAGATAATAGACAGCGCTTCTTTCTGCAAGCGTTGTTTATTAGAGGTACAGATAATAGACAGTGCTTCTTTCTGCAAGCGATGTTAAAGGTCAGATAATAGACAGCGCTTCTTTCTGCAAGCACTGTTAAAAGTCAAATAATAGACTGCGCTTCTTGTTTGAAGCACCGTTAAAGCCCAGAAAATAGACAACGCTTGCTAAATATTTCACCCAAAAAATTTCGTTAGCGCGGGCTTCCCAAATATTTCTATCTTTTTCGTTCCCCCCGTTTTATTCATCGACTTCATTCTCATTCCCACCTCCTTCACCCTTTGCCTCTTTGGCTTCCTCATCTCCGCCCCCGCCGTTGCCAAGGACGCAGCACATCGAATCTCACCTCCGATCAGGTCGTCGAAGAAGAAGCCTCCATCGGTCGTCGAACCCTACGTTCCTCTGTCGGTTTCCCTCCATACAAATATCCCCTCGTCTCTCCTTTCCCTTTCTCACTCACTCTCTTTCTCGTTTTTTAAACACCTAGCTTTAAAACTGGGAATTTGTAAACACCTCTCTCACTTTCTCACTCACTCTCTTTCTCCCCCTCTAATGTAAACTTGAAGCTTGAGATTAGGGTTAGGGTTAGGAAATTTGCAGAGAGATCATCGGAATGGAGAAGAAAGAGCATAGAGATCGAGAGCGAATCGACGCGGTCCTCAATATCCTGATGAAGCGAGATCCGCTCACAATGAAATAGGTCTAGATCCTAAGTTTTTCATTTCCATTTCTGTCTGATATTTAAACTTGAGTATTTTCAAACATATTGATATTCTGACATTGTGATGTGAAATTTTCAGAGAAATACTGTAGCGTTGCTTGCGTTGAGCGATTCTTGAAAGGGAAATGTGATAATGTGAAGAAGGCTGCAAAGCATCTGAGAACTGTTCTCTCCTGGAGAGAGCATCGGAGCTAGTAAAAATAAAAATAGAAATAGAAATATTTTGTTTTCATTCGTCGCTTTTTCTCAGCTAGATTGGATTAAATTTTGGTATAAACATCCACTAGGGTCGTCTAAAGTTTCGATTTTTAGAAAATTTCCATATTTCAGATTACGGTAACTACCTTAAAACATACACTTGCGTCTTCTTCGAGTTCTTCAGATTCAATGAGCTCATCGGGGGGTTTTGCTCCCGAGACGTTGGAGAGAGGAGCGAGGGCTCTGAGGGAGACCAACAGCTATCCTCATACCAAGCAGGTGCTTGACATTTTGCCTAAATGAAAATGTTGACATTTTGCCCATTTTTTGTCTATGAACTACTAAAAATTGGTTATCTCTGTGGGCTTTCGTTAGGTTTTTGAGATAATGAGGAAGCGGGAGGAGATAAATGTACAGTAGCAGGCATGATAGCTTAGAAAGAAGTTATGAGTGGATCGTTTAACCCAAAAAAATGCTTTTTTGAGTCCTTTTCTTGATACATTAGTCATGTCATGTGGTCATCATAGTCTGCAAGAGGGCTAATTCATATCATAGCATACATGGTTGTGGATTAAGTTCTTACAATCGATTCGTAGCCTTACTAATACGCTTTCTGATATAACTATTGGTTCCGTCTTCTTGATTAGGATTAGTAAGAACTGTATATGTGCACTTAGATTTTTAGTATTGTTTAAATGATCATGCTACATTTTTGTTGATGGTTGATATGCTATACATAGTAAGAATATGTTCATTACTTTCAACAGGAAGTAGTGAGCAGAGTCCAGACTAATTATCTTCAAGGATGCATTCCGTCGCAACAATGGATTATGTATTAACTTGGGATTGTCTGCTTTTTTAGAACTGGCAAGTTTGGGTTACTGGTGGTTATTTGTTACCCAATATCTGTTATAGTTTGATGGAATAATTTGTTGTTAAAAGTTTTTGTATTACCCTTTTCCTAAGTTATGTGCTTTTGGTGGCCACACTGATGACACAATGGATAGCTTCTGATTTTAATGTTATCATTGGGAATTATTGCAAACAAAATACCATCATATATTTTTTTCGTTGCCATATTGATTTATAAAGGTAAAGCAGTAGGATTTTTGCAGGTGTATTATACATTTGATAGATGTTTTCTTGATCAATACTTATCTATTATAGATGTTTGATTAAAGCAGTGGTCTAAGGGATGTCATATTACTAAAATCCATGAAATTAGGTAATATTTTGCTTTCAGTGCATCATTTTTTATTTTTTATTTTTCTGCTTAAAAATTGCTTCATTTGTCACTATTACATGAATAGTTCATATTTCAATGTTTTGACATTTTATCTGTTCTGTGTTTGACAAGTTTCCATCACTCGGCTATGATCAACTTGAGAATACCCTCTTTTATGTTGTATGCTGATAGGGAAAGTATTTTTTGTAGGGCTTTTCATATGTCTTTCTTTATCAATAGAAATGGGTAAATAGCAATGATGTTAACCAGCTAGCTGATCATATATAATAGAGCATGTGACAGACCTGATACTAGAGAAGAAGTTAGATAAACTGTATTAACAATTGATACCTAAACTAATTAATTTCCACCATCCCAAATTTGGGGAATGCTATTAATATGAACGATGGGATAATGGAGCTAAATGGAAGAAAGCGTAGCTGAACCCTTATGTTTAAAATAATGGACCTAAATAGTCTATTAAAACTTTGATTTTTCATCATCATATTTTTCCCTTTTACCTTTTCTCCGATTGCTCATCTGCTCTGTTATTATCTCATCTTATTATCGCTCATATTAATGTCTCATCTTATTATCTATTTTTGACTTTATCTGCCCTGATCTTTTTTTCATCGATTCATCCATTATCATGATTTACGTTCCATCCTGGTCTTGTTTCCTCTCATTCAAGCATCGAGGGGTCTGATTAGGGAAAATGATGCATATTAAACGTCGGCTAATGTAGCATAGATTTTTGGTCATGTACAACAGGAAGTGAGAATATTGTGATGTAGCTGGTGCTTTCTTTTGGATCATGTTCACTGCAGTTTGATGTGTGTAGAGGTATTCATGCAAATAGTTGTTCATAATAGAGAGGAATTGCGTGATAACACAAACAAATGCTTGCAATAATAAGAGAGACCAAGCAAGCTGTAGGTAAAATGGATTTAGGACACTAATAGGACCGAGGAAACGGGGGAGGCGAATAGGATTAGAAGACATAATTTGAACTGTAGAATGTAGAGAAATAGTTGGCTGATTAACAATTTGGGATTCTTGGTGTTAGGATCAACTGATCCTGCAAGTTAACTACTGAAATATGCCAAGTTAACTGCCGAAATTTGGGAGTTTGAGGGTGAATTGATGTCTTCCAGCAAGAGCTGGATGGTTGTATACTCGGACAGTGATGATGACATGATGCTCCTTGGAGATGAGCCATGGCAATGAGTATTTCCCGGAGCATATACTTCAAGGACAGATGCATATTTTGGGCAATTTTGACTAGTAGCTTCTTTCTTTCTATAGAGAATTCTGTAGCATGGTAAACAAAAAAGCCCTTGTCCTGACGTCCTTCCTTGCCGATGTAAATGGAGTTGACGTTTTGATAGTTTCTCGTCCGAAATTTGGAGCATTGCATTTCTTAACTGTGTGTTTTCGATGTTTGCAGGCCTATTACTGGTTATGCCTCAATGAGTTCAAGCCCCTGGGGTAAGCACTACGATCATGTCTTCTGATTAAATAATTCATTGCTCCTATATTCTATGCACCCGAACTATGGAAATCTTGTGTTTTGTTCTGACAGAAAACCTATGCATATGCTCCTAGAAATAATATGCAAGCAACCGTGCATTGATTGTTATGACATGCTCACATCCTTCATAGGTTCATCCCCATCATTGCGAATAATCTTTTAATAATGAATCAAGAAGGAATTATTCAATCCAAAATACACCGAAAATTCTTTGTGTTTTCTCAATTCATTCATCAAGCAAAAACTGTTGCCTCAACTGATCTGCTGTTTCGGTATTCCTGGACAATGAGCCACATCCTACCTTAACCAAGAATGTTGTGCACATGTCTCAGAGTATGTTTTGCTATTTATTTACCAACTTCTGATGGATTACAAATTGAGTATCCTTACTTGCACTTGATGCTGCAGTGCATATGAGAAGAGTAGGCGAAAATCTAGTTTATTGTTATTTGTAATATATTGCTATTTGTTTTTAACTTTATTGTTATTGTTTATTTTGTAAGAAACTCGAGAAATTTTAATTTATGGGAAAAATATAGTTTGATCTCTTTAGCTGAGTTAATAGAGTTTAATAGTTGTGCTGCGTTGAGACCATACATTGTGCATATCGACGACATTTACAAGGATGTCACCTCATACAAGTTTTGAGTTCCGGTGTCAGGGGCAATCATATTAGATGACACTTATGAAAGGGTAATCTTATTCTTTTTCAAGAAGA
This sequence comes from Scilla litardierei, assembly GCA_030789695.1. Classification (NCBI taxonomy): domain Eukaryota; kingdom Viridiplantae; phylum Streptophyta; class Magnoliopsida; order Asparagales; family Asparagaceae; genus Scilla; species Scilla litardierei. Next base: position 528,951,334 of record CM061142.1, read on the forward strand.
TTTTAGCCACTTAAACATGTTAGATGTATAGGTGTCATTTCAAGTGAATCCCAATCATTTTATGTTAAGATATTCTACCATCTTAAGAATGGAAACAGAATTTATGTTAATAATGATAGTAAGAGACTGCATCAACCCCAAATTTTCATGGGCCTATTGACTTGCACACATATGCTTGGGATTTAGTCCATAATGATATCTGGACATATTTCTACTGCAATATTTAATAGTATGTGACCATAAATTAATGAAAACTCTGACAATTTCATGCACACCCAGAATCTGCAAATTATTTTTTACAAGTGGTTGGTGAGTTTTTTTTAAACCATGCCAAAAGTTTAATAGTGCAGAAAACTGACCAGCTCTGTCTGGTGTTCTTGATCTCTGGAACTGAAGTAATTTGGAGATTCTTATCATCAGTTCACCTACAGCACAGTAAGTTAAGACTACTACTACTTTTTGGTGTTGCACTACTTATAGTGACTAATATTGCCCATGCTTCAATTAATCTCAGACGAAAGGAGATGGTTAAAATCAGGTCCTTTATTATCTCATGCTCTGCTAGATGGTCACTTGGTTTGCAGGAATGATATAGTCCAGTTATATTTTATTCACATATTTATGCTTGCATGTAATACTCATATAAATCATTCCCATATACAAATTCTCTCATCTATACCCTCCACTTTAAAGTTCAGTAGTGAGTGAAAGGTATATTCATTTTATTGATATGACTATCATATATCTGTATATGTGAATTCTGCTATAATTATCATATATTTGTATTATTTGATATGGGAGTTCAACATTTTAGAGTTCATTGATCTTGAAATTTTAGAGGAACGTTTATCTTCTTGATAAGCATATCAGTTGGGCATAGCAAATGAATCCAAAGCATTCATAGAGGTTGATGGTGTATCTTTGACCCCGAAGAAGAACAAATCATATGTCCAAAGCATTCAAGCGCAGATTTAACACCATTGTTCTCCATTATAAACTGCGGCTCCAATGAACATGATTCATTTTAAACATTTGATTAATAGTTAATTTATTTCATTTTTATTCTTGTGCAGGTGATAGTTGGTCTCATTCCTGTACGAATCGAGTCATTCTGTACTGGAATGGCAATAAGCGGCATGTGTACATTGATAAGTCTCCCTCGCTAAAATCAGCTTCTGCGCTGTTTGCAGTAACAGGCAAAGGAATCCGCAACGCCTCATCACAATGCAAACGTGTCAGAATGATGTAGTCTATTTGCGTTTGCATTTGCATTGTGTTTTCGACTAACCAAAGAAACCTCTTCGAAAAGGGAAAGATCAAAAGCCTCAGCATTACTAATTTCTATGCATCCCTGATGCCCGGTTGTTTACAGAATGATGAAATTTAAGGCCGTTTGGTTTTCATCTAAGATGGAGCCACTTATGACATATTGTAGCTTCTGTAAATAAGAGCACGAGATGTCTCATAGAAAATTGATGTCTGTGTTGATTATGTCCAGTTAAGATGGGAACCAGCTATAGTTGTGTTATGTATTTATTTCCATGTGTTGTTGTACAGCATTCTTTGTTGACCTTGTAGCCAATGTACACTCGAAATCAATGCTATATATACTGGTCCTTATAATTAACTCTTCTTATAATTATCTCTTCTGGTGTGATTCGTGGCTCTACATTTTGTTGTGTTATTTGTTTCCATAGAGTTGATGTGCTATTTGTTTATGGGTGGGCGCGAGTCCTAATCAAGGGCTCCACTGAAGTCTACGGAGACTTGGAACCATATTTTTCTCCTCCAGAAGCACCAAATAGATAGATATACAAGTGCAGTAAAATGTCACAATAGACACCACTTGTTTAGTACAAGCGCTGTGAATGGTCCACCTTTAACAGCGCTTCTTTAGTACAAGCACTGTTAAAGGCCCCCCTTTAACAGCGCGTGCACTAACGAGTGTTGTTAAAGGGGGACCCCCCTTTAACAGCGCTTGCAATAATGAGCATTATTAAAGGCCCCCCTTTAACAGCGTTTGCACAAACAAGCGCTGTTAAAGGCCCCCTTTAACAGTGCTTGTAAAGCGCTATTAAAACCAGCCCCCCATTAGCAGCGGCGAGATAGACAGCGCGCAGAAGTGCCATTAAAGACCTTATTTAAGAACTGTCAAAGGTCCCTTTTGTAGTAGTGCGTGTACGAACTATTTAACGTTTGTGCTAAGTGTGTTTCAGGAATGACAAAATAGTAAATCTACATTTGATGACTTAGTCAAAGCGGTGGAGAAATTGCTATTCATACAGCAAATTGAAAGATGGGGAAACGGCTATTCTTATAGCAATTTTGACTTGGTCAAAGAGATGGTGACTATAGCTACAAATATTGGACCAAGTCAAATTGGAGAGGATCTTATTCAAATCAATTTAAGAATGATTGAAATCTCCATTGCCATTCAATCCTATATGGAGAGATATGGAGTATCTTTTTCAAATCTCATTTGATTGATTCAAATCAATTAAAGATCCTATCAAATCTCCTATCCTATTTGAATCCAAAATCCTAATCCAATTAGTATTGCAATGAGATCTAATTCAAATCCTATAGCTACACAAATTGAATTCCATAGCCATTCATATTCAAACTCCATATCCTAAGAGATTTATTCAAATCCTAATTAAACTAGGATTCCTTCCAATCTTCATCAAATATGGGATTCTAATTGATTCTATGATATCACATCCACTTCTATATAAACCCATATTCAAAGAGAGAGATTTTGAGAGAGAGGAGACCAAAGAAATTCGGCCACAACCCTAGAGAAAACCTTCCTGGCCGCAACTTTGCAAGGAGCTCGATGGATGACGCTAAAAAGTGCATAACTTTCTCCACAGAGCTCGGATCGACGAACCGTTTGCGCCAAGAAGATCACAACTCAGTGCTCTACAACATGGTGATATTTTTCTGATTTTATTCTATGTATTAAATCAGTGGTATTTATTTTAGAATGAGTTGTATTCTGAATAACCTCATATATTCCATCATCTCCTATGCCAAAGTTCTCCATCTCCTCTAATATCACATTGTCGCAAGCTTCTACCAAGGCCAAAGTGCATCCCACTCCATCATCTTCTCCAAGCCAAAAGAGCCTAAGCTTCATAGAACATCACCTTGCTCAAGACACCAAAGAAGCCATTGCCGCAACTTCTCACTAGGCCAAAACTCCTCCTCTCCAAGATCCCAGTAGCATCTTCAAGCAAGGAATCATCAAGGGAAGGCCTCAACTTTTTACTCCAATATTGCCTTCACAACTTTTTGTATGTTAATTAAATTTTAAGCTAACTATCTCTCTATTGTCTTTGTTTGCAAGGATCAATTGAAGAACACAAAGCTCTAAGGAGAACCATTGCCACAAGTTGCCATTGAAGAGAAGAGACCATAGCCGCAAGTTGCAACATCCAAACACCAAGAGGAGGCTGCTAAAACATCAAGGAATGGTCTGCACGTAGACTGCAAGAGCAAACAAGGGGATACGCACGCACTACGGGGGGGCTGCGCACGCACTGCAGGGTTCTATCCACGTACTGCAGGTTCTGTCCATGCACTGCAGGGTTCAGTCCATGCACTGTTGGGTTCAGTCCAGCACTGCTACTCCACCATCAAGATAAGGCCGCAATATTGAAAGTGGAGCCAAGTGAGAGCGGGAACTTGAGTTACAGACGAGACAAGACATCTACATTTTGCCAAACGAGAGCTGGCCCGTGCTTATTGACGAAGACGACCACCACTACACCAACTGAGCTTTCTAAAATCTTGTTTATTATTTTTTGTAGTAGTTAGTTAGATCTTCGTGTAGAGGGATATGCCCTCAGATCATTTGTATTTGATGCAAATGATAATTTAAACTTAGATAGGGACTATTTGCATTTGATGCAAACTGGATTAAATATGTCTTAAATTATTTAAGGCCATATTTAATAAAATAAACGCAAGGAAAAGTTCACGGGTAAGACGGAAATGTCCCGGTCTAAATCCAAGTTCTAACGGCGTCCAAATCGGACGCCAGATGCCCAAATTATGCCCAAAACAGCTCAAAGGGGTCTAACCCATGCCCAAACTGGACATGGGTCAGACCAGGCTAACCCAAGCCAGACCACCCAGGTCTGGCCTGGGCGCCTGGCCATGCAGAGCCAGGGCGCCCAGCACAGGGTGCCCGGCCTGCCTGCGTGCGTGCCTGGCCCAGGCGCCCTGGCTTGGGCCAGACACCCAGGATGGGCGCGCCAGGCTGGGCGTGCCCAGACCAGGTCCTGGTCCGGTTTGGGCTCTCCCAGCTGGCCCAGTGGGCCCCACCAGGCTGGGTTTTTAGAACCCTAGGCTGTGTAGATTTTGACGGCTGATTTTGGACGAAAATCAAGCCTTGGGCTGAACTTTGGACGATCAATTGGAGGGTCAAACGGACTCCGATTGACTTGCCATTTTTTCCTATGCGTTCACCGTTGAACACCCTTCGATTTGATAGGTTGTATCAATCATGAAGCTCAACGGTGAGGGAGTTAAAATTCACGGAAGTTTGCCCTTTGTGAAAGCCAAACTAACTTGATTTTATTAACTCAAATTTAATAGTCCCACATCGGTTGTGGAGAAAAGGGGAGAGTCAGTCGCCTATATAAATAGGGGCATCCCCCTTCCTCCAAACTTGTCCCAAAGCTCAAGATCTGAGTGTCTCCCAAAAACGTTGGAGCACGCTCGGATCAAAGCTTAAATTAATTCTTCTTCTCCCTATATTTCTGCCTTACTCCTGAAGGGGTCTAGCAAAGCCACAAAGGAGTTCGAATTCGGATCAGAAATCTTAGCGAAGTCTTTCACTCGCGTGAAACTTTCTTCGGTGCGTGGTTGGCTCGGCGACACGAGGATTGCTCGCCTCAAGATGCGGAGCGGTTCGACGTGGGACATGGATCGGCTCGGAAGACGGTGCGAAACATCTTGCCTGCCCCAGGATAAGGTTCCGGGTATGTGTTTTATAAGCATTAGTTTAATTTAATCGCAGTAGGTTAGATCCTTCTTGGGATGGTCAGATCCATCCAGAGTCGGCAAAGATCTTGGCTAAGGGCCTTGTACCATAGGGCTAAGTTAAAATGTTTAACTGCATGTTAATTAAATTAACTTGTTTATTTTTTTGCTGCATAATTTTGCTTCCGTGTTCCGTCTGACTTAGGACGAGCACGGATTTTAGTCCCGAGGGTCCACCAAAACCCTACAATGGTATCGGAGCTTAGATTTGCGTAACGATCTAGCACTGCGATTTTATTAAACATTGAAATGCTTTTTAAAATACTTTTAAAATGTTTTTAGATGCCTTATAAAAATTTTTAAAGTTATGAGATAATTTTTAAAATGTTTTTAGATGCCTTTTAAAATGTTTTAAAATTTATGTGATATTTTTTAAAAATGATTTTAAAAGCCTAAAATTTTTATGCGCTAAATATTTTAAGTAGCATACAAATTTTGTGATCTTTTAAAACAAGTTTTTATTTTTATGAGATAAAATAAAATGTTTTAAAATCATATTTTTAAATTGAAATGTTAAATTTAAATATGCATGCTAAAATTGTTTATTTGATAAACGTTATTCTATTTAATTGTTAAATGGTAGGACACACTTTTTATACATTAAAATTAGTGTAACTTTATGTTAATGGCTATGCAAATGTTGTCACTTATTTGATAACACAAGACAACCCTCTTAGGTTAGCCATTAAGAACTCGTTAAATTTATGAGATAAATTCTAATGACATGTATGTTTTAATAAAATATTAACAACACTTTAAGACCTAATTCCTAATGTGGGTAGTCCCTTAATGAAAATTTTATTTTAATTGTTATAATATTAATTCTCATTAAAGGACTTCGCTTTTAGCATTGTTAATAAATTTATTAAAATCCTAATAACGATTAGGATAGCACGTGAATCTTATAGTTGATAAGGATTTAAAAAAGTTAGTAAATAAATCCTAAAATTTTGAATTTAAGGATTCAACTAGTTGATAGGATTAATTAGTTGTTAATAAAAGCCTTTTAGTCTATGGCACGTGGTTGACACGGAAGGACGCGCAAGGAGCACGCCTTCCACTCCCAAGCGTAGGAGTGTCAATGCAATATATTTATAAATAACCGGTGAGTACCGGGTCGGATCACGGGGACAAGTCGTTCTATATTCACAAAATTGATCGATAAAGAAAAATAAAGCGTGATTCAACAATCTCAACTAATGGTGGATGAGTGGTAAAAAGTGTGGTGAAATCTAAAAAATCCTAACCTAAGTGGGTCGGGTTAGAGAACTAAAAGTGGAGTTATGATAGCTAGGAGAGAGAGAGCATGGGTTGTTGGTTTATTAAAATTGGTGTTAATCAAGTTCTAATTACCCGCATATAACTCAATTGATTATCCGGCTAAGGACACTCAATCGGAAAGTTTAGCTTTCATGAACACGAAAATTTGCAATAAGGAGGGATGCATCATCATGGCACTAATAAAATATAAGCATGGTATTTTGTCAAATTGTGCCCTCTCGGGTCTTAGCCAATAAAATTGTGCCCTAATTACACATCCAACATTAGCAAGATAATAGGCAAGAAGAAATTTGAACAAAGATTAACAACCAACTCAACTAATCACAACCCAAACAATTCAAAACTACTCTATCATCATGAAACAAAAGATGAAATCTTTATACAAACCAAAGTTCATTACAAAAGAGAGATTTCAAACTACAAAGGGGAAAAGGAAGGGTTTCACCAAGATCTCCTCAAATGAGCCCTAGCCTCCTCCAATTTGCTCCTCCACCAAGCTTTTACCAAGCTCCAATGGCCTCCAACCCTAATCCAAGCTTTGGGGAAGAAGACTCACCTCCAAACCCTAAAAAAACAAAAAAACAGCAAGAAGAACAGAGCTCCTTTCCTACATGCCGAAAAAAATGAATCCCCTTTCAAAAATTCCGCTACAGGCTGAAAATACCCAGTAAATGGGCTAGCGGGTCGGGTTCCAGTGCACCCGACCCGCGGAAATTGAAGGCCCGCACAATTAAATTGGGGGGCCCGCGCTGCTCGCATTCCCCCCCATCTCGTTTTTGGCAGGAGGTGGGCCGGCCCGCAAAATTTTTTTTTTATAAATTTGCGCGCGCCTGCAGCGATTTCGCGGAGAGCGGGCCGGCACGCAAAAAAATAAAATTCTTTTTTTTGTTTTTTTTATTAAACACTCACGGTAGCCTGCTCAGCGAGCTGGCCGCAAGGCCTAAGGTACTTTAGTATTTTTTTTTCTTTTTTTTCTTTCCCAAATTCCAGAAACACTTTCTAAGCTCCAAAAATTCACCAAAAATAGCTCCTATCTCCAGAAAATTCTGGAAAAATTCCAAAAAATCCATAAAAATCCCAGAAGTACCGGAAAAATAAGGAGAGCAAAAATTAGTTCACAAAAATCACATTTTATGTATAAAATAAGGATAGGCCTTAATAATCCAAGATATCATAAATACGCCCGTATCAAGCCAAAATTAACATAATATACACATAAAATGCCCAGAATTGGGGGGGAAATATGCAATTTATATCCCGAATCAGCACGCATATAAAAATGATAAGCTTCATTCAATGGACCATGATCCAGTCAATGTGCTTGGCTAAGTTTGTTGGATCATCCTAGCTAGTCTAAGGGATAAGTGATCCTGACTTAGTCAATTCCCTGGCTGTGTTTCGCTGGACTACAATGACGCGAATCATGATTATATGACACTCTGGATTATATCTAAGTCAAATACGTTAATAATCTTCTACAAGAATAGTCGTAGCCCTCCTTGTTTTAGGGGTTGGCAACTATAGGACCAGAAAAATTGCATGGCATGAAAGCATGTATGGACTACATAAAGCAAGCGACGTATGGACAAGGAGGCCAAAATATGATATGCAATAAAGAGCAATGGGTGATGGCAAAAAAAATGGAGGTATCTCAAAATTTTTTTTACCTATCATCAAAATCCTAACAATATTAGAGATTATAACACTCTCCCCCCAACTTAAAATAAACATTGTCCGCAATGTTGGGAGAGTATTAGATCTCGGTAAAAGATCCTAGAAAATAAAAGAAAAGCACACAAAAGCACAAAAATAAAACATTTATTTATTTACACTATTGGAAAGAACACATCGTGGCAAATGGCGGATCCAAAATTTCCATCGGCGGTGGCAATTGTTCCAATGCTCCTCGGCCAAACGTGGCAATGGCGGCCACGTACACAACCCCAAGCATCTCCTCAAAGTGTGTACCTATATAAGGAAGGAGACGGGTTGTGTAAGAAAGAGATGGGGACACATTCCCAAAAAAAGACATCCACACATAATCATCAATATGGAATACGGAATGAAAAGTATGATGAATGTGTGAGAAAACTCTCTGGATGGTTGAATATGATGTGGTATGAAGCTCATCTCCGCGGCATTCAATATCAATCCGGGGAGGAAGTGCTATCTCCATAGAAACTACCGAAGGAGAGGGAAGCTCGGGATCCATGATAGCATGTGGTATAGACTCATCCTCGCTTGCCTCTTCTTCGGGCTCATCAATACAAGAACAATCCTCCTCGACCACTTCGCTCCCAAGTGTGTGCGCGATTGGCTCCTCTATCTCCACCATGTCAATAACCAATTCTTCAACAACTAATTGACACTGCCGAGCAAAAATAGTAGGTGCCGACAAGACAATTTCCTCCACCGGCTCAACCAACTCCTCCATGCCAACACTTGGTTCCTCAACTACTACTTGGCATAGGCACTCAAATTTTCAACTACCGGTGGGGTGAGATCCATAAGAACTTCTTCATTTGGGGCTTGGTGGACCAAAGCTTCATGGCCTGGCTCATTTGGAGTCACAACCAATGTGTGATCTTCCTCCTTGTAGGACTCCAAATAACGCCAAGCTGCATTCTCATCCATGTCCAAAAAGTGGCAGTTGTCCAACAAATCCACAAAATTCTGCGTCTCCGGAAGCCGACCCACCAAGAAGAATCCAAGAAGACGCACCATGTCAAATCCATGATGTGGACAACCGTACACCAACTCTGAAAAACACGTCCAAGCCTGAAAAAATGTCTCACCGATGCGCTGAGCAAAGTTCACCATTCTTCCTTGCCATGTTTTGGTCCTGTAAGATGGAAAAAACTTCATACAAAACTTTTTCTTTAGTATAGGCCAAGATGGAATAAGATGTGGGAGATAAACTGTAAACCATTTTAATGCACTACCATCCAAAGAATAGGGAAAGAATTTTAGATAAAACTTTTTTGCACAAGTTTTCCCATCAAAAAGAAGCTTGCAAGCACTCTCAAACTTCTTAATATGTAGGTAGGGGCTCTCTGCATCCTTACCAAGGAATCTCGGTAGAGATTTGGTCACCCGCATGTCAAACCCAAGAGAGTTTGAAGTACTTGTCATTTTCAAAAAAAAAAACAAAAACAAACAATCAAAAAGACTCAAAAAGCATAAAATAAATAAGGATGAACAATAAGTGAAAAATGAAGAATCAAACAGACTCACACTAAGAGATAGTAGTATCACACTAAAACTTTCAAAATCAATCAAAAATTGCTAATAATAGACACTGTTGTCCCCAGCAACGGCACCAATTGGTTGACACGGAAGGACACGCAAGGAGCACGTTCCCAAACATAGGAGTGTCAATACAATATATTTATAAATAACCGGTGAGTACCGGGTCGGATCACATGGACAAGTCGTTCTATATTCACAAAATTAATCGATAAAGAAAAATAAAGCGTGATTCAGCAATCTCAACTAATAGTGGATGAGTGGAGAAAAATGTGGTGAAATCTAAAAAATCCTAACCTAAGTGGGTCGGGTTAGAGAACCAAAAGTGGAGTTAAAAATCCTAACCTAAGTGGGTTATAGCTAGGAGAGAGAGCATGGGTTGTTGGTTCATTAAAATTGGTGTTAATCAAGTTCTAATTAACCGTATATAACTCAATTGATTATCCGGCTAAGGACACTCAATCGGAAAGTTTAGCTTTCATGAACACGAAAATTAGCAATAAGGAGGGATGCATCATCATAGCACTAATCAAATATGAGCATGGTATTTTGTAAAATTTTGCCTTCTCGGGTCTTAGCCAATAAAATTGTGCCCTAATTACACATCCAATATTAGCAAGATAATAGGCAAGAGGAAATTTGAACAAAGATTAACAACCAACTCAACTAATCGCAACCCAAACAATTCAAAACTACTCTATCATCATGAAACAAAAGATGAAATCTTTATACAAACCAAAGTTCATTACAAAAGAGAGATTTCAAACTACAAAGGGGAAAAGGAATGGTTTCACCAAGATTTCCCCAAATGAGACCTAGCCTCCTCCAATTTGCTCATCCACCAAGCATTTCCCAAGCTCCAATGGCCTCCAACCCTAATCCAAGCTTTGGGAAAGAAGACTCCCCTCCAAACCCTAAAAAACAAAAAAAAAACAGCAACAAGAACCGAGCTCCTTTCCTACAGGCTGAAAAAATGAATCCCTTTCAAAAATTCCGCTACAGGCTAAAAATACCCCGTAAATGGGCTAGCGGGTCGGGTTCCAGTGCACCCGACCCGCGGAAATTGAAGGCCCGCACAATTAAATTGGGGGGCACGCGCTGCTCGCGTGCCCCCCATCTCGTTTTTGGCAGGGGTGGGCCGACCAGCAGGCCGGCCAGCAAAAATATTTTTTTATAAATTTGTGCGAGCCTGCAGCAATTTCGCGAAGAGCGGGCAGGCCCGTTGGCCGGCCCGCAAAACAAATAAAATTCTTTTTTTTATTAAACACTCGCGGCGACTGGCTCAGCGAGCTGGCCGCGGGGCCTGCGGTCCTTTTGTAATTTTTTTTCTTTTTTTCGTTCCCAAATTCCAGAAACACTTCCTAAGCTCCAAAAAATCACCAAAAATAGCTCCTATCTCCAGAAAATTCTGGAAAAATTCTGGAAAAATTCCAGAAGTACCTGAAAAATAAGGAGAGCAAAAATTAGTTCACAAAAATCACATTTTATGTATAAAATAGGGATAGGCTTTAATAATCCAAGATATCATAAATACGCCCGTATCAAACCAAAATTAACACAATATACACATAAAATGCCCAGAAATGGGGGGGGGAATATGCAATTTATATCTCGAATCATACCCCCCCAACTAGCTTTTTTCTAGTCCCTAGCAAAATATGCGATAAATTCGGATAAAAGTGGAAACATGCACCAAAATCAAGATATCTTCATGGCATACCACAAATGATGTTTCCAAATGATTTCAAAGCCAATATACCCAATGTATGAAAGTAAATAACAAATGACACTCCCCTCAATCCAATTCAAAGAAAAGTGAAGTAATAAGCGTGTCTCACATTCATTAGGATATATCACAATGTCAAATTTTCCAATTTTCATGGAAATGGCCAAAACAAAAGAAATTCTTCTAAGTAGTGGGAGATGAGATTGCATCACTCATGTTGCTTATTCTTTCATATATTCATTCATTTTTTATTTTTCTTTTCTTTTTCCTTCTTTTTTTTGTTTTTTTTTGTTTTTGATGTTTATGTTTTGCATTCACGCGATAACACTATGAAATGCAAATACGGCCACCATTTGCCTACATGCGATAACGCTATATAGGCAAAGGGATGGAATGATCCCCAAATCTCATTTTTGTCGTCCTCCCCAATGTTTCGTGGGGCATCGGCTACTCAATTTGATTAGAAAGAAACGTTCACTTATATTACTCTCTTTTTCATTCCAAACATGAATTAGCAACTCATCCACCCACTCCTTAAGAGAAAACAAAGCAGACACAATTGGCCACACCCAATCCAATTAAAAACTAAGACATACATACCAACTCATGCAATCACTTACACCAAACTATTCCCAAATTATTTCGAAGAGATATCAAGACATATGAAATAGTCTCATACATGGCATATTAACATTCGACTCCAAATTGGAAAAGAAATTAAACACGCCAATCAAACATCAATGAATTTGATACCAAAATGATAATCCGAAAAATTGCATGGCATGAAAGCATGTATGGACTACATAAAGCAAGCGGCGTAAGTACAAGGAGGCCAAAATATGATATGCAATAAAGAGCAATGGGTGATGGCAAAAAAATGGAGGTATCTCAAAAAAATTTTTACCTAACATCAAAATCCTAACAATATTAGAGATTCTAACACTCTCCCCCCCAACTTAAAATAAACATTGTCCGCAATGTTGGGAGAGTATTAGATCTCGGCAAAAGATCCTAGAAAAGAAAAGAAAAGCACACAAAAGCACAAAAATAAAACATTTATTAATTTACACTATTGGAAAGAACACACCATGGCAAATGGCGGATCCAAAATTTCCATCGGCGATGGCAATTGTTCCAACGCTCCTTTCATTTCCTCCGCCAATGCTCCTCGACCAAACGTGGCAATGGCGGCCACGTACACAACCCCAAGCATCTCCTCAAAGTGTGTACCTATATAAGGAAGGAGATGGGTTGTGTAAGAAAGAGATGGGGACACATTCCCAAAAAAAGACATCCACACATAATCATCAATATGGAATACGGAATGAAAAGTATGATGAATGTGTGAGAAAACTCTCTCGATGGTTGAATATGATGTGGTATGAAGCTCATCTCCGTGGCATTCAATATCAATCGGGGGAAGAAGTGCTATCTCCATAGAAACTACCAAAGGAGAGGGAAGCTCGGGATCCATGATAGCATGTGGTATAGACTCATCCTCGCTTGCCTCTTCTTCGGGCTCATCAATACAAGAACAATCCTCCTCGCCCACTTCGCTCCCAAGTGTGCGCGCGATTGGCTCCTCTATCTCCACCATGTCAACAACCAATTCTTCAACAACTAATTGACACTGCCCAGAAAAAATAGTAGGTGCCGACAAGACAATTTCCTCCACCGGCTCAACCAACTCCTCCATGCCAACACTTGGTTCCTCAACTACTACTTGGCATAGGCACTCAAATATTCAACTACCGGTGGGGTGAGATCCATAAGAACTTCTTCATTCGGGGCTTGGTGGACCAAAACTTCATGGCTTGGCTCATTTGGAGTCACAACCAATGTGTGATCTTCCTCCTTGTAGGACTCCAAATAACGCCAAGCGGCATTCTCATCCATGTCCAAAAAGTGGCCGTTGTCCAACAAATCCACAAAATTCTGCGTCTCCGAAAACCGACCCTCCAAGAAGAATCCAAGAAGACGCACCATATCAAATCCATGATGTGGACAACCGTACACCAACTCAGAAAAACGCGTCCAAGCCTGAAAAAATGTTTCACCAATGCGCTGAGCAAACTTCACCATTCTTCATTGCCATGTTTTGGTCCTGTAAGATGGAAAAAACTTCATACAAAACTTTTTCTTTAGTATAGGCCAAGATGGAATAAGATGTGGGAGATAAACTTTAAACCATTTTAATGCACTACCATCCAAAGAATAGGGAAAGAATTTAAGATAAAACTTTTTTGCACACGTGTTCCCATCAAAATGAAGCTTGCAAGCACTCTCAAACTTCTTAATATGTAGGTAGGGGCTCTCCGCATCCTTACCAAGGAATCTCGGTAGAGATTTGGTCACCCGCATGTCAAACCCAAGATAGTTTGAAGTACTTGCCATTTTTGAAAAAAAACAAAAACAAACAATCAAAAAGACTCAAAAAGCATAAAATAAATAAGGATGAACAATAAGTGAAAAATGAAGAATCAAATAGACTCACACTAAGAGATAGTAGTATCACACTAAAACTTTCAAAATCAATCAAAAATTGCTAATAATAGAAACTGTTGTCCCCGGCAACGGTGCCAATTGGTTGACACGGAAGGACGCGCAAGGAGCACGCCTTCCACTCCCAAGCGTAGGAGTGTCAATACAATATATTTATAAATAACCGGTGAGTACCGGGTCGGATCACAGGGACAAGTCGTTCTATATTCACAAAATTAATCGATAAAGAAAAATAAAGCGTGATTCAGCAATCTCAACTAATAGTGGATGAGTGGGAAAAAATGTGGTGAAATCTAAAAAATCCTAACCTAAGTGGGTCGGGTTAGAGAACCAAAAGTGGAGTTAAAAATCCTAACCTAAGTGGGTTATAGCTAGGGGAGAGAGCATGGGTTGTTGGTTCATTAAAATTGGTGTTAATCAAGTTCTAATTACCCGCATATAACTCAATTGATTATCCGGCTAAGGAAACTCAATCGGAAAGTTTAGCTTTCATGAACACGAAAATTTGCAATAAGGAGGGATGCATCATCATGGCACTAATCAAATATGAGCATGGTATTTTCTCAAATTGTGCCCTCTCGGGTATTAGCCAATAAAATTGTGCCCTAATTACACATCCAACATTAGCAAGATAATAGGCAAGAGGAAATTTGAACACAGATTAACAACCAACTCAACTAATCACAACCCAAACAATTCAAAACTACTCTATCATCATGAAACAAAAGATGAAATCTTTATACAAACCAAAGTTCATTACAAAAGAAAGATTTCAAACTACAAAGGGGGAAAGGAAGGGTTTCACCAAGATCTCCTCAAATGAGCCCTAGCCTCCTCCAATTTGCTCCTCCACCAAGCTTTTACCAAGCTCCAATGGCCTCCAACCCTAATCCAAGCTTTGGGGAAGAAGACTCACCTCCAAACCCTAAAAAAACAAAAAAAAACAGCAAGAAGAACAGAGCTCCTTTCCTATAGGCCGAAAAAAATTATTCCCCTTTCAAAAATTCCGCTACAGGATGAAAAGACCCAGTAAATGGGCTAGCGGGTCGGGTTCCAGTGCACCCGACCCGCGGAAATTGAAGGCCCGCAAAATTAAATTGGGGGGCCCGCGCTGCTCGCGTGCCCCCCCCATCTCGTTTTTGGCAGGGGGCGGGCCGGCCCGCAAAAATCTTTTTTTTATAAATTTGCGCGTGCCTGCAGCGATTTCGCGGAGAGCGGGCCGGCCAACGGGCCGGCCCGCGAAAAAAAATAAAATTCTTTTTTTTTGTTTTTCATTAAACACTCACGGTAGCCTGCTCAGCGAGCGGGCCGCATGGCTTGAGGTCCTTTTGTATTTTTTTTCCTTTTTTTCTTTCCCAAATTCCAGAAACACTTTCTAAGCTCCAAAAATTCACCAAAAATAGCTCCTATCTCCAGAAAATTCTGGAAAAATTCCAGAAAATACAGAAAAATCCCAGAAGTACCTGAAAAATAAGGAGAGCAAAAATTAGTTCACAAAAATCACATTTTATGTATAAAATAGGGATAGGCCTTAATAATCCAAGATATCATAAATACGCCCGTATCAAGCCAAAATTAACATAATATACACATAAAATGCCCAGAAATGGGGGAAATATGCAATTTATATCCCGAATCAGCATGTATATAAAAATTATAAGCTTCATTCAATGGACCATGATCCAGTCAATGTGCTTGGCTAAGTTTGTTGGATCATCCTAGCTAGTCTAAGGGATAAGTGATCCTGACTTAGTCAATTCCCTGGATGTGTTCTGCTGGACTGCAATGACACGAATCATGATTATATGACACCCTGGACTATATCTAAGTCAAATACGTTAATAATCTTCTTCAAGATTAGTCGTAGCCCTCCTTGTTTTAGGGGTTGGCAACTATAGGACCCGTGTTATAATTGTTGGCAATCTTATAGAAACCAATTTCTTTAACACATATGATGTAGTCTAAGACCTGACCCAAACCGACGGGTCGTGAATATATCGAGCGCCGGGGCAAGTCATGCTAGACGCAAAAACAAGGGTCCGACTAGATTGGTCATTGTGATTTGGATGAGCACACTCATGATCACAAATGGCTAGGGGTAAAACCCGATAAGAGAGTCATATCTGATATGATCGATGAAGAGTCATCTTCTGATTACAAAGTCAAGCAATTTGTCGTGCATACACCGAGGCTGTTAGGCTCAGGGTGATTGGACCTCTTACCCATTAATTTAATTTGATTAAATCGTTCATTTTTAAAGCTTAGAACGATCGTAAAAATAGTGGGAGGATATAGATAGGTAAAAGCCATTCTACTTATATTTAATATTAAATATTTGCTAAACTAGGGCAAGACTATGTTTACCGATGGAATAATAATATAATATTTAATCGAATAAGTTAAGTGGTCAAATTGGTTGATTAATGGAATGTCAAAGATCAATTCTAATTGATAGAATTAAACTATATTATCGTTGACATTAAAATGACCTTCTAAATAATAGACTTAAGAAATATGATTTTATTAAGTTCTGGGTCCAACAAATAAATTCATGCTACATGTCACTCGCCTCTATATGGGGCAGCTTGAACATATAGGATATTCGAAGTATGTTTCTCCCTACAACTTGTTGAGCTACACTCAAGGTTGTATGGAAAAACAATTTCGATCCGCAAAGTTCGAGAATTCGATCAAACTGTTTGAGTCGAATACGAGTGCATGAACGGTGCAAGGTTATGTATCCCAACCGGATCTTGATACAATCAACTTGTTAAGCTACACTCAAGGTTGCAAAGCTCAGGCATTTGGATACATAAGATGCTTGCATAGCTATTCATTTATGTTGGGTTATTTAATATCTAAATAAGATTTAGAAAAGGAAGAAGGCACTCTAGAAAGTCAATTGAGAAAGTTTATATTTATCATTAGTAAATGCATAAGTAGGAGGAAATGAAAATGTGACATATTTTGATGTCATGATTTCAGAATAATTGTTATACAAAAGACGTCTAACACATTTTGACGAATGTCATCACCTTGCTTTTGAAGCAATGTTTTGTGTTAGTAATTTGTAATAACTATAATGTATTAAAAGTTAATATATAATGCGCAAGAAAGTAAGAAACTTATATGTCAAAATAGACTAGGCCATATCGAGAGACTAAGCTTCACAAGTCACATAAAGAGGGGTCTGACCTCTCGTATAATGAAGTCTACGGACATTTGTGAATCTTATTCTCTTAGATCAATGGGCGAAACTCCTTCTATAAGACAGTGCGAGAATGAGTTGTTGAACTCAGTCTCGTATATACAGATGTATCCGGACCCAAGTCTAAATTAGCCATAATTGAGCTAGTCTCATTTTATTACGACACGTGTTCTTGCTGAAACACAAGTCTACTAAAATAGAGAAAAAAATGACAGAAGTATTTAAACTGGTTCGATTAGATCGATTGGTCAATTACTTAGCTATATAAAATCTTGTGTAATTAAAAGAAAATATGATTTTCTCTCAGGTCAAGTCTGTTAACACAACGGTGTGTTAAAATGTATGAATCACACTTAGTTAGACTTGGTGCGATCCATAGCAAGTGACTCTGAGTTAAGTCCTCCCTCTGGGTTGAGTCCCAGATAGTAATGCCTAGGTTTTGATAATGTTATATGAGGACATTATCAATAAGATATTCATTAAATCAATCATAAGGAAGTTGTATAATTACTCGAATCTCGTGAGACGAATTGTCGAGTTAAACATCATAACTGATGATGACTTAGTCAACTTCCGGGATGAAATTCGGAGTAGTAACTCCGATTTATAACTTGATGCAATCAGAATAGGTCCGTGTGCTTAAATAAATTTTGGAATTTAATTTACGTGCATAAGGAAAATGTTTCTTCACTTTCTGCAAATAAATCTTTAAGTTAAAATATTGGTGCAGAAAGAAAATAATGAAATACAATCATGTTGGTCAAGAACGATTTTCATCGTAATTCCTATAAACGGATTATGATGAAACCGTTTTCGACAGCAGATGTGTACAGATCTGCTCGGACCAAACTCGATGTAAACACTCATGTTGACCATAAAAACTGGAGCATTCACTTATAAGTTTGTTTTTCTAAATATGATTTAGAAGAACCAACTTATATGAATTAGCTAGAAAGTTTTCAAGGTCAGTAGGAGCGTATAAATTACATGCGAGGCATCAAAGGGATGGAATATATATTTTGACAAAGTAATCAAAAAGTTTGAGACTTTATCAGAAATAGATATGAGCCATTTGAAATGACCAGTAACAAATTTAAATGATTATCGTAAGGTACGATGAGCTGGATAAGATCCAAGGAAATAAAATATTATGGATTCCGAAAGACCAAGTGAATTATTTGAATAAGATTCAAATGGTTGGTCCAACATGAACATAGAAACCCCTTAAGTCTATAGAATAGACGGTTTAGCAGATCCACTCAAGAAGGGTCTACCACATGAAGTCTAGAAAGACTTATGTGTAAAAATGGTATAAGATACCGAGATAAATGGGCAGGAGTGAAAGTGGAAGATGTTGAGAGATGTATGCCCTCGAGGCATTTTATCTCTGTGTAAACAATACAAACGTCTTGTTCGATATAACAGTAAGTTGTTTGGTAATAATTTATCTAAGTTATATTATAATGTAGTAAACATTAGATATTAACTTAGGTAAAGTCCTGAGACTTTATGCCAGGTCAAACATGTATCGAGATGAGTATCTCGATCATGGAGAAATGTTTGATCGTCTGTAGCATAAGTCTAAAAAGGTTCGTGGTCATAGATATTTCGAGACAAGGATATCGAAACATCGGATAGATCATTGTGTCTTAGTCTTCACTGTATAGCGGTGACGATGATCTCATGGTCGTTTTGACTTGGCGAAGTCGAAGACGAGACACAGGTACTCATTAGAGAAGGAGTTCACGGAAAGATCCACAAGAGTTATCATATGGTTATATTGACCAATCTGTCAATGATAACTCTTAGTGATGATAGTCAAGTTGGTCTTTTGAATTGAGGTCATTTTATGAACCTGTGCGTGAACGGTGCCACTTAGATCACTGACCTAGCTTCGAGGCTAGGCCTGTCGAAAGATCTTTGATTGGGTGTTACTTGAAGCATACGAGGAGAGTAATGACCAAGAGATGGTTCGTCTCTCCCGGTCAATGGGAGTTAGTGTCGTAGAGTTAGTTCAGTCTTTAGTAAAATCTCTGATTTGGAAGAAGTCCAACATTAGTTGACTAAAGATCAATAGAAACTAACCTGATTCAAGTTATTGGAGGTGACAGTTTGACCGTACCCTAGACTTGATCTACACGATATAGTTTAAACGAATAGACTAAAACTGCGAAACTCATCACAGCCACAGTCAGGGTGGTCCCGACAATTCTCATGTCAATAATTCAACCACATAATTATGATTCTGAAACAGGGACGGCAGCCACTGCTCGTGGTCACTACCGTATAGGGCTTCAAGCCCAACCTGTAGTAAGGTTCAGGCTGTAGGGTCTCACACAGAGTGCGACCTTCATCTAGTAATGGGTAGAAACGATTAGGGAGAATGTGCATTTGGTGCAAGGGATAAAATATTGCAAAAGATGGTTGCAATTATCTCCTGCATTCGGGATAAATGATCCTGAGTGCAAGTGGGAGATGTGGAGAGATGTGCCCTCAGATCATTTGTATTTGATGCAAATGATAATTTAAGCTTAGATATGGACTATTTTGCATTTGATGCAAACCGGATTAAATATGTCTTAAATTGTTTAAGGCCGTATTTAATAAAATAAACGCAAGGAAAAGTTCACGGGAAGGACATGAATGTCCCGGTCTAAATTCAGGTTCGAATGGCATCCAAATCGGACGTCAGATGCACAAGTTATGCCTAAAACAACTCAAAGGGGTCTGACCCATGCCCAAACTAGACATGGGTCAGACCAGGCTAACCCAGGCCAGACCACCTAGGTCTGAGGTGCCTGGCCAGGCAGAGCCAGGGCGCCCAGCCCAGGGCACCTGGCCCGCCTAGGCCCGGGCGCCCGGCCCAGGCCCAGGCCGAGGCCCGGGCGCCCAGGCCCCCAGGCGCCTGGGCGCAGGCCCAAGCGCTGGGTGCCTGGGCCTGGGCCCAGGCGAGTGCCCAGGCCCGCCTGGGCGGTCCCAGGCACCCTGGGTGCCCAGACCAGGTCCTGGTGTGGTCTGGGCTCGCCCAGCTAGCTCAGTGGGCCCCACCAGGCTTGGTTTTTAGAACCCTAGGCTGTGCAAATTTTGACGACTGATTTTGGATGAAAATCAAGCCTTGGGCTGAACTTTGGGAGATCAATTGGAGGGTCAAACTGACTCCGATTGACTCGTCATTTTTTCCTATGCGTTCACCGTTGAACACCCTTCGATTTGATAGGTTGTATTAATCATGAAGCTCAATGGTGAGGGAGTTAAAATTCACAGAAGTTTGCCCTTTGTGAAAGGCAAACTAACTTGATTTTATTAACTCGAATTTAATAGTCCCACTTCGGTTATGGAGAAAAGGGGAGAGTCAGCCGCCTATATAAATAGGGGCCTTCCCCATTCCTCCAAACTTGTCCCAAAGCTCATGATCTGAGCGTCTTCCAAAAACGTTAGAGCATGCTCGGATCAAAGCTTAAATTAATTCTTCTTCTCTCTATATTTCTGCCTTACTCCTGATGGGCTCTAGCAAAGCCACGTAGGAGTTTGGATTTTGATCCGAAATCTTGGCGAAGTCTTTCAATCGCGTAAACTTTCTTCGGCGCGTGGTTGGCTCGGTGACACGAGGATTGCTCGCCTCGGGATGCGGAGCGGTTCGAGGAGCGGTTCGGCGTGTGACATGGATCGGCTCGGAAGATGGTGCGGAACACCTTACTGTCCCAGGGCAAGGTTTCGGGTATGTGTTTTATAAGCATTAGTTTAATTTAATCGCAGTAGGTTAGATCCTTCTTGGGATGGTCAGATCCATCTCGAGTAGGCAAAGATCTTGGCTAAGGGTCGTGTACCTTAGGGCTAAGTTAAAATATTTAACTACATGTTAATTAGCTTATTTATTTTTCCGCTTCATATTTTTGCTTCCGTGTTCCGTCTGACTTAGAACGAGCACGGATTTTAGCCCTGAGGGTCCGCCAAAACCCTACACTTCGTAGGAAAACCTTTACCACTTTTTTGTTCTTTTGATACTTGTTTAGTCTGGGACTAAACAAGAGGGTCT
Organism: Scilla litardierei; assembly: GCA_030789695.1. Classification (NCBI taxonomy): domain Eukaryota; kingdom Viridiplantae; phylum Streptophyta; class Magnoliopsida; order Asparagales; family Asparagaceae; genus Scilla; species Scilla litardierei. Next base: position 528,972,382 of record CM061142.1, read on the forward strand.
TGACAAGTGAGCTTGTCAAGATAGAGCATTTACTATGTTGATAGTGTTCTGCACTCGGGGAGTGTGGTATGTTCTAGGTGGGGGGCAGGGAGCTCAGAACCCAATGTAGTTGTACAAAATGAACATATTGATGCTAATATTTGCTTGTGGGCTGGAGTACGTTATGGGACGATCGAACCTGGGTATATCTGTGCGTATTCTGTGATTGCTTCATATTTACCCTACTTGTGATTATTAACTGTGTGTGATTTCTCGTAGGTTACACGAGAATTTTCTATAAGTCATTCACCCCTGCTCTAGGCTTAGATCCAGATCCAACCGGAAGGGCTATAGCCTTTCTTAAGACTCAAACGAAAGGAAGTGATTTTTTCATTAATTTAGACAGGAAACGCCTAAGAGCTACGATCCTGCCATTCAATCTCTGTAGCTATTTGATGGTCGTTGGCTCCTTCATGCTGATTATCGCCGCCACTTTATAAGGCTTGGCTTAGATTCCTTGGTTCATAAGCATGAAGCCACAGAATTTAGCAGATCGGACTCCGAATGTACATTTGGTAGGGTTTAGTCTGTATGGTTCAGTCAGAGATTGTACCATCGAATCTTTGCAAAGGTTTCTGCGAGATCTTTGATATGGTCATCTGGGCTATTCGACTTGACCAACATGTCATCAACATAAACTTCCAAGTTCCTTCCAATCTGGGCTTTAAAGACTTTATTCACCATTCGCTAGTAGGTCGCCCCAGCGTCTTCAGTCCGAATGGCATCTTTCTATAGCAGAAAATCCCTCGATCTGTAATGAAGGAGGTTTTCTCTTCATCCTTGGAAGCCATCTAGATCTAATTGTAGCTAGAGAAGGCATCCCTGAAGCACAGGAGCTCGTACCTAGAAGCATTATCTATGAGATGGTCGATCCGAGCTATGGGGTAACTGTCCTTAGAGCATGCCTTATTCAGGATGGTAAAGTCCACACACATTCTCCATTTTCCATTCGTCTTCTTCACTATCATTACATTAGAGATCCATTCTAGATAATGGACCTCCTTAATGAAACCAACCTCTAAAAGTTGATCAACTTCTTTGACGACAGCCATCATTTTGTCACCCCTGATTTTCCTCTTCTTCTGCTTCACCGGTTTGAAGGTCGGATTGATGTTCAACTCATGAGAGATGACCGGGGGTCAACGCCTAGCCTATCATCAGGAGACCAAGAAAAATGTCTATATTTTCCCTCAAGAGTATAATTAACTGTTCCCTTAGGTCAGAGGGAAGTCTCGACCCAATAGAAAGAGTTTTTTCTTCTTCATCTGAGACATGGATCAATTCAGTCTCCTTGATCAGGGTTGACCACCGGTCTTCCAGGTTGCCCTCATCGCTGTGGAGGTCGACTGGGTTTGTTTGCTCCACTCTTCTGATTACGGCAGATAGAAGGTAGCATGATCTAGACTACATCTGATTCTCTTTCACCTTTCTAACCCCTTGATGAGTCTGAAACTCGATCATTTGGTGAAAGGTGGAGACTGTCGCTTCTATTGAGTTGAGAAGCGGTTGGCCTATGATTCTAGTATAGGCTGAGTTGATCTTCACCACGATGAAGTTGGTCATTCAGGCGACCTGACGAGGGAATTTCCCAAGTGTGACTGGTATTGTGGTCATGCCCGTGACGGGAGCAGTGTTGTGAAACCGACGAGAGGACCAGGACATTCCCTCAATTAAGATGAAGCCATTCACATCCTCTCCAGGGTAGTCAGGAAGAGTACGTCACACGAACTTCCTATGTAAACTGCAACCTCCTTACTTCGATTATGCTTATGATGGCGTTAATGAGACGTCATCATCATGTGGCAGCTCCACATCCTCCAAATCCTCATCAGAAAAAGTGATAGGAGGTGTGGCATCCCTCAGCTGCTTCTACCACATGGCAATGGTCATCACCCTCCCAACATACAAACTCTGGAGAGAGGAAGATAATTCACTACGCGGTGGTATGCCCAATATCATGTCGAGGACATCAATACCAAGCTAAGTTGAGGTATTCTCCTTGAAGGGGACGAGCCACCTCGTCCCTTGATTAGTGGGGTAAGTCGACATCGTCTTTTGGATTAATAGAGAAGGGGATTTGACACCCTTCCCACAAACGGTGACACGATGTTGATGGGTGAATCCGTCGAACAGTGAGGTGGAACCGACGAAGACGCCTCCGGTAGCGTGGCACTTCGTCGCCTGAGGAGTGGGACCCGAAGATGGCTGAATTTGGGTCAAGGAGAGCTAAGTCCGAGCTATCAGGTGAAGCATGACCTAACTTCGAGCTATCTACGGTATGGATAGATTGTCAGGGGGTCAGATCTAGGTTCCAACCCAAATCCCTTCTGATGCTTAAGTCAGTAAGTGACTTAAGAAGGCTCGGGGCTGTCAAGACTGACCTATTGGGATGTCGACTTGTTACTGTCACACCAAGCTATGGAGGAAGAAATATAAGTGGAAATTGATAGAGAGTAAGTTATCAGATACCTACTAATTAGTATCTCTGGAGCTTGAACCTTTGTTCGTTGTCCTTTCTCATATTTATAGGTGATGATTTCTCCTTTTCTGGGTCGTTTAGTTGCTAACAAATTTGCCATTATAGCTGCGTCTCATACCCCCACATCCCATTCTACCAGGAGCGAGGACTCGAACTGGTCTGCAATATGCTTAAAATAAGGAGGAATATTTTTTTATAAATCTTTTCTTTTTTTCTTCCTCCTTGGTTTAAACACACTAAGCGTCTGTAGATACATCTTGCAGGATCTTGCATGCTTATAAGAAACAATCTAAATGACATTATTACAAACCAAAGTGTACAGAATAAAGATACATCCATATGCCTAGCATGGCCATAACAACATCTCACACAAATTACAGTATTCAAATTAAAAGTACGGTCGTAAAGGTAATAGTCTAGTCCTCAGTAGGCAGGAACTCCATGTAATCCTCGAGCACTGGCTCGGTTTCTAAGCAGAATCTTCAGCGAATTCATTATCAAGACCTAACAGACATTTCAAAATACAAGAAAAAATGAAATGCACATCCACGAGGTTTACTCGGTAAGATTTATACATAATAGAAAGAATGAGTATATATATATATTATTTTTAACGAAAAGCACGGTATGCATAAAAGTTCTGTAAAGAGTTAAACCCGGATAAGGACAAAAGAGAGATTGTTATAATCATGCATGTAAAGGGTCGAAGTAACTCAATTAAGCCTTTAACAAAGCTGAGTTCAAGGTATTTATTATCAATGTTTGCATATGATGATAATTGAAATTCTAGTTTAATCCAGGTGAACACTGTCAGTAAGGGTTGGACAAGGAGGACCACTATCCCTAGATAGGGCAAGCCTTACAAAGGTGATCCAAACTTGATACCAAACAATCCTAGACACCTGCTCGAGTATAAATTTTAGAACAATGATTATCAACTTAGCTCATCTATATAGTTATAGGTTACATGTAGGGTAACATATGTATAAAAATAATTATGCAGGAAAGCATAGAGCATAGTATGAGTATAGTATGAGCATGGCATAGTAAGAGTATAGTAAGAGCATGGTAAAGTAAGAGCATAGTATAAGTGAGACAAGTATAATATGTAAGACAGAAAATGAGCATAGATGAGCATGATAAGAACGATATGTAAAGAATACATCAATATTTCATAATCATGAGTTTTAGTGCTAAGTCTATGTCCAAGAGTACGAAATGTGGCTAGAATGCGCCCCGTCACGGGAGCTATTCGTGACACTACTTACCAACCCCATATCGCGGGCGACGGTCAACTTGCTTGCCTCGTGTGTTGGAGTATCCATAAAGCAGATACATACACTCTCGTAACATCTGACCATAGAGTACTACCACAATCCCACAGGTCAAGTTGAGTGACAGGTCAAAAGTACGTGTTCTATCGATTGATAATCCATGCATAAATATATAGTTCCATTAGTCATTCAATCAATTCTGTATGGTTGCATCATGACAGATGCATCTATCTGTTCCACAGTGTCTCAAGAGATCTTGCAATAGTTCAATATAATTTTCATGGCGAGCAACAAGTCGCCAACTCATAATATAACATTTTTACAATTATTGAATCAGACAATTATAATATAAAAAGAATTCAAAACCAGTTAAAATGAAACACATGAGTATATCTAGGCAAGAAATAATTTTCTAAGCTTAAGTGGAATTTTTCAAAAATTTCAAACAATTATAAGCATTTTTCTCAATTTAAATATCCAAAAACTAATTTTTAAATTATAAAAAGATTTTCTCAATTTGTTCAACGATTTTTTAGAACAAACTACTCGTCGAAATTTTTTAAAAAAGTTTAATTAATTGTGTCAACTAGTATTATAACATATACTTTTTTGTACGTCAGTGTACGTGAAAATTGATGGGACTAACTTTTTTATGAAAATAGCGTAAATAGCATTTAACTTCAAAAATTCATAACAGAAGAAATACTTGCCTGATCGCAACGAAATTGGTGCTAATGCGTTTGTTGCGACGCGTTGGATTTTTTGGTACTTTCCGATAATTTTTTTGACCTATTTATTTTATGTTTTCAATTTTTTATATTAAATCTCCTCTTTCTCTCTCTAATTCTCTCTCTTTCTCTACACTTTCTCTCTTACCTCTTACGCAAAACAAGACCAGCCCACGGGAGCTAGGTTTCTCGTATCTGGCCGATGGCCAGCGTGGGGGGGCGGCATCGGCGGCAGTCCGACGGGCGATGGCGGGCTCCGGCAACGAAAAAACTCCGGCGAGTTTCGTATGTGTTATTTTGATGTGTTTACTTGTTTCCGGCGATGGGTAAGCTACGACGAGCTTTGTGGAGGGGTATAGAGCTGTCAGGGTCGTCGATGAGGTGATGGTGCGGCAGTAGATGGCCACAGGAAGGATGGGCGACGGTTTGAGCTTGGTGGGCTGTTTTGGGTTGTGAGTGTTCTCTTGAGCATTATTCTTTGGTTTTGTGGGAAGAAATTGGTGGAGGAGGAGAGGAGGTGAAGGAGCTTGAGGAGGAGATGGTGGCCTCGTCGGTGGAGGATGAGGAGGAACGGCAATGGAAGAGAGCTTTGGCCATGAGTTTTCTTGCTGTGAGGAAGAAGGGTTATAGGGTTAAGGGGTTATTATATATGGCTAATTATATTATAAAAAATACTTAGGCATTCATTACTCTTAATTAATGATTTAGTTGGGAAATGTTGACTAAGTTTAGATGTGTAACCCATTGGCTGTCGTGTCGACTAGGTTAGTTAAGGTAAGTAGGTAATTTGGAAATTTAAAACTGAAGTTAGTAAATGTAATTAAGTAACATAGTAAAATATTATTATTTAATATTAAAATATCGTTTTTTACATATGACTCCGAAAAATTCCAGAAAAAATGCCATGAATTGGTATCGTTACGAGGATTATGAAAATAAAGTCTATTTCAGAGTTTGAGTTATGAAAATATAAGTTTTGGGCGAAAACATTTGGGTTGTGGGTTTGTGGGTGTTAGGTCGCATTGACTGCGTAAAAATACGTAAAAATTATTGGGAATACTAAATGACCATAGAATCATATTATAAAATTTTAAAACTATTTTGATAACGTTTACAAAAAAATAATTAATAAGGCTATTTTAGTTATATTTAAATAAAAAATATCATATAAACTCTTTAAAAATATTTGATGATACTTAAAATTACTAAAATATGCTATAACTATTTTGATGATACAAAAAATTTTATATAATTTTTAATGAAACTATTTTTAAATAATATATAACCAAAAATCATATACGTATAAATTTTTTTAACGTATTTGAAATCATTGGAAATTATTATAATAATAAAATACGAAAATACGCATACTCACAGTTACGGACCGTCACACCGCGTGAACATCTCCAGGAATGTGGATAACGGCTGACCATTTACTTCGCCATTATTAACCAATCCCTTGATATTAGCGGGGCCCAACGGATAAATGAGATGTCGCCTTGACTAGGTAAGTAGCTCACTATTCTCTGGGCGGGGTCCTTGTGCTATTGGGCTGTGGCCCCTGCACTCTTATTGGGCTTCTCCTTCCAGACAAAATATATCTCTCCACTTCGTGGGTCGGCCCAATGCAGTAACATGGCACTAATATGCCATGTCTAAGAGTAATTTTTACTTGTATCATAGTCCAAATGTATTTAGTGACACACTGGACATGATACAATGGATGTTAGTGAAATTTACCTAAAAGGAAAAGGGTAATTCTATTAACATCCCCTAAACTATATTCGGTATGTCATTAAGCATACACGTGCAATGATATTAGTAGAAACTACCTCTAAAAAGTAGCAGATACTACGCATGTCCTATTGACATAGGGGCGGTTTAAGGGTGTAGTTCAGTACGCAGTAATAAACAATAAAGCCAAAAGAACAACACAAACCAATCAGAGACACTCAAGACTTGGTAACGCAGTTCGGTGCGCACACCTACATCTGCGGGGCCACGCCCAGAAAATAAGAATACTCCACTAAAATAATCAATGAGTACAATCACTAGTTATCGCGATTCTATTAGGAGGAACAACCTCCCCCTCAATACAAACCGTGATGGCTGGTCTCTACCAACCCATGGAGTATTCTCGGCAAGCTCCCCTTGCCCGCAAGCTCTCCTTGCACAACCGACTAGATCAACTCCATTGATCCTACGTGCGTAGCCTTCGGCCTTCGTCCCCAGATGTAAAGAACCGCAAGATCCCCTTACACCACCGACTAGAATCAACTCCCTTGATTCCTACACCGTCGGCCTCGCTCCCGGAGTTCTTTGATCAACTTTCGCAAAAGTCGTGCCCTAGCCGAAAAACCGCACAAACCATATATCCTTCGCTCCCCCTTGATTGCGGAATAGATAGGGAAGGAAACTTGAATAATCTATGCAGATACGGCAGCCCACAAAAATCCAAACCAATTCGGGCAATTGGTTCCGCAAAATCCTCTAGCATTAAACTGATTTGCGGGCAAGATTCTCTCCAACCGAATCAACAATAATAATGAGAGAATAATAGCTACCAAATATATCTCCAGCGATTCCTTAATCACAGCTACCTATACCAGAATAGGTTGAAGATAATATAAAAATATCTGCAGCATTCAATCTTTCCAACCAACAAATCTGCGAGATATTCACTTTCTATTTCAACACATCCCTTCAATTTAGCAACTGATTTAGGAAGGGCTTTCCAAATATCTCTCATGCAGATATTCCAGAATCTATTCAGAAATCCCCGACATTCTAGGCAGCAAATCAGATCTGAATCCGCAAGACAGATCTGTAGACCAAAGCAGTACTTTCTGCATACGAACCAGAATTCCAGATCCAGAATGTTGAATGTTATGTTGCAACATTATGTTCAACATTACTGCTCAAACTGCCCAAAAATATTCTGATTCTGCAAACTTAGCTCTCCAGCTATAGTGCCACTAATGCCAACAAATATCAGCAGAAATTCAACCCTAACAATCTCACCCTTTGGCATTATGTGGCACAACCCAAAGCAAGCACCAACCAAGCACACATTCTCCCCCTTTGAGCCACAATAATCCAAATCTCATTCTCCCCCTTACTAGAACAACCCGAGCAGTGATCACCTCAGAAGAGACAGCTAAAAGTATGTCCTCATTGAACTCTAATACTTTTCAGCTAGCCTCACATCTCCAAAAGAAAATTCAGAAAAAAAACTCAACCGAGACACATCCAGAGGCTCCTCTGTCTCTCTTATTAGCAAATAAATCCTCAGGCACAGCGGAATAAGAGGAAGAACACTATACCTCACATCAAACAGTAGGGGGACGAATGAAATGATGTCCAGGGTAGAAGTCGAGCTCTGAGGGGCCGAAAAGTAGTTGGAGAATTGAAAACATCGGCGGTGTTGACAGAGGGTACATGCAAAGATCCAATGGCACTGGCGGAGGAAGAGCAGTGAGCAAAGCAGCGAGATAGCACTCTGATAATTCTAGAGGAAGATTCATGAGACTTTGGCGCATATTGCTCACAGTGATTATCGAGGGGAGTGTCGAGTCTGGTGTCATAACATCTGCAACAATATTGTTCTGTGTTGTATCTAATGTTACAACATTAGTCACAACATGAAGTGTTTTCTCTGAAGCTGTAGTGTTCTTGCTATATAATTCAGACTTTCTGACCCATTGCTTCTTCATCTTCATATCAGGGTGTCAAACATTTCTTCTTTTTGACCAATGTCGTATGCGACTGGAGCAGTTTCTCTCAGTATGGCCTATGAACTTGCAGTAAGCACACGCATGACGAACACCTTTTACGCCTCTAGTCTTCTTTTTCTTCTGATCATGCCCCTTGTGCTGGCCTATTCTTTCAAGTTCTTTGGTAACTTGACTTCTTCTTTCAGCAGACACATTATCGAAAGCTCCTCAATTGTATCCTACTCCGGTGCGATCTCCTGAAGTCTTACCCATATTCAAGATATTATCCAGCTTTGCCTTTCCAGAATTCCACTTATCTAAAGTGCTTCAGCTTTCTCTGCCCTGAGAAGAACATTTCTGAAGTTGCTTTCCAATTCTCTACAGTTTTCCTCAACTTTCAGAAATTTTATTTTGATCTCCTCCTTCTCTTTCTTCTGTCTTTCATCCTCCTCCTTCAAGACTTTGTTGATATTGCAGATTTGCATCCACTTCTCAAACATCATCTGATATGCTTTTCGAATATCATCGTCATTAACTTACTCATCGCTATCAACTTCAAACTCAGATTCAGTGCAGGATGTTGTACTTAATGTTGCAACATTCTGTCTGACATTGGCTAGTTTGTTGCCAGATGTTGTTTCTGATGTTGCAACATCTGATCCAACATGACTATGAGTGTCACTATCAAATTGTCCTTCCCGGATGGTTGTAAATGTAACATAGTTTCTGTTTATGTCCTTATCTCCAGCACTTCCTTCCGATTCATCATCACTCCAAGTGCTTGCTAAAGATTTCCCTTTCTGCTTCTTGAGTGTATTGGCACATTCAGCTTGTATGTGGCCAAAACCCTCACATTCTCTGCACTGTATCCCTTTGCCTGTGTTCTTGCCTGCAGAGAGAAGATTTGCCCGTGCCGTATTGTTACCGGATCTGAAGTTTTGACCCTTGTTTCTTATCTCTTTCATCATTCTGCTGAAATTCTTAGTCAGCAAGGCAATGTCATCATCTAACTCAGACTCATTATCTGACTTGTAGACTTCACGAACTTCTGCTTTTAGGGCAACCCCTTTGTCCCTCTGATTCTGCTTCAGATTCATTTCATAGGTCTGAAGAGATCTCATGAGTTCATCCAGTCTCATGGTAGACGTATTTCTGGCCTCCTAAATGGCTGCAACTTTGGCTGAAAATTTGTCTGGAAGAGATCTCAAGGTTTTCTAAACTAGCTTCTTTTGATAATATTTCTTCCCAAGCTGGAAGGTATGATTGGATATATCTCTCAACCTTCCATTGAATTCGGCAACAGTCTCGTCGTCATTCATCCTTAGAATTTCAAACTGAGAAGCTAGCATCTGGAGTTTGGAAGCTTTTACCGTACTTGTTCCTTCATGAACATTCTGGAGAATATCCCATGCTTCTTTGGCATACTCACATGTGGATATCATCTTGAACTGCTTTTCATCTACAGCCGAAAAAATAGCATTAGTTGCTTTAGAATTGCCAAGGCCGCATGTTCTTCAATCCGACTCCAGTCTCTTACCGGCTTGAGGTGTTCTTTGCCATCTTTGTCAATTAAGATCGGTATGTCAATCCTTCAATGACAGCGATCCAGGCCTTCTCATCAATGGACTTAATGAATACATGCATCTGAGACTTCCAGTAAGTGTAGTTTGTACCAGTGAGCAGTGGAGGACGAACAACGGAGGCACCTTCTCTTGTAGCCATGATTCAAGTATTGAAATCCAAGATCACACCTTCTTTGATAACAAAGTTACATGGGTGACCTACTCTGATACCAATTGTAGTTCAGTACGTAGTAATAAATAATAAAGCCAAAAGAACAACACAAACCAATCAGAGACACTCAAGACTTGGTAACGCAGTTCGGTGCGTACCCTACATCTGTGAGGACACGCCCAGAAAATTAGAATTCTCCACTAAAATAATAAATGAGTACAATCACTAATTATCACGGTTCTATTAGGAGGAACAACCTCCCCATCAATACAAATCGTGATGGCTGGTTTCTACCAACCCATGGAGTATTCTCGGCAATCTCTCCTTGCCCGCAAGCTCCCCTTACACAACCGACTAGATCAACTCCCTTGATCCTACGTGCGTAGCCGTCAGCCTCTGTCCCCAGATGTAAAGCACCGCAAGATCCCCTTACACCACCGACTAGAATCAACTCTCTTGACTCCTACACCGTCGGCCTCCCTCCCGGAGTTCTTTTGATCAACTTTCGCAAAAGCCGTGCCCTAGCCGAAAAACCGCACAACCCATATATCCTTCGCTTCCCCTTGATTGCGGAGTAGATAGGGAAGGAAACTTGAACAATCTGTGCAGATATGGCAGCCCGCAAAAATCCAAACCAATTCGGGCAATTGGTTCCAGAAAATCCTCTAGCATTAAACTGATTTGCGGGCAAGATTATCTCAAACTGAAACAACAATAATAACGAGAGAATAATAGCTACCAAATATATCTCCTGCGATTCCTCAATCACAGCTACCTTTACCAGAATAGGTTGAAGATACTATAAAAATATCTGCAGCAATCAATCTTTCCAACCCACAAATCTGCGAGATATTCACTTTCTATTTCAACACATCCCTTCAATTTAGCAACTGATTTAGGAAGGGCTTTTCAAATATCTCTCATGCAGATATTCCAGAATCAATTCAGGAATCCCCGACATTCTAGACAGCAAATCAGATCTGAATCCGCAAGACAGATCTGCAGACCAAAGCAGTACTTTCTGCATACGAACCAGAATTCCAGATCCCAAATATTGAACATTATGTTGCAACATTATGTTCAACATTACTGGTTAAACTGTAAGATCCTGTCAAAACAACGACGTTAGGATCGAATAATAAAGTAGAGACTTACGCTTGCGTACGCGGCACCGTAATCTCGGAACTTGCCCTCGGATTCGCCACAACGGTCAGTACTTCGTCACGGAGGATCGAAGCAGAGTTTCACCGCCTAAATCTCTATTTAGAAGAGGATTTTAATGGAAGGGAGAAGAAGAACACAAGTTGCCTTATGCAAACTTATGGCATGTTTAGATTAGTGTAAAAGGCATACCCTTGGGTCCTATTTATAGGCTTTAGGGGTAGTTATTGTAGGAAATAACCATTTATAAGCTTATTAGCCTATATTAGCCCTTTTACTTATCCTCTTCTTCATTCACTTATCGAGTGCCTTTATGCACTTATAAAGTGACTTTTTCCACTTATCGAGTGGTCCTTTTCACACGAGAAAAGGTTCCCTTCACGCACGCTTTCGTGCATGCGACATCTGAGGTCCGTATACCCTCATACATCCCCTCATGGGTGTATTCCTGTCGTCCATATCCAACATCTCCCACTCACACTTGAGGGGATTGTAAGGAAACATCTTTCCTTTAACTGTTCTGTTTATCATACCGAGAAATAGGCCGTGTGACCGTCATGCGCATAGAGTCCGCTGTTTGTGCACTTGTTAGAGATACACAACACTCCTCGAGGTGCAAAGTTGAGTAGATTAACGCATGCTTTACCCTAGATTATTTCTTCACATTTCTTATACTTTATATTCAACAATTGAATCCCATCTGGATTACAATTGGCTGGCCAGCTTTGAATCTCTAAAGTCCAAATGTGAATATGAAATTAATCTTCCTCTTTTTGCGATCCTTTTGATCTTGACTTGACTTGCTTTTCTAACATGCCCCGCCGGACCGAATTGACCATAGTCCATAAGCAACATGCTAAGATAGCAATCACCCAGTCAAACCTAAAGGACCCAATTAGAGTCCATAAGGGTAATAAGTTAAGACCCATGTGGTCTTTGGGTCTCGCATAATAGTAAACACAATTACTATTCTAACCCAATGGTCAAAATGATGTTGTAAGGATGATGATCAGACACCACAATGTCTGATTTTGAGTCCCTTTTACTACTCAACTAATCTTTTGGACCCACATCCCGCATAAGACAGATAGGATTTAAGAATCCTCTTAGATCTTTTGTAAGCATCCATATGATGCAGATCTTTCATACGACTATTTTGTTTAAGTCATGAATCTAAATCATCCGTCTGATGATTTTGACTTTAAACAGGTCTCATCTTTATTTTATCCGTCTGATATAATAAAGGTGGTTGCTCATGTGAGAGAGCCAACCTCAATCTGTCCGACATACTAGAAAATATAGCTGAGATTTAAAAATGTACACAAACATTTTCTAGAAAGTCATATGCAATGTTGAAAAAAGAACTTATTCTTTTATTAAATTTGATCTTTTACAGACATGGAAATTTACATTGGTACAACTCAGCTCTTACGCAATCCTTGGGATGATAAGTGTTTGTAAAACACATCTCCGGGGATCGCCTTCGTAAGCGGATCCGCTATCATCTCATGCGTAGATATGTACCTTATGTCTACCTTCTTGGTCTTATCATAGTCTTTTGCAAATTTGTAGCGGATATCTATGTGTTTGGTCTTACAATGGAATTTTGGATCTTTGACATAGGCTATAGATGCTTGACTGTCACTGTGTATTGGTACAGCACCTGAGTCATTTGCATCAATTAGCCTGTCTAAGAATTTCCTAATTCAAACAGCCTCTTGGACTGTCATGCTAAATGCTACAAACTCGGCTTCCATAGTTGAAAGTGTGATGCATGATTGTTTCTTGCTACTCCAAGATATTGCACCAGATCCGAGTAGAAAAACATATCCTGAGGTCGATCGTCGCTCATCGAGATCACCCGCCCAATCAGCATCAGTGTAGCCTTCGAGCCTCAAGGCATCTCCTTGATAGCATAAAGCATAGTCCGCAGTTCCTTTAAGATACCACATTATCCTCTTAACCGCTTTCCAGTGTACTTGCCCTGGGTTGGATTGGTAACGACTTACCATTCCAACGGCAAAACAGATGTCCGGTCTTGTACACATCATAGCGTACATAAGACTACCAACTGCACTGGAATATGGAACTTTTTCCATAATTTCCTTTTCCTTTTGGTTCTTTGGACACGATTTCAGACATAAATTATTGTATTTGCTTATAGGAGTATCAATGGACTTGTAGTCCTGCATATTAAAACGTTCTAAAACCTTCTTTATATAAGTCTCTTGTGAAAGAGAAAGAAGTTTCTTCGAACGATTCCTTGAAATCTTAACTCCAAGGATATATGCGGCTTCTCCCATGTCTTTCATCTCAAAAACTGATGAAAGCCAAGCCTTGATATCCATCACAAAGCCCTTGTCATTTCCGGCTATTAAAATGTCATCTACATATAGAGACATAGTAACGTACTTGCTTTTGATCCTCTTGATATATACACAGTTATCTTCATCAAGCATGAAAAAACCATTTGATAAGACAACTTCTTGAAATCGTATATACCATTGCCTTGAGGATTGTTTAAGACCATATATGGACTTACGAAGTTTACAAACCTTATGTTCGTTTCCTTCTTTTACAAACCCTGTTGGTTGTTCCATATAGATCTCATCATCCAATTCTCCATTAAGAAAGGCAGTCTTTACATCCATCTGATGTAATTCGAGGTCTAAGCAAGCTACCATAGCCAGAATCAGGCGAATTGAGGTAAAACGAACAACAGGTGAGAAGGTCTCTTCGTAGTCTATCCCTTCCTGTTGTGTAAAACCTTTCACGACAAGGCGAGCTTTATATCTGTCTATAGAGCCATCAGCCTTATGCTTGATCTTGAGAACCCATTTGTTCCCAATAGCTCTACGTCCTCTGGGTAAGTCAACTAAGTCCCAGACTTGGTTAACTTTCATGGATTCCAATTCCTCCTTCATCGCTTCCATCCATTTGTCTTTCGCAGGGCATGATACGGCATGTTTGAAAGTAGCAGGCTCGTCATCATCTTGTAGTAAAGTCATAAAGGTTTGCAGAAATTCATCCTCAAATCTTAGAGGAGCTAACCTTGTACGACTACTACGTCGTATTTGAGATTCTTCAAGTCCTTGTTGACTCGAATTTAGATCGATTCTAATATCACTCCCACTTGGAATGTCGTTAGAATTGCTCCCACTTGGATCATTATTCCCGTATGGAATAGGATTAGCATCATTCGTATCATCCATTGGTGAAGGTTGAAACGTATTTTCGTCTTCACCAAGAATTCTCCCACTCGAATGAGGTAATCCTTCTTGATCATAAATCTCAAATAGAGATAAGTCCTGACTTATCTCGCCCTGTCTTGGAAACTCATTTTCCAAGAAAGTGACATCCCTCGACTCAAATTCAATTAGACCTCCATTGTCTTCCTGACCAACGAAAACATAACCTTTGGAGTTTTCTGCGTATCGTATAAAGATACATTTCCTTCCCCGTGGCCCAAGTTTGCCATACTTATGGGAGGAAATATGTGCATAGGATGCACACCCCCAAGGTTTCAAAATGTTTAAGTCAGGAGACCTTTGGTTCCACAACTCGTAAGGAGTGGAGCTAACTGATTTCGAGGGTACGCGGTTCAAGATGAAAGTGGCCGTCAATAATGCATCACCCCAAAAGGTGATTGGCAAGTTAGCTTGCGCCATCATTGAACGGACCATTTTCATTAAAGTCCTATTCCTCCTTTCTGCAACACCATTTTGTTGCGGAGTATAAGGCATAGTTACCTGATGAACTATGCCTTTTTCATCACAAAGTTCCTTAAAACTTGCCGATTGATATTCACCGCCTCTATCGGTTCGTAAGACCTTAATCTTGCGATCTAATTGATTTTCCACCAAACTCATATAGTTTTTAAAGCATGTTAATGCTTCACTTTTGTGGGATATCAAATAGATATGACCGAATCGGGTGAAGTCATCAATAAAAGTGATGAAATAGGACTTCCCGCGTCTTGTCTTGACATTCATCGGACCACATATGTCTGAATGGATGATCTGTAATGGAACCTCGGCCCTTGTGCCGGTTCCAAACGGCTTGCGACAAGATTTCCCTACAAGGCAATGTTCGCAAGTCGACATTTCGACCTTTGAAACATTGGATAGAAGGCCACGTTTGGCAAGTCTATCCATTCGTGTTGGTCCAATGTGACCAAGCCTTGCATGCCAACAAATTATATCTGACTCATAAGTCGAAGAATTTGCAACAAGGAAATTTTCATTACAAAATGAGGAATCATACATTGTATTTAATACAATAAATCCTTTAAATACATACCCAGTACCAATTAAAGAATTATTACAAAACAAGTCCACTTTACAATCATGAAAAAACTAACTATAACCAAGACCCATTAAAACGACCACAGAAATAATATTCCTTCGAATATCCGGAGCGGAGAGAACATCATGAAGTAGGAAAGTGCGGCCGTTGTCCAGGACGAGCTTGCACGTCCCAATGCCTTTCACTTCAACACGTGTGTTGTTTCCTACATAGATCCACTTCGTTCCTTGGGGTATCCGATGATACTCCACGAAGGACCGTCTGTCCCTTGCTATGTGGTCGGTGGCACCTGAATCAATTATCCAAAATGGATTAGATTCTACAAGAAATATTGAACTAGAAACACATATGTGACTAGCATTACAAGTTACCTTTTCACCTTCATCCGTACAAGAACGGGCATAGTGACCTAACTTGTTGCACTTGAAGCACTTGATCCTCTTCAAGTCTTTCTTCTTGTGCCATTTCTTGTGCCCACCCTTATGTTTGGGTTTCTTGGTAGACTCAGGTTGCTTATTACGTTCATTAGTAAAATTCGAACGATTTTTTCGTTTCTTTCCCCCGTGTGAGGAACTAGCAACCATGTGCACTTCTGCACTTGGCTTGGCAACCGCAAGCCGCTCTTTCTCTAACTCGAGGTGCTTAGAAACATCGCTGAAGGTCTTGATGCTCTCATTATGAGTGAGATGCATCTTCATTTGGTCCCACCCATTTGGTAGGGAACGATGACTGCTTGGATTTGTTGCTCATTAGTGAGCACATGACCTGCATCCTTTAACTCTGAGATAAGATTCGCCATATGTCGCAGATGTTTTCCCATGGAATGATCTGGACGTTTCTTGTATGAATCAAATCTTATAGTTAAAGAATGAAGTTTGGACACCGAGGTGCCACCAAACTTCTAAAGGATCCTGTACAAAACAGAGTTAGGATCGATAACATGAAGTTTAGACTTACGCTTGCGTACGCGGCACGGTAGTCTACGAACTTCGCCTTCGGATTCGCCACGACGGATCGAGTCTACTCACGAACGGAGTAAGGCTACTAATCCCACAATCTAAATCTCTATTTTAGATTAAGAACTTGGATGGAGGGAGAGGAAATATTTCTGCAGAGCTTCGCTATGAAGAAGATGCATGCATGAATTTCATGCAAAAATGTGTAAGGAAAATGGCTACCCTTGGGTCTTATTTATAGCCCCCAAGGTAGTTATTTTAGGGTAAGTTGTTCCTTTGGAACAACTTAATTAAGGTGTACCATGATACATGGCACATTATAAGCTTAAGTTGTACCATATGCATGGTACAACATAAGCTTAAGATATTCCCCCTTTATTAGCCATATGTCGCATGCACTTATGCATATATAATGCGACTTTCCCGCTCATACAGAGATCCTCTCTGCAAGGGAACAGATTCCCTTTGCACATGACTTAGTGTGCGCGACGTTCGAGGTCCGTATTCCCTCGTACATCCCCCACAAGGGTGTACAAACGTCTTCCATATCCAACATCTCCCACTCACACTTGAGGGGATTGTAAGAGAACGTCTTTCCCTTAGTTCTTTCATCTATCATACCGAGAAATAGACCGTGCGACCGTCATGCGCGTAGAGTCTGTTGTTGTGCACTTGTTAGAGATACACAACGACCTCGAAGGTGCAAAGTTGAGTAGTTCAACGCATGCTTTACCCTAGATTATTTCTTCACATTTCTTATACTTTATATTCAACAATTGAATCCCATCTGGATTACAATTGGCTGGCCAGCTTTGAATCATTAAAGTCCAAATGCGAACATGAAATCAATCTTCCTCTTCTTGAGAACCTTATGATCTTGACTTGATTCGCTTTTCTAACGTGCCCCGCCGAGCCGAATTACCATAGCCCATTAGTAACACGCTAAGATAGCGATCATCTCGTCAAATCTAAAGGAACCAATTGGAGTCCTTGAGGGTAAGAGTTAAGACCCGTATGGCCTTTGAGTCTCACATAATAGCAAACACTATTGCTACTAACTCAGTGGTCGAAATGCATACGTGGTATGAACACGTATTACAACATCACTCCTTTCCCAGGGAGAGTATGTCTTAATGATGTTGTACGGATGAAAGATCAGACACCACAGTGCCTATCTTTTGAGTCCCCTTACTACTCAGGAAATATTCCCGGACTCTCATCCTGCATAAGACAGATAGGATTAAAAAATCCAATGAGATCTTTATATCCTTGTGATACAGATCTCAGATCTTTTGTAAGCATCCATATGATGCAGATCTTTCATTCGACTATCTTGTTAAAGTCTTGACTCTAAATCATTCGTCTAATGATTTTGACTTTAAACTAGTCTCATCTCTATCTTATCCATCTGATAAGATAAGGCGGTTGCTCATGTGAGAGAGCCAACCTTAATCTGTCCGACATACACACAATTCAGCTGAGATTTCAAAAATGTACACAAACATTTCTTAAGAAATTCATATGCAATGTTGGAAAAAGAACTTATTCTTTTATTAATTTTGATCATTTCTTAGACATGGGAATATATATTTGGTACAACTCAGCCCATACGCAATCCTTGAGATGATAAGTGTTTATAAAACACATTTCTGGGGATCGCTTTCGTAAGCTGATCCTCTATCGTCTCATGCGTAGATATGTACCTTATGTCTACCTTCTTGGTTTTATCATAGTCTTTTGCAAATCTGCAGTTCCTTTAAGATACTGCATTATCCTCTTAACCGCTTTCCAGTGTTCTTGCCCTGGGTTGGATTGGTAACAGTTTACCATTTCCAACGGCAAAACAGATGTCCAGTCTCGTACACACCATAGTGTACATAAGACTATCAACTGTACTGGAATATGGAACTTTTTCCATAATTTCCTTTTCCTTTTGGTTCTTTGGACGTGATTCCAGATATAAATTATCGCATATGCTTATATGAATATCAATGGACTTGCAGTCCTGCATATTAAATCGTTCTAGAACCTTCTTTATATAAGTCTCCTGTGAAAGAGAAAGAAGTTTCTTCGAACGATTCCTTGAAATCTTAACTCCAAGGATATATGCGGCTTTTCCTATGCCTTTCATCTAAAATACTGATGAAAGCCAAGCCTTGATACTCATTACAAAGCCCTTGTCATTTCTGGCTATTAAAATGTTATCTACATATAGATACATGATAATATACTTGCTTTTAATCCTCTTGATATATACTCAGTTATCTTCATCAAGCATGGAAAAAATCCATTTGATAAGACAACTTCTTGAAATCGTATATACCATTGCCTCGAGGATTATTTAAGACCATATATGGACTTACGAAGTTTACAAACCTTATGTTTGTTTCCTTCTTTTACAAACCCTGTTGGTTGTTCCATATAGATCTCCTCGTCCAATTCTCCATTGAGAAAGGCAGTCTTTACATCCATCTGATGTAATTCGAGGTATAAGCAAGCTACCATTGCGAATCAAGGTAAAACGCACAACAGGTGAGAAGTTTTCTTTGTAGTCTATCCCTTCCTGTTGCGTAAAACCTTTCGCGACAAGGCGAGCTTTATATCTATCTATAGAGCCATCAGCCTTATGCTTGATCTCGAGAACCCATTTGTTCCCAATTGCTCTATGTCCTCTGGGTGAGTTAACTAAGTCCCAGACTTGGTTAACTTTTATGGATTTCAATTCCTTCTTCATCGCTTCCATCCATTTGTCTTTTGCAGGGCATGATGTGGCATATTTGAGATTCTTCAAGTCCTTGTTGACTCGAATTTAGATCAATTCTAATATCACTCCCACTTGAAATGTTGTTAGAATTGCTCCCACTTGGATCATTATTCCCGTATGGAATAGGATAATCGTCATTCGTATAATCCATTGGTGAAGGTTGAAAAGTATTTTCGTTTTCACCAAGAATTCTCCCACTCGAATGAGGTAATCCTTCTTGATCACAAATCTCAAATAGAGATAAGTCCTGACTTATCTCGCCCTGTCTTGGAAACTCGTTTTCCAAGAAAGTGACATCCCTCGACTCAAACTCAATTAGCACACCATTGTCTTCCTGACTAACAAAAACATAACCTTTGGAGTTTAATGCGTATCGTTTAAAGATACATTTCCTTCCCCATGGCCCAAGTTTGCCATACTTATGGGAGGAAATATGTGCGTTGAATGCACAAACTCAAGGTAAAATGTTTAAGTTAGGAGACCTTTGGTTCCACAACTCATAAGGAGTGGAGCTAACTGATTTCGAGGGTACGCGGTTTAAAATGAAAACGGTTGTCAATAATGCATCACCCCAGAAGGTGATTGGCAAGTTAGCTTGCGCCATCATTGAACAGACCATTTTTCATTAAAGTCCTATACCTCCTTTCTGCAACACCAATTTGTTGAGGAGTATAAGGCATAGTTACTTGATGTACTATGCCTTTTTCATCACAAAGTTCCTTTAAACTTGTTGATTGATATTCACCGCCCCTATCGGTTCGCATGACCTTAATCTTGCGATCTAATTGATTCTCCACTAAACTCATATAGTTTTTAAAGCAGGTTTAGTGCTTTCACTTTTGTGGGATACCAAATAGATATTACCGAATCGGGTGAAATCATCAATTAAAAGTGATGAAATAGGACTTCCCGCGTCTTGTCTTGACATTCATCGGACCATATATGTCCGAATGGATAAGCGGTAATGGAACCTTGGCCCTTGTGCCGGTTCCAAACGGCTTGCGACAAGATTTCCTTTCAAGGCAATGTTCGCAGGTCGACATTTCAACCTTTGAAACATTGGATAGAAGGCCACGTTTGGCAAGTCTATCCATACGCGTTGGTCCAATATGACCAAGCCTTGATTGCCAACAAATTATATTAGACTCATTAGTCAAAGAATTTGTCATAAGGAAATGAGAAATCATATATTGTACTTATTACAATGAATCCTTTAAATACATAACCCAGAACCAATAAAGGAATTATTACAAAAATAGGTCCATATTACAAACATGAAGGAACCAACTATCACAAAGACCCATTAAATTGACCACAGTTTTAATATTCCTTTGAATATATGGAATGAAGAGAACATCATGTAGTAGGAGAGTGAGGCCGTTGTCCAAGACAAGCTTGCGAGTCCCAACGCCTTTCACTTCAACACGTGTGTTGTTTCCTACATTGATCCACTTCATTCCTTGGGTATCCGGTGATACTCCACGAAGGACCGTCTGTCCTTTGCTATGTGGTCGGTGGCACCTGAATCAATTATCCAAAAATGGATTAGATTCCACAAGAAATAGTGGACTAGAAACACATATGTAACTAGTATTACAAGTTACCTCGTCACTTCCACTCGTACACGAACGAGCATAGTGACCGAGCTTGTTGCACTTGAAGCACTTGATCCTTTTCAAGTCTTTCTTCTTGTGCCATTTCTTGTGCCCACCCTTATGTTTGGGTTCCTTGGTAGACTCAGGTTGCTTATTACGTTCATTAGAAGACTTCGAACGATCTTTACGTTTCTTTCCCCCATGTGAGGAACTAGCAACCACGTGCACTTCTGCACTTGGCTTGGCAGCCGCAAGCCGCTCTTCCTCTAATTCGAGGTGCTTGGAAACGTCGTTGAAGGTCTTGATGCTCTCATTGTGAGTGAGATGCATCTTCATTTGATCCCACCCATTTGGTAGGGAACGTATGACTGCTTGGATTTGTTGCTCATCAGTGAGCACATGACCTGCGTCCTTTAACTCCGAGATAAGGTTCGCCATATGTCGCAGATGTTTCCCCATGGAATGATCTGGACGTTTCTTATATGTATCGAACTTTATAGTTAAGGCGCGAAGTTTGGACACCGATGTGCCACCGAACTTCTCCTCTAGCTTGGACCATATGTCCATGGCTAGGTCATGTTCTCGGAAGATGTGCATTATGTCATCAGCCATACTGCTTAATAACGTAATGCGCGCTATCTTATTCTTCCGAGACCAAGCATCAAAAGCTTCCTTGTCTCTTCGGTGTTGGGCCGTAGTGCCCAACTCGGGTTCAATCATTACGTTCTTTAGAGTTTCGAGCACTTCTTGCTCCTCTAAAACGTATTGTATCTTAATGGACCAAAGTTTGTAATTATCGCCGTTGAGTTTTTCACCTTTGTTTAACTCAGCGACGATATTCTTTGAAGCGGAAGACATTTTACTTTTAAAATGCTGCAAAAGACACAAAACCGAAGGTTCGATCAAAAAACATTGCATAAAAAATTCTCAAAATATAACTCCCACTTGAAATGATAATAGAATATCCCATTTGGATAGTTCTAAAATTCAAATCCCACTTGGAATTATATTATATTTGATAAGTTACTTTCGAAAAATATTGAAGGTGTTGTTCTAGAATCGAAAAGGTCTCTATGATTCCAATCACCATCTAGAACAACTTTCAATATTCCCCCATCACTTATCAAACAATAGTACTCTTATAGTACTAGCAGCGGAAAATAAGTATTTGATAAGTTACTTTCGAAAAATATTGAAGATGTTACTCTAGAATCGGAAAGGTCACTATGTTTCCAATCACCATCTAGAGTAACTTTCAATATTTCTCCCTCACTTTATCAAATGTTAGTACTCTTATAGTACTTAGCAGCGGAAAAGCGTTTTTGAAAACGTATTTTTCAAAACGAATATAAAATACATTGGCTAATCTCCGTAGAGTAGAGCACAACGTCATAAGTTCATTGGCTAATCTCCGTAGAGTAGAGCACAATGACATGGCTAATCTCGCATGAAGTAGAGCATTACGGCTAATCTTCAAGGAGTAGAGCACAATTTCATAAGTACATTGGCTAATCTCCGAAGAGTAGAGCACAATGACTTGGCTAATCTCGCATGAAGTAGAGCATTATGGCTAATCTTCAAGGAGTAGAGCCCAATGAAAACTTCATTAAAACGTTAGTCCCGTATGAACTATTCGGCACTGTAGTTAGCCCCGTATGGACTAATCTACACATTCGAGTTTGACCAAGGCCATTTGTTACCCCGTATGGGTCATCTGGCAAGTTTACAATCGACCCAGACCATTTGTCGGATTGGTCGACCAAAAACACAAAATTGGTCGACCAATTTTCGAATTCAACTTCTTCCCGGTCAGGGCCTCTGCCCTGACCCGGGCTTGGCCAAAGGCCGGCCAGGGCCTCTGCCCTGGCCGGCCAGGGGGCCTGGCCCCCTCGGCCAGGGCCGGCCAGGCCCTGGCCTCTGCCAGGGCCGGCCGGCCAGGCCCTGGCCACTGCCAGGGCCTACCGGCCAGGCCACTGGCCGGGGCCAGGGCTCCTGCCCTGGCCTCGGCCAGGCCCTGGCCTGAGGCCAGGGCGCCGGCCCTGGCCTCTGCCAGGGCCGGCAGGCCGCTGGCCGGGGCCAGGGCTCCTGCCCTGGCCTCGGCCAGGCCCTGGCCTGAGGCCAGGGCGCCGGCCCTGGCCTCTGCCAGGGCCGGCCTGGCCCTGGCAGTGGCCAGGGCGCCGGCCCTGGCCTCTGCCATGGCCGGCCTGGCCCTGGCAGTGGCCAGGGCGCCGGCCCTGGCCTCTGCCAGGGCCGGCAGGCCGGCCAGGGCCGGCAGGCCCTTGGCCAAGGCCGGCCACTGCCGGCCCGGCCTTGGCCGGCCACTGCCGGCCTGGCCATGGCCGGCCATGGTCAAGGCCTTTCGGCGTTGGCCGGCCATGGCCCCTTTGGCCATGGCCGGCCACCCCCTTTGAATGGGGTTGCCGCACTTTCTTCTCCCCCTTGATGGGGTGGTCGCCGGTGGTTATTGGCCGTAGCCAACCCCCTCCGCATGAGGAGAGGGGGTGCATGGCCTTCATGGCCCATTTGGCCATGGTGCACATGCACCAAATTTTCCTCTTACCCGATGGAAATAACTTCCATCATCTTCCTCGATGAAGCACCCGTTCGTCGATGAAGCACCCGTTCGTCGAGAATTTAGTTATTTTCTAATGGCCGTGTGCCAAAAATGAATAACTTACTACGTGAACGGTCGGTTCTTCCCGTCACGGAGAGTTCCTACCATATCCATAATGATAGGAGACCCTAACGTGAAAAGAACAACCGCTGCGTTCTCTTCGTCACGAAGCGTTCCTACTATATCCGTAATAGTAGGAGACCCATTCGTGAAAAAGACAACGACTCGTTCGTAGTTTCGACGGGGCGATGGTTTGACCGGGGCGAACCCATATGGCTCTGATACCAATGAAGGATCCTGTACAAAACAGAGTTAGGATCGATAACATGAAGTTTAGACTTACGCTTGCGTACGCGGCACGGTAGTCTACGAACTTCGCCTTCGGATTCGCCACGACGGATCGAGTCTACTCACGAACGGAGTAAGGCTACTAATCCCACAATCTAAATCTCTATTTTAGATTAAGAACTTGGATGGAGGGAGAGGAAATATTTCTGCAGAGCTTCGCTATGAAGAAGATGCATGCATGAATTTCATGCAAAAATGTGTAAGGAAAATGGCTACCCTTGGGTCTTATTTATAGCCCCCAAGGTAGTTATTTTAGGGTAAGTTGTTCCTTTGGAACAACTTAATTAAGGTGTACCATGATACATGGCACATTATAAGCTTAAGTTGTACCATATGCATGGTACAACATAAGCTTAAGATATTCCCCCTTTATTAGCCATATGTCGCATGCACTTATGCATATATAATGCGACTTTCCCGCTCATACAGAGATCCTCTCCGCAAGGGAACAGATTCCCTTTGCACATGACTTAGTGTGCGCGACGTTCGAGGTCCGTATTCCCTCGTACATCCCCCACAAGGGTGTACAAACGTCTTCCATATCCAACAACTTCTCCTCTAGCTTGGACCATATGTCCATGGCTAGGTCATGCTCTCGGAAGATGCGCATTATGTCATCGGCCATACTGGACAATAACGTAATGCGAGCTATCTTGTTCTTCCGAGACCAAGCATCAAAAGCTTCCTTGTCTCGTCTGTGTTGGGTCGTAGTGCCCAACTCGGGTTCAATCATCTTGTTCTTTAGAGTTTCGAGCACGTCTTGCTCCTCTAGAACGTATTGTATCTTGATGGACCATAGTTTGTAATTATCGCCGTTGAGTTTTTCACCTCTGTTTAACTCAGCGACGATGTTCTTTGAAGCGGAAGACATTTTAACTTTAAAATGCTGCAAAAGACACAAAACCGAAGGTTCGATCAAAAATCATTGCATAAAATTCTTATATATAGACATCACTCCCACTTGGAATATCCCACTTGGAATGATATTATTACATTTGATAAGTTACTTTCGAAAAATATTGAAGATGTTGCTCTAGAATCGGAAAGGTCTCTACGATTCCAATCACCATCTAGAACAACTTTCAATATTTCTCCCTCACTTATCAAACGATAGTACTCTTATAGTACTTCGCAACGGAAAAGCGTTTTTGAAAACGTATTTTTCAAAAGCAAATGCGATATTTCAACTTAGTACCCTTATGATACTAGTGAAATATACGGCAATCCCTGGCCATTGCCGGGATTGAGCCGTAGCCGTGCCAAGGCCGAATCCCCCTTGAGGGAATTTTTCTGCAAGCCTCCATCGTCGGCTCCCGTATGGATCCATGCGCTCCCCCCCATACAGGAGGATTTTGCCGCAGACGACTGCCGTCGGCCCCGTATGGGCTGGCCATGCATGTCCCATTCATGCAAGCCCCCCCAAATACAGGGTCAACAGGGGCTCGGCACTGGCCTAGACCGGGGCTGGCAGTGGCCTGGCGCCGGCCTCGACCAGGGCCGACAGTGGCCCTGGGCAGGCCTCGGCCTGGCCCTGGCAGAGGCCAGGGCCAGCCAGGGCACCGGCCCTGGCCTCTGCCAGGGCCGGCCAGGCCCCTGGCCTGGCCCTCGCCCCCGGCCAGGGGCCAGGGCCGGCCAGGCCCTGGCCTGAGGCCAGGGCGCCGGCCCTGGCCCCCGGCCAGGGCCGGCCAGAGCCGGCCTGGCCATGGCCGGCCTTGGCCCCTTGGCCATGGCTGGCCTTGGCCCATATGGCCATGGCCGACCTCCCCCTTGCATGGGGTTGGCCGCACACCCCCCACCGGAGGGGTGGCCGAGGAAGTTATTGGCCGTAGCCAACCCCTCCGCATGGGGAGGGGGGATGCATTGCCTCCATAGCCCATATGGCCATGGCGATCATGCACCAAAAATGTCATCTTCTTCGTTGAGAATAACCACCATCGTCTTCTCCGATGAAGCACCCGTTCGTCGAGAAAACGGTTTTGCTTCAATGGCCATGTGCCAAAAAATTAAGAGAACGCGTTTTCAAGGCCGCAAACTTCACCCTCTACATGAAGAGAGTTCACATTCTCAATTGAATAGAGACTCAGCATCCATGAGGAGCGCGAGTTTGGCGAGATGAACGGTAAGTTCTTCCCGTCACGGAGAGTTCCTGCCATATCCGTAATGGCAGAAGACCCTAACGTGAAAAGAACAACTATTGTGAGACTCTCCGTCATGATGCGTTCCTACCATATCCATAATGGAAGGAGACTCATTCATGAAAGAGACAACGCCGCGTTCATCGGTGAGACTGGGGCGAACCCGTATGGCTCCGATACCAATGTAAGATCCTGTCAAAACTATGACGTTAGGATCGAATAATAAAGTAGAGACTTACGCTTGCGTACGCGACACCGTAATCTCGGAACTTCGCCCTCAGATTCGCCACAACGGTCAGTACTTCGTCACGAAGGATCGAAGCAGAGTTTCACCGCCTAAATCTCTATTTAGAAGAGGATTTTAATGGAAGGGAGAAGAAGAACACAAGTTTCCTTATGCAAACTTATGGCATGTTTAGATTAGTGTAAAAGGCATACCCTTGGGTCCTATTTATAGGCTTTAGGGGTAGTTATTGTAGGAAATAACCATTTATAAGCTTATTAGCCTATATTAGCCCTTTTACTTATCCTCTTCTTCATTCACTTATCGAGTGCCTTTATGCACTTATAAAGTGACTTTTTCCACTTATCGAGTGGTCCTTTTCACACAAGAAAAGGTTCCCTTCGCGCACGCTTTCGTGCACGCGACATCTGAGGTCCGTATACCCTCATACATCCCCTCATGGGTGTATTCCTGTCGTCCATATCCAACATAAACTGCCCAAAAACAATTCTGATTCTACAAACTGAGCTCTCCAGCTATAGTGCCACTAATGCCTACAAATATCAGCAGAAATTCAACCCTAACAAAGGGTATTTAATTAATGACGCAATAACCATAGTGCAAAGGGGGTGTCGGTGGGATTTATTCAAAAATAAAATGGTAATTATATGAACACCTCCCTGAACTATTATCAATATGTCACTAAATACCCTAGAACTATGATATTAATGTCATGAATGAGGGAGGCATTTGGCCTCCCCTCCTTCATTACCCACTTCATTGGTCCCCATTACTATGAGCAATGGGTACCCTTGGTCTCCTTGAGGCCCTCCATCTCCCCTCAGTAGATGAATATATAGAGAACCATGGCCTAGTGCCATGGTTACTCATTCTTTTGCTAAGAAAGCTTCTCTCTCTCTCTCTCTCTCTCTCTCTCTCTCTCTCTCTCTCTCTCTCGAGTCCTATTACCTTCTAACACATTATCAGCCCATGTTCTTCCTTGAGCAAAAATCCAAGCCTAAAATCCCCACCAAATTGATCCCCTACGCGCAAGGAATCTTTGGTTGCTGTAGTGATTCGTTGGAGCGTTGCGGCATTCTCGAAGTTTTTGGGAGCTCGGATTTTTATTTCTACGGATTTTTTTTTCTACGGTCGTCCCTAGATCATCGATCTAGAGGTATACTTCTTATTCCCGTAGATAAACAATTTATATTTTAGCCATGATTTTTTACAACCTCTTTTTGGCTTGTTTAAAATCTGCTAAATACAATAGCTTGCCTTGATAAAATACAATGAAAATAAAATTAAAAAAAATTTCAGCCTCCCCCCAGAAGGGGGGAACCTCTTCCGACGACCGCCCTAACCCCCCCGGGGGGGGCCTTTCATCGCCCCCCCCACCGACGGGGGGGTTCTCTGGCAGCGCCCCCCCCCACGGGGGGGGGGGGGGGGGGGGGGGGCGATCGATGCCCCCCCCCCCGTCGGGTGGGGTTCTCTCTGGCAGCGCCCCCCTCCCGTCGGGGGGTTCTCTGGCAGCGCCCCCCCCCCCCGTCGGGGGGGAGGCGATCGATGCCCCCCCCCCCCTCCGTCGGGTGGGGTTCTCTCTGGCAGCGCCCCCCTCCCGTCGGGGGGTTCTCTGGCAGCGCCCCCCCTCCCCCGTCAGGGGGGAGGCGATCGATGCCCCCCCCCCCCCCCCCGTCGGGTGGGGTTCTCTCTGGCAGCGCCCCCCGTCGGTGGGGCCCGATCGGTGGCGCCCCCCAGCGGGGGGTCTTCTCTGTCAGCGCCCCCCGACGGGGGGATCATTCTCCACCTCCTCCCCCCAGCAGGGGGGGCTCTTCTCTGTCGCCTCCCCCCCATGCGGGGCGGCAGGGGGGTCTTTTTCTCTGGCTGATGCGTGGGGAGATTTCTGGCCACCGACAATGACCAAAAACAGTAACTGATGGGGTAGAATTTGAGGGGACAGACTTAGGGTTTTTGGGATTATTGGTATTCCCTAACCCAAAAGTAGGCTTAATTTAATTAAAATTGATTTTTTTTGCTGTTGAGCCTGCAGCCCATTTGTGCCTACCAATAACTTAATAAATTCTTTGGGCCTGCAGCCCCAATTACTTAACGGTTATTATTCTTGCCAACTAAATAATGGCTTGAAGCCAATTACTTAAAAGGACTCTCCTCTATGTAAAATCACAATTAATTTATATATTCCATGTTGAACAATTTATTTAAACATTGCTCTTGCAAATTATTATCTATGGTTTACTAGGATTCTATTTTTCAAAATATAACTATCTTAAAGATCCTGAGACCGCTCTGCCGTTAGTCAACTAACCTAACGGTGTATGACGTTTCCACGTGGTCTACGAGATAATTATATTTTCTAGTTTCCTTTACCATATGTTATGCTTAAGATATATGCGTGGTTGTTTATTTTTATGCTTGTAGCATATTTAGAACTGCGTGGATGTTTAAATAAGTAAAAATGTGTTTTTCGGGATCGGCCATTGTATACCTATTTACATTCCTTGCACTTTTATTTTCTTTTAAGAGAATTTGTAAGTGAGGAAATTTGTATAAAAAGTCAAAGCTCGGTGCAACAGCATATGAAGACGAAGATATTGGGACCCACTTTGGGTTTCCGAAGTTGTATTTTTCTTTTCTTTTATGGACTGTAAACGAACTTTGGACTGTGTACTTTTTTTGGGTATCTGGCCAATCCCCGCATTTTTACTTGTTTATTTCTTTATGCATGAATTTTGAATTTTAATTAATTCATGCTTATTTTAAATTGCGTAGATAAATGGCAAAATTGGAAAGCGTCGATTTCGAAGTCCTTGACTCTGCAGGGATGAATTACCTGAGTTGGCGAGTGGACCTGAAGTTCCACTTGCGTTTGATGGCCCTCCTTGGGTCCATTTTGGCTCCTTCCTCGGCCCCAGCAGCGGCCGAAGCTTTTGCTACATCTAGCAGCAGCCCTCCAACCACTGTATCCGATGTAGATAAGATGAAAGCCATAATCTACATTAGGAAACATATAGATCAGACCTTAAAGGCCGAATACTTAACGGTTGAGGACCCAAAGGACCTGTGGACAGCGCTGGAAGCTCGGTATAAACATCAAATTGATGTTATATTACCGCGTGCCAGTTATGAGTGGGAAAACCTCAGACTTCAGGACTATAAGTCCGTCGCTGAGTATAATTCTGCACTTCATAACATCACCTCACGCCTGAAGTTGTGCCGTGAAGAAGTGACAGAACAGTGCATGTTGGAAAAGACATTTACCTCGTTTCACGAGAAAGATGCAATCCTCATGCAGCAGTATCATGAATGCAATTTCACGAAATTCTCCGATCTGATCTCATGAATACTTAGGGCAGAGCAGAATCGAGACTTACTGCTTTCAACTCATAACTTACGTCCAGCTGGCACTGCCCCTCTCCCTGAAGCCCACCACGTTTCTCCCCAGAAGTGGAAAAACAAGAGGAATGCAAAAAACACTAAAGGGAAAGCTGTAATGAAGCAACCAAGAGGTGCAGCTCCCCAGACAAACAAAAACAATAAGGAAAAAAGAAACTTCACTTGGAAGCGAAAGAACACCGAGCAAGTGTCACTTCCAAAGAAGAACTGGGAGGATAAATGCCATAGATGCGGCATGACTGGCCATTGGTCCAGAAACTGCCGCACTCCCCGCCACCTACAAGATCTATACCAGGCGAGCCAGAAGTCTCTACCTGAAACAAACTTGGCGGCTGTGCAGCCGCCAACAGTCTTTACTGCAAAAGACTTCGAGAACGACGACCTGCTCGATTGAGCATCATCCTTTATCTATGCATTTAGAATTCGATGTATCTTCATCTTTTATTTGCTTTAGTAAGAACTTTTATTATCGAATGTTGTCTCCATTTTCGCTCAAATAAAATTTCGTTTTTGCTTATATAGATGATGTCTCAGTGCCTAGTGGACAGTGCCTCGACGCACACAATCCTTCGCGATCATTGCTATTTTAATAGCGTAAACAAATATGACGGTCATGTTATCACAATTTCAGGACTGTCCCAAATAATCGAAGGAACTGGTGAAGCAATTATATTGCTCCCAAATAACACAAGACTTCAAATAAATAATGCATTATTCTCTCCTAAATCAAATAGGAATCTCGTAAGTTTCAAGGATTTCCGTTTAAACGGATATCACTTAGAGACAAGAGATGAAAATAAGGTTGAATATCTGATTGTAACTCGTCATAAAGATGACCAGAAGATCATCTGCGAGCGATTCAAGGGACTCCCGTCGGGTCTCTACCAAACATACATTCAACCAATAGAAGCCAATATGATTGAGCACCAGACGTGCCAATCACTGCCAGAGTTCCAACTCTAGCACAATAGACTTGGTCACCCTGGAACAGCAATCATGCGACGCATCATTACTGAATCCCGTGGACACAAATTGAAGAACCTGAAGATTCTTCAAAAGGGTGAATTTTCATGTCTCCTTTGTTTCAAGGGAAAACTTATAAAGAGACCATCCCTCCTGAAGGTGAGATTAGAGTCTCCTAGTTTCCTTGAGAGAATTCATGGTGACATTTGCGGGCCTATTCAACCCGCAAGTGGCCCATTTCGGTACTTCATGGTACTGAATGATGCATCAACCAAATGGTCTTATGTGTGCCTCTTGTCCACCCGCAACCTAGCTTTTCCAAAGCTATTGGCACAAATAATAAGGTTGCCTGCTCATTTCCCCGATAACCATATCAAGAAACTACGTCTTGATAATGCGGAAGAATTTACTTCACAAGTCTTCGAAGACTATTGCCGGGCAACGGGTATTGAAGTTGAACATCATGTAGCACATGTTCACACCCAAAACGGATTAGCTGAGTCCCTTATAAAGAGACTCCAATGGATTGCATGTCCATTGCTTATGCAATCCCAGTTGCCTGTGGATGCTTGGGGGCATGCTATTTTACATGCCGCATCACTTATTAGGATAAGACCCTCTGGAGGTCATACTTTATCCCCGATGCAACTAGCATATGGTGCACCTCCGGATATCTCTCATTTGAGAGTGTTTGGTTGTGCGGTATATGTCCCAATAGCACCACCTCAGAGGACCAAAATGGGTCCTCAGCGTCGTCTAGGTATATATATTGGGTTTGATTCGCCCTCTATTATCAGATACATTGAACCCCTGACGGGTGACGCATTCAAGGCACGTTTTGCTGACTGTGAATTTAATGAGAAAATTTTTCCTAAACTGGGCACACAGTCTAAGAAGCCAGAAGCTTCTGAGACCATTAGTTGGGACCAGAAGTCTTTGTCCCTATATGTGGTGGATCCTGTCGCGCGATGATGGAGGATCGAAAGAGAACTTGCGTTAGCGTACGCTGCGTTGTAGTCTCTGACCTTTGCCCTTGGATTCGCCACAACGGTCGGTACTTCGTCACAGAGGATCGAAGCAGCATTTCCACCGTCTAAATCTCTATTTTGAAGAAGAACTAAATGGAAGGGAGAAGAGGAAAAGGTTTACCTTATGCAAACTTATGGCATAAAGGATTAGCCTTAAAAGCCTTACTCTTGGGTCCTATTTATAGGCCTAAGGGGAAGTTATTGTAGGAAATAACCATATATAAGCTTATTAGCCTATATTAGCACATTTCCTTATCCTCTTCATTATGCACTTATCAAGTGCCTTTATGCACTTATAAAGTGACTTTTTCCACTTATCGAGTGGTCCTTTTCACACATGAAAAGGTTCCCTTCACACATGCTTTCATGCACGCGACATCCGAGGTCCGTATACCCTCATACATCCCCTCATGGGTGTATTCCTGTCGTCCATATCCAGCATCTCCCACTCACACTTGAGGGGATTGTAAGGAAACATCTTTTCCTTAAGTTCTTCAATTTATCATACCGAGAAATAGACCGTGTGACCGTCATGTGCATAGAGTCCGCTGTTGTGCACTTGTTAGAGATACACAACACTCTTTGGGGTGCAAAGTTGAGTAGATCAACGCATGTTTTTACCCTAGATTATTTCTTCACATTTCTTATACTTTATATTCAACAATTGAATCACATCTGGATTACAATTGGCTGGCCAGCTTTGAATCTCTAAAGTCCAAATGTGAATATAAAATTAATCTTCCTCTTCTTGCGATCCTTTCGATCTTGACTTGACTCGCTTTTCTAACATGCCCCGCCGGACCGAATTGATCATAGTCCATAAGCAACATGCTAAGATAGCGATCACCCAGTCAAATCTAAAGGAACCAATTAGAGTCCATAAGGGTAAGTAGTTAAGACCCATGTGGTCTTTGGGTCTCACATAATAGTAAACACAATTACTATTCTAACCCAATGGTCAAATGCATACGTAGTATGAATACGTATTACAACATCACTCCTTTCCCAGGGAGCGTATGTCTTAATGATGTTGTAAGGATGATGGTCAGACACCACAATGTCTGACTTTGAGTCCCTTTTACTACTCATTGATTTCCTGGACCCACATCCCGCATAAGACAGATAAGATTAAAAAATCTTCTTAGATCTTTTGCAAGCATCCATATGATGCAGATCTTTCATACGACCATTTTGTTTAAGTCATGACTCTAAATCATCCGTCTGATGATTTTGACTTTAAACAGGTCTCATCTTTATCTTATCCGTCTGATAGAATAAAGGTGGTTCCTCATGTGAGAGAGCCAACCACAATCTATCCGACATACTAAAAAATCCAGCTGAGATTTAAAAGAAATGTACACAAAAATTTTCAATAAACTCATATGCAATGTTAAAAAAGAACTTATTCTTTTATTAAATTTGATCTTTTATAGACATGGGAATATACATTGATACAACTCAGCTCTTACGCAATCCTTGAGATGATAAGTGTATGTAAAACACATCTCTGGGGATCGCCTTCGTAAGCGGATCCGCTATCATCTCATGCGTAGATATGTATCTTATGTTTTACCTTCTTATTCTTATCATAGTCTTTTGCAAAATTATCCTCTTAACCGCTTTCCAGTGTGTTTGCCCTGGATTGGATTGGTAACGACTTACCATTCCAATGGCAAAAACAGATGTCAGGTCTTGTACACATCATAGCGTACATAAGACTACCAACTACACTGGAATATGAAACTTTTTCCATAATTTCCTTTTCCCTTTGGTTCTTAGGACACATCTTCAGACATAAATTATCGCATTTGCTTATTGGAGTATCAATGGACTTACAGTCCTGCATATTAAAACGTTCTAGAACCTTCTTTATATAAGTCTCTTGTGAAAGAGAAAGAAGTTTCTTCGAACGATTCCTTGAAATCTTAACTCCAAGGATATATGCGGCTTCTTCCATGTCTTTCATCTCAAATACTGATGAAAGCCAAGCCTTGATATCAATCACAAAGCCCTTGTCATTTCCAGCTATTAAAATGTCATCTACATATAGAGACATAATAACATATTTGCTTTTGATCTTTTTGATATATACACAGTTATCTTCATCAAGCATGGTAAAACCATTTGATAAGACAACTTCTTGAAATCGTATATATCACTGCCTCGAGGATTGTTTAAGACCATATATGGACTTACGAAGTTTACAAACCTTATGTTCGTTTCCTTCTTTTACAAACCCTGTTGGTTGTTCCATATAGATCTCCTCGTCCAATTCTCCATTGAGAAAGGCAGTCTTTACATCCATTTGATGTAACTCGAGGTCTAAGCAAGCTACCAAATCCAGAATCAAGCGAATCGAGGTAAAACGAACAACAGGTGAGAAGGTCTCTTCGTAGTCTATCCCTTCCTGTTGCGTAAAACCTTTCGCGACAAGGCGAGCTTTATATCTGTCTATAGAGCCATCAGCCTTATGCTTGATCTTGAGAACCCATTTGTTCCCAATAGCTCTACGTCCTTTGGGTAAGTTAACCAAGTCCCAGACTCGGTTAATTTTCATGGATTCTAATTCCTCCCTTATCGCTTCCATTCATTTGTCTTTTGTAGGGCAAGATACGGCCTGTTTGAAAGTAGCAGGCTCGTCATCTTCTTGTAGTAAAGTCATAAAGGTTTGTGTGAATTCATCCTCAAATCTTAGAGGAGCTAACCTTGTACGACTACTACGTCGCATTTGAGATTCTTCAAGTCCTTGTTGACTCGAATTTAGATCAATTCTAATATCACTCCCACTTGGAATGTGATTAGAATTGCTACTCGAATTTGGATCAATTCTAATATCACTCCCACTTGGAATGTGATTAGAATTGCTCCCACTTGGATCATTATCCCATATGGAATAGGATTCACATCATTCGTATCATCCATTGGTGAAGGTTGAAAAGTATTTTCGTCTTCACCAAGAATTCTCCCACTCGAATGAGGTAATCCTTCTTGATCATAAATCTCAAATAGAGATAAGTCCAGACTTATCTCGCCCTGTCTTGGAAACTCGTTTTCCAAGAAAGTGACATCCCTCGACTCAAATTCAATTAGACCTCCATTGTCTTCCTGACCAACGAAAACATATCCGTTGGAGTTTTCTGTGTATCGTATAAAGATACATTTCCTTCCCCGTGGCCCAAGTTTGCCATACTTATGGGAGGAAATATGTGCATAGGATGCACACCCCCAAGGTTTCAAAATGCTTAAGTCAGGAGACCTTTGGTTCCACAACTCGTAAGGAGTGGAGCTAACTGATTTCGAGGGTACGCGGTTCAAGATGAAAGCAGCCGTCAATAATGCATCACCCCAAAAGGTGATTGGCAAGTTAGCTTGCGCCATCATTGAACGGATCATTTCCATTAAAGTCATATTCCTCCTTTCAGCAACACCATTTTGTTGAGGAGTATAAGGAATAGTTACCTGATGAACTATGCCCTTTTCATCACAAAGTTCCTTAAAACTTGCTGATTGATATTCACCGCCTCTATCGGTTCACAAGACCTTAATCTTGCGATCTAATTGATTTTCCACTAAACTCATATAGTTTTTAAAGCAGGTTAATGCTTCACTTTTGTGGGATATCAAATAGATATGTCCGAATCGGGTGAATTCATCAATAAAAGTGATGAAGTAGGACTTCCCACGTCTTATCTTGACATTCATCAGACCACATATGTCCGAATGGATAAGCTACAATGGAACCTCGGCCCTTGTGCCGGTTCCAAATGGCTTACGACAAGATTTCCCTACAAGGCAATGTTCGCAAGTCGACATTTCGACCTTTGAAACATTGGATAGAAGGCCACGTTTGGCAAGTCTATCCACTCGTGTTCGTCCAATGTGACCAAGCCTTGCGTGTCAACAAATTACATCAGATTCTTAAATCGAAGAATTTGTAACAAGGAAATTTTCATTAAAATTTGAGGAATCATACATAGTATTCAATACAATGAATCCCTTAAAAACATACCCAGAACCAATTAAAGAATTATTACAAGATAGGTCCACATTACAATTATGAAAGAACCAACTATAACCAAGACCCATTAATACAACCACAGATATAATATTCCTTCGAATATCTGGAGCGAAGAGGACATCATGAAGTAAGATAGTGCGGCCGTTGTCCAAGACGAGCTTGCACGTCCCAACGCCTTTCACTTCAACACATGTGTTGTTTCCTACATATATCCACTTCGTTCCTTGGGGTATCTGATGATACTCCACGAAGGACCGTCTGTCCCTTGCTATGTGGTCGGTGGCACCTGAATCAATTATCCAGAATGGATTAGATTCTACAAGAAATATTGAACTAGAAACACATATGTAACTAGCATTACAAGTTACCTTGTCACCTCCGTCCGTACAAGAACGGGCATAGTGACCTAACTTGTTGCACTTGAAGCACTTGATCATGTTCAAGTCTTTCTTCTTGTGCCATTTTTTGTTCCCACCTTTCTGTTTGGGTTTCTTGGTAGATACTGGTTACTTTTGCTGGTCATTAGAAAACTTCGAGTGATGTTTACGTTTCTTTCCCCCATGTGAGAAACTAGCAACCATGTGCACTTCTGTACTTGGCTTGGCAGCCGCAAGCCGCTCTTCCTCTAACTCGAGGTGCTTAGAAACATCACTGAAATTCTTGATGCTCTCATTATGAGTGAGATGCATCTTCATTTGTTTCCATTCGATTGGTAGGGAACGTATGACCACTTGGATTTGTTGCTCATCAGTGAGCACATGACCTGCATCCTTTAACTCTGAAATAAGATTCGCCATGTGTCATAGATGCATTCCCATGGAATGATCTCGACGCTTCTTGTACGAATCGAATCTTATAGTTAAAGAGCGAAGTTTGGACACCGAGGTGCCACCAAACTTCTCCTCTAGCTTGGACCATATGTCCATAGCTAGGTCATGTTCTCGGAAGATTCGCATTATGTCGTCTGCCATACTTGACAGCAACGTAATGCGAGCAATCTTGTTCTTCCGAGACCAAGCATCAAAAGCTTCCTTGTCTCTTCTGTGTTGGGTCGTAGTGTCTAACTCAGGTTCAATCATTATGTTCTTCAGAGTTTCAAGAACGTCTTGCTCCTCTAGAACATATTGTATCTTCATGGACCATAGTTTGTAATTATCACCGTTGAGTTTTTCACCTTTGTTTAACTAACCGACGATGTTCTTAGCAGCGGAAGACATTTCAGTTTTAAAATGCTGCAAAAGACATAAAATAAGTTTGATCAAAAACATTGCATAAAGTTTTCATTTGATAAGTTACTTTCGAAAAATATTGAAGATGTTGCTCTAGAATCTGAAAGGTCTCTACGATTCCAATCACCATCTAGAACAACTTTCAATATTTCCCCATCACTTTTTCAAACAATAGTACTCTTATAGTACTTGCAGCGGAAAAGCGTTTTTGAAAACATATTTTGAAAATGTATTTTGCAAACGTATTTTGCAGCAGGAGGTAGTGGCCTGCCCCGGCCATTGCCGGGGTCGAGCCGTGGCCGTGCCAAGGCCGGATTCCCCAAAGTAGACGGTTTTGCCGTATGCAACTGCCGCCGGTACCGTATGGGCCGGCCATGCAGGTGGCCGGGGCCGAAACCGACGGCACCGTAGGGCTCCTCGGCCTGGCCTGGCCCTGGCCGATACCAGGGCCGGCCTCTGCCCTGGCCCTGGCCTCGTCAGGGACGGCCAGGCCCTGGCAGAGGCCAGAGGGCCTCTGCCCTGGCCTCTGCCCTGGCCCTGGCCTCGTCAGGGCCGGCCAGGCCCTGGCAGAGGCCAGAGGGCCTCTGCCCTGGCCTCTGCCAGGGCCGGCCTTGGCCCTGGCCAATGCCAGGGCCGGCCATGGCCGGCCGGCCTCCCCTTCATGGAGTCCACCCCCCCTTCGGGGGGGTGTGCTTGGTTGTCATTGGCCGAAGCCAACCCCCTCGTCAATGGGGAGGGGGGTGCATAGCCTTCATGTCCCATATGGCCATGGTGCTCATGCACCAAAGAGAACTTCTTCTCCGATGAGAAGTTTTGTAACCGCCATCTTCTCCGATGAGACACCCGTTCATCGAGAAAGTAGTTATTCTTTAATGGCCGCGTGCCAAAAAAATAACATACCTTCACGACCGCAAACTTCACGCTCCACATGAAGATAGTTCACATTCCCTATTGAATGGAGACTCAACATCCATGAAGAGTGCGAGTTTGGCGAGATGAGCGGTCAGTTCTTCCCGTCACGGAGAGTTCTTGTCATATCCGTAATGAAAAAAGACCCTAACGTGAAACGAACAACTTTTGGCGTTCTCTCCGTCACGATGCGCACCTACCATATCCATAATGGAAGGAAACTCATTCGTGAAAGAGACAACGCGTCATTCATCGATGAGACCGGAGTGAACCCGTATGACTCTGATACCAATGTTGGATCCCGTCGCGCGATGATGGAGGATCGAAAGAGAACTTGCATTAGCGTACGCTGCGCTGTAGTCTCTGACCTTTGCCCTTGGATTCGCCACAACGGTCGGTACTTCGTCACAGAGGATCGAAGCAGCGTTTCCACCGTCTAAATCTCTATTTGGAAGAAGAACTAAATGGAAGGGAGAAGAGGAAAAGGTTTGCCTTATGCAAACTTATGGCATAAAGGATTAGCCTTAAAAGCCTTACCCTTGGGTCCTATTTATAGGCCTAAGGGGTAGTTATTGTAGGAAATAACCATATATAAGCTTATTAGCCTATATTAGCACATTTCCTTATCCTCTTCATTATGCAATTATCAAGTGCCTTTCTGCACTTATAAAGTGACTTTTTCCACTTATCGAGTGGTCCTTTTCACACATGAAAAGGTTCTCTTCGCACATGCTTTCATGCACACGACATCCGAGGTCCGTATACCCTCATACATCCCCTCATGGGTGTATACATGTCGTCCATATCCAACAATATGATCCGCGTACTAATCTGTGTGAAGATGAGATCCTGAAGATCCTTCACATCCAGAATACAGTACATCTTTTACCGGATAAGTTCACGGACAACCAGAAGATTGTCCGTTCACACGTCCATACTGCCAATACGCCAGCTAGGATTGACATCCCTATAGATGGATGCAATTCACCGGCAGCAGAATTGGCTGTACCTCAAATGAAAAGAGGATGCCCACCAGGTTCAAAAGATAAAGTTCCTCGAAAGAGGAAGACTCCTGGAGATACTAAGATTATCCCTCCACAGGATGCTGAGCTCAGACCAGCTACTTCTCCCCTCCTGATTTCCCCAGCAGAGGAAACAATAGGAGAAACATCATTAAATTTTGTACGTACTGGAGAAGTACTAGACAGAAATAGCATAGTCGTCGTCGACGATTTTGTGTTCGATATTGCCGTTCACGTCACTGAATATGACGATGACGTCGAACCACGATCTCTAGCGAATGTAAACGCAGAGATGATTGGCCAAAGTGGGACGAGGCAATAAGAGTAGAGCTGGACTCACTCTTGAAACGCAAAGTCTTTGGACCAGTAGTCCAAACACCAGTAGGTGTAAAGCCTGTGGGATATAAGTGGGTTTTCATAAGAAAAAGAGATGAAAATAATGTGATCGTTCGCTATAAGGCACGCCTTGTAGCCCAGGGATTTTCCCAAAGACCGGGGATTGATTACGAAGATACGTATTTCCCGGTCATGGATTCGATCACATTCCGATTTTTAATAAGCCTAACTTCTCTGGAAAGCCTAGAAATGCAGCTCATGGACGTTGTGACTGCATATCTATATGGCGATATAGATAAAAATATCTATATGAGACTTCCTGATGGGTTTAATCTACCCCCAGAGATGAAAGAGATACCTCGGGACGTATTCTCTGTAAGGATACATAGATCATTATATGGTCTAAAACAATCGGGCAAGATGTGGTATAACAGACTAAGTGATTTCCTTGCACAGCAAGGATTCACGAATAATGAAGTCTGCCCGTGTATCTTTATCAAAAGAACGGGAACAGGATTCGTCATCATAGCTGTATATGTAGATGACTTAAATCTCATAGGATCTCCTGCAGAGATCAATGAGATATCTGAAAGCCAAAAACATACTTTTGAAATGAAAGACCTAGGCAAAACAAAGTATTGTCTTGGCTTACAGATAGAACACCTAAGAGGTGGAATCCTATTACACCAATCTAATTATACAAAGAAACTTATACGCAAGTTTCATATGGATAAATGTCATCCTTTAGGTACTCCTATGGTCGTAAGATCACTAGATGTACATAAGGACCCCTTCCGGCCACTGGAAGAGTGGGAGGAGATACTGGGTCCTGAAGTACCCTACCTCAATGCCATTGGAGCACTTCTATATCTGGCTAACTGTACGCCTCCCGATATAGCGTTTACAGTTAATCTTCTAGCCAGACACAGTGCAGCGCCCACAAAGCACCACTGGAACGGAGTAAAGCATCTTCTGCGATATCTCCAAGGTTCCATTGATCTTGGACTTTACTACCAGAGAGGTGCCTCTCCCAAATTATTTGGTTATGCTGATGCAGGTTATCTCTCAGATCCGCACACGGTAAAATCCTAAACCGGTTTTGTTTTTACCTACGGAGGTACTGCTATCTCCTGGAGATCGGTGAAGCAAACCACAACAGCTACATCATCCAACCATTCAGAGCTCATTGAGATCCATGAAGCAAGCAGAGAGTGTTATTGGCTACGATCCGTCGTCCAACACATTCTTCAATCTACTGGCATGAAGACCGGTGATTTGGAGCCTACCGTCCTGTTTGAAGACAACGATGCATGCATTGCTCAACTTCAAAAGGGCTACATCAAGGGCGACAGGACGAAGCACATATCTCCCAAGTTTTTCTGGACACATGAGCTAAAGGAGGACAAGCAGATCGAAGTTCAGCAGATACAGTCCTGCAACAACTTAGCTGATCTTTTTACTAAGTCTTTGCCAAATGTACTTTTGTAAAGCTTGTAAAGAACATTGGTATGCGACAATTGAAAGACCTGCAAGCCTGAAGCTTGTACAGATCAGGGGGAGTAACCTGTGGGTTGCACTCTTTTTCCTTAAGCTGTTGGGTTTTCCCACTGGGTTTTCCACAGCTAAGGTTTTAACGAGGCAAACACACTTACTCTAGATCCAGAAGTATCCACCCATCTTTGCCTCAAATGCTGAGACCAAAGTGATGAATGGGTAAGGAGGAGTGTTATGAATGAGGGAGGCCTTTGGCCTCCCCTCCTTCATTACCCACTTCATTGGTCCCCATTACTATGAGCAATGGGGACCCTTGGTCTCCTTGAGGCCCTCCATCTTCCCTCATTAGATGAATATATAGAGAACCATGGCCTAGTGCCATGGTTACTCATTCTTTTGCTAAGAAAGCTTGTCTCTCTCTCTCTCTCTTGAGTCCTATTACCTTCTAACAATTAACAGATACTATCCCTAAAGTAGCTGATATTACCCATGTCATGGGCACTAACACACTCATATCCAACTATTGTTTCTGTTACTAAAATTTACCCTTTTGAATACATTACAAACGTCTACAAAAGAGTAATCAACGACAAAACATGAAAACACAATAACAGAGTACATATGGTAGTCCTCGGCACAACCCAAAATACATTGTCACGCCCCGCTTCCCAAAATGGACGGAGGCGAAGCGTGACAAGGCCCGCTTAGGCCAGAGCTGAGAAGCTCGGACCCAATAAGCGTCTGTAGAGGTACCATTTTAAACGATTTTCAGGTTCTTGCATTAATATAGTTCGAAACAACAGAAAGTACGGAAATGAAGATGCATTCATTAAATTAGAGATATAATATCCAACAAGTACAAAGTCTAAAAAGAAGCCTAAGCATGGCAACAAAACTATCTAAATTAAAACTGAAAGTAGTAACCTCTGAAAGTGGCGACTAAAAGACCTCAAGGTCTGATCCTCGTCAGGCACGAACTCTGGATCAACGTCCTCGACTCCACGTACTCCAGTAAGTCTGCCTCGTCCACGAACTCTGACGGAACACCTGACGTACAGCACCCAAGAGAAAGGAACTGTACATCAGGTAAAGTCTACAAGAAGGGTTAGACCAAACTGCAAGTGTACCGAACTTTTAAACAACGGTTTACTGGTTGATTAGCATGCTGAGGTTCTATTATGCAACAGTTTACTGGTTGATTAGCATGCTGTGGTTATGACAGAGTAACACAACAGGAAGTAACGTAGCAGGAAAGTAAACATGACAAGTAGTAGTCGTAACGTGTGCTACCGACTACGGGACTAACCTACAGGTGTCAAGACAAGACGGGACGTGACGGGACAGGACAGGACAAGACAAGTGAAACACGAAAGGGTTCACGCCTTACGGTTCGAGGGGGATCAGACCCTCTTGCCGTGCGCACGCTCAACCCAACCCCAAACCCAGGAACTCAGGACAAGATTTACGGGGATCATTTCCGCTAGGGAAACATCCAAAACGCCCGAAGGCTTTTTGTGTAACAGGGATCACTTTCACGGGGGAAAGCATCCGAAACGCCCGAAGGCTTTTAGTGTAACAGGGATCACTTCCGCTAGGAAAGCATCCGAAACGCCCGAAGGCTTTTTGGGTAACAGGGATCACTTCCGTTAGGAAAGCATCCGAAACACCCGAAGGCTTTTTGGGTAACAGGGATCACTTACGCTAGGAAAGCATCCGAAACGCCCGAAGGCTTTTTGTGTAATAGGACACGACATGACAAGTGTAGGGAGTTGTTATTCTAGGGTGTCCACACGCACGCACACACATGATAGCCATACGATATCAAAAGTTGTTGTTGTCAGGCTCAGACTTCGTCGTCAAGTCTGAGCCGTCAGGAGTCGTCCCGGACGCTATCATTTCACGTCTGGTTCTATTTGTTCACAGTTAACAATTCTAACCAACTAGGGCCTAAGCACGGCCAAAAGTTCAAGTGGATACACTTGCCTGAAACGGCGAGTGCGTCGTCCTCTCGAAGCGTCTCATCCAAGCGTCTCGTCCGCGGAAGTCCGTCTGAAATATCGCCACGGCGACGATGTCAGGTCGCGATTTCAATAAATCTTATTTAGGTTCGTTTCTAGGTTATCGGGACTACCCTATTTGTCAGTCACAAATTGGTGTTCTTGTTCAGCCTAAATCGACCACTACCCTATATGCACAGAAAATTTGTCTGATGGTCGATTTCTACGGTGAGCAGCGTTTTACTGATGCAGAAAAGTAAATTTAATTATAGTTGTCCAGTTTTAGTTTAGGGTTCAGTTTTGCTACGGTGTAGGTTTTGTTACGAGTTTAGGGCACTAACCCAGTTCGACGGTCGCATGTAAGCTTTGACGTCGGATCTGAAACAACGGATCGCGTCGCCTTCGCTCCGGTTCCTCGACTGCGAGTAGCGCAACAAGGAGGAAAATCGTCGGGGCCCAGACGGTAGCAATGAGGCGTACTTAATTTATCTGCATCGTGTATATTAAAATATCAAGCTAATGAATTCTACTGCTAATATCATCCCTAACTTATTTAGCCACACAATATACCAATTATTACTGCATCTATATAACAACTGTTGACACAATTAACATACCTATAACCAACTTAATATACAATAACCGTATTACACTGATTATTATATACCACTAACACATTAAACTGATTATTATATGGACTAATCTATCAATTTACATAGTTGAACTAACTTAATAACAAGTTACTGCTTATAATATATAACTAATATTTATAACGTACTGTAAAAAGGATGATAATGCTAAGGTTCACCTCACAAGCAGCTTCGTAGGTTCTTCGTTGTCGTTGCTCGTTGGATCGGTAATGATGATGGCAGAGGACATCGGCGGCTTCAACGTTGAGGTTACAGCGTGGG
Organism: Scilla litardierei; assembly: GCA_030789695.1. Taxonomy (NCBI): domain Eukaryota; kingdom Viridiplantae; phylum Streptophyta; class Magnoliopsida; order Asparagales; family Asparagaceae; genus Scilla; species Scilla litardierei. Next base: position 529,015,771 of record CM061142.1, read on the forward strand.
GAGGCGGAGGAGATCACGGGGGTCTGTCGTGCGGCGACTGGAGGCCACAGGCGGCTGCTGCGACGACTGTAGCTGCGCCCGCTGCTGCTGAGGCTACGGCTATGGTAGGCGGGGACCCACGGCGGCCTGAGGGTCAGAGGGGGCGACTGTGATGCTTGGCGTGGAGTGGTAGACGGCGGCGGTTAAGAGGCGTGAGAGGTGGCTGCCGGTGCCGGAGACGAGGGGAGAAGGGGGGCAGCAACGGCTACTCTGTTTCAAACAGGGGATTGGGGGAAAAACAGAGGAGCCGGCCATGGTGGGCTGTGCTGCGGTGGCTGGGGATGAAGGAGGCGGCAGCATGCTATCGCGGAGGGCGGCGCAGCGGAATCAGGCGGCGGGGCTGAGGAGTTGCGAGGGCGGCGTAGCGGTGCCTCGCCGTGGTCGGAGACGCGGCGGTCGAGAGCGAGGATCGGGGCGATCGGGGTCGCCGGTGAGAGGTGCGGCGGCGACACGATGGCGAGGGGGATCTGTTGCTACGGTGGCGCCGTGGATCACGGTGGCGGCACGATGGCGAGGTGCGATGGCGGGGGATCTGTTGCGGGCACTGCACCATTAGGGGAGAGAGAGAGATCGGAGTGAGAGAGAAAGGGGGGAAAATTGAAGGGGGGCGGCGGCTGCAAGCAAATTTGGGGTTAGGGTTTTGTTTTAGGGTTAAAGCTAGGGTTATTATATTATATAATAATATGGGTTTGCTAAATAGACCTATGTTAAGGGTTAGAAGGGAGAGGGGTATAGTGGTGGAGAGTGTACGGGTTGGGGTAAGTCTAGGGGAGATTAACGAAACAGATTAGGGAGGATCTTAAAACGATTTAAATGAAGGATTTAGCCAATTTGGCTATCAAATTTCGAAATTTGAATCTGACTGGGCAAATCAACGGTCGAGACTTCTCCGAGCGATATCTTTCAATCCGGGCGTCAGAAAAATAATCCAAAAATACCGGGACGATCGTGGAGACGAGACGCACAGATCTACGGAGCCTGATCGTGTGTGACGCCTACCGAGAATTTACGTAAAATTGGGAACGGCGTTTTGAGTCAAATGACTAAAACGCCCCTATCTTTCAAAATCGGTTTGCGAGAAAACAAGCCGTGAAAAGACGTTCCCAAAAATTACTATAAAATCCAACGCCCCAAAACAATCGCAACGGCATATCGCATCGCATATGCCGGAGCTCGGAAATAGCCAAATAAAATACGTGCACGATAAAACACGTGCGCGCAGAAAATACGAACAGTCGAAAAGCGGCCGTTACATTCTACCCACCTTAGAAATGATTCCGCCCTCGGAATCACTCATACTAAGACTAATTATAAAATCTATAAATACTTAAGCTTATCACTCCCATCTCTCATACCAGGATCTCTAATCCTATAACTTCAACATCGTTCCTCAAATAATCCATCATAATCCTTCTTTTCACTGGATAAAACCACGGCTAATCTCACATCCTAACACTCAACCATAGATCCATCACTACTGTTTAAATCTCCAACTCCAAATCCTCACAAAAGAATAATAATCATCTTCTCATCCCCTACCACTCCGCTATACATCATCGCTCAATAACATCTTTTAAATTTCTCAATCTTTTCCCAAAATTTATCAATTGCTAAAATAATTTCCGAGTCGATCACCAATCCAGGACAATAAAAAACTCTGTCTATCTTATAACACCTTTCACCAATCAACATTCGCCGTGTCCTCAATACATTCCGTGTCATATTTATCCGCCAAATAATCAAACTATCAAAATCACATCTCCTCCTACTTATTATGATTATTTTCAACCAATTTAAGTCCGAGTACCTAACCATCCATTCATCTTAGCACGTCGTGTTACTCCCAATGTCTTCTCTCGTCAACTCAACAATCAAGTCTCGAAGCTAATAAAAACTCTACTCAATCTCATGATCATCCTAACTCATACCATACTCTGTAGCCATCCCTATCTACCTTCCGTCTAAGCCTCAAATCTGATAGTTCTCATCTTCACGCATATAATCTCATCCGACCAGAATTTCCCATTGAGTCTGTCATACTTCGGTTTTATAATAAGTCTCGGACAGTCCATTCCTTTATTCTGAACGAAATCTATTCCAAAATCCTATTGTTCCAAAATCGGTTAATCATTGCTATAATAAATCTCATCTCACCCTGAGCCTATCCGCAAATAAAATCCTACAGCAATAATAGCTAGTCTCAAAACTATAACAACCATAACATAACATTTCTAAATGGAGAGAAAGAGAAGAGAAAAGAGAAACTTAAAACCAGTGACACATTTTTAAAAACATTTGGAAAAACGTGTGGAGGTGGTAATGGATGAGGGAGGATGAGTGATTTGTGATCTTGTGAGCTAGTCTCAAAACCTTAAAGATTTAGTTTAAAGGAAAACAAAGTTTTGATACAGTCACATACAGCCCAGATAAACTATTCATTAATATAAAGACTAGGTCTAAGGAACTGTCTGCTATGACACTATTCACATCATATGAATACCATCATTCAGACAACTTAAAGCATAACAGGGTTAACACAGAGCACTCATTCAAGACACAAGGGCAATCATCAGGATTCTAACGAATACACATTCATACAGGTCTACACACTCTATCTATACTCACACACCACAACGACATCACCTACCGAAGGGCCTACTCCTAAACTGAAGACAGCATGAACAACTTCAAGAACTAATGTCTAGACAAAAGAAGGAAAGAAAACTAAATCAAAAGCGGAACGAAATAAGATCGGAAAGAACGAGTTCAAATAAGACGGGGCAAGGAGATAATTGGTTGGATGGAACGAAAAATATTCTTCAAAATAATTAGATTGATGACGGGAGAATTACGTGAAAAATATGGTATCATATACTTTTATATATAAAAAATGTAGGAGGAAGTGAGCAGATGGTAGAATTTTAAAATTTTGGAAAAAGTAAGACGAAGGAAGGATGGGTAGGGTGGGAAACGATTGTTTTGCAAATGAAAATAAGTTTACACAAAGATTTTGAAATGTGGTCACGAGGAACATAGAACAGATATAATAATAATAATAAAATAATTGAAGTTCCCCCTAGTTTCGAAAATATTTTAAAAAGTACGTACGGTAAGTGGTTAGAAATAATTTTTTTTTAGAAAAGTAATGTATATATATTGAATTATAGAATTTGATAATAAGGTTTAAAACTGAATTACGAAAGATACCGATTTGAAAATAGACACGGGATAGTAAAATAATTTATTTTTTTTACGAGCAAGGAGGTTTTAAAATTAGCGAAAGAATTTTAACTTAACCGAAAAAGAAACTTTGAAATATATAATATATGGGTTTTCAAAGAAATTTAGCTGAGCGAAAAAAAACTTAATAATAAATTTCAAAAATATTTTTAGTGGAAGCAGAATCGGTCAAGGAAGGGATTCGAAGGATTGACGATAATCGTCAGGAAACGATCACGTGAATCGGGAGACAGGAAAAGATTTCAAGGAGAATATGTGTAGGATACGGATCGTGAAGAGCTACGATGGAATATTACGGTCGATAACACAAAAGTGTAATGATCAGAGGGACGCTAGAAGTCAGGGGTCCTAATTATCGGGTCGTCTAAAGATTAGGATAACTCAGCCCTAAGACTTCCGAATGAGCTAGACTATATTCAGGATCTAAAGGGAAGGTTCCTAAGAGAATCAAGGTTACGTTTTACTGGGCCCGACATCGATGAGCCCAAGCGAACGATTACAAGAAGGGCTCTAGAAATCTCACGGTTAGATTCAAGTGAGGGCTACTAAGATATCCTGAGACAAGGATGACTAAATCTTAACTAAGGCACCTGACTATCAATCTGGGTGTCTATCTAACTCTTCCTACCATATAGGACAAAGGAAACCTATATTTAGACTTGTACATGGATATTAAATGAATGTGGTACTCTTATTGTTCCGAACTTTTGCAAGACCTGCATGGGCCACCACTAAAACCTGTCACGCCCCGCTTCCTAAAATGGACGGAGGCGAAGCGTGACAAGGCCCGCTTAGGTCAGAGCTGAGAAGCTCGGACCCAATAAGCGTCTGTAGAGGTACCATTTTAAACGATTTTCAGGTTCTTGCATTAATATAGTTTGAAACAACAGAAAGTACGGAAATGAAGATGCATTCATTAAATTAGAGATATAATATCCAACAAGTACAAAGTCTAAAAAGAAGCCTAAGCGTGGCAACAAAACTATCTAAAAGAAAACTGAAAGTAGTAACCTCTGAAAGTGGCGACTAAATGACCTCAAGGTCTGATCCTCGTCAGGCACGAACTCTGGATCAACGTCCTCGGCTCCACGTACTCCAGTAAGTCTGCCTCGTCCACGAACACTGGCGGAACACCTGACGTACAACACCCAAGAGAAAGGAACTGTACGTCAGGTAAAGTCTATAAGAAGGGTTAGACCAAACTGCAAGTGTACCGAACTTTTAAACAACGGTTTACTGGTTGATTAGCATGCTGAGGTTCTATTACGCAACAGTTTACTGGTTGATTAGCATGCTGTGGTTATGACAGAGTAACACAACAGGAAGTAACGTAGCAGGAAAGTAAACAGGACAAGTAGTAGTCGTAGCGTGTGCTACCGACTACGGGACTAACCTACAGGTGTCAAGACAAGACAGGACGTGACGGGACAGGACAGGACAAGACAAGTGAAACACGAAAGGGTTCACACCTTACGGTTCGAGGGGGATCAGACCCTCTTGCCGTGCGCACGCTCAACCCAACCCCAAACCCAGGAACTCAGGACAAGATTTACGGGGATCATTTCCGCTAGGGAAACATCCGAAACGCCCGAAGGCTTTTTGTGTAACAGGGATCACTTTCGCGGGGGAAAGCATTCGAAACGCCCGAAGGCTTTTTGTGTAACAGGGATCACTTCCGCTAGGAAAGCATCCGAAACGCCCGAAGGCTTTTTGGGTAACAGGGATCACTTCCGTTAGGAAAGCATCCGAAACGCCCAAAGGCTTTTTGGGTAACAGGGATCACTTACGCTAGGAAAGCATCTGAAACGCCCGAAGGCTTTTTGTGTAACAGGACACGACATGACAAGTGTAGGGAGTTGTTATTCTAGGGTGTCCACACGCACGCACACACATGATAGCCATACGATATCAAAAGTTGTTGTTGTCAGGCTCAGACTTCGTCGTCAAGTCTGAGCCGTCAGGAGTCATCCCGGACGCTATCATTTCACGTCCGGTTCTATTTGTTCACAGTTAACAATTCTAACCAACTAGGGACTAAGCACGGCCAAAAGTTTAAGTGGATACACTTGCCTGAAACGGCTAGTGCGTCGTCCTCTCGAAGCGTCTCATCCAAGCGTCTCGTCCGCGGAAGTCCGTCTGAAATATCGCCACGGCGACGATGTCAGGTCGCGATTTCAATAAATCTTATTTAGGTTCGTTTCTAGGTTATCGGGACTACCCTATTTGTCAAAGTCACAAATTGGTGTTCTTGTTCAGCCTAAATCGACCACTACCCTATATGCACAGAAAATTTGTCCGATGGTCGATTTCTACGGTGAGCAGCGTTTTACTGATGCGGAAAAGTAAATTTAATTATAGTTGTCCAGTTTTAGTTTAGGGTTCAGTTTTGCTACGGTGTGGGTTTTGCTACGAGTTTAGGGCACTAACCCGGTTCGACGGTCGCGTGTAAGCTTTGACGTCGGATCTGAAACAACGGATCGCGTCGCCTTCGCTCCGGTTCCTCGACTGCGAGTAGCGCAACAAGGAGGAAAATCGTCGGGGCCCAGATGGTAGCAATGAGGCATACTTAATTTATCTGCATCGTGTATATTAAAATATCAAGCTAATGAATTCTACTGCTAATATCATCCCTAACTTATTCAGCCACACAATATACCAATTATTACTGCATCTATATAACAACTGTTGACACAATTAACATACCTATAACCAACTTAATATACAATAACCGTATTACACTGATTATTATATACCACTAACACATTAAACTGATTATTATATGGACTAATCTATCAATTTACATAGTTGAACTAACTTAATAACAAGTTACTGCTTATAATATATAACTAATATTTATAACGTACTGTAAAAAGGATGATAATGCTAAGGTTCACCTCACAAGCAGCTTCGTAGGTTCTTCGTTGCCGTTGCTCGTTGGATCGGCAATGATGATGGCGGAGGACATCGGCGGCTTCAACGTTGAGGTTACAGCGTGGGGAGGCGGAGGAGATCGCGGGGGTCTATCGTGCGGCGACTGGAGGCCACAGGCGACGGCTACGACGACTGCAGCTGCGCCCGCTGCTGCTGCGGCTACGGCTATGGTAGGCGGGGACCCACGGTGGCCTGAGGGTCAGAGGGGGCGGCGGTTGTGACGCTTGGCGTGGGGTGGTAGACGGCGGCGGTTAAGAGGCGTGAGAGGTGGCTGCCTGTGCCGGAGACGAGGGGAGAAGGGGGCAGCAACGGCTACTCTGTTTCAAACAGGGGATTGGGGGAAAACAGAGGAGGCGGCCACGGCAGGCGGTGCTGCGGTGGCTGGGGATGAAGGAGGCGGCGGCGTGCTGTCACGGAGGGCGGCGCAGTGGAATCAGGCGGCGGGGCTGAGGAGTTGCGATGGGGGCGCAGCGGTGCCTCGCCGTGGTCGGAGACGCGGCGGTCGAGAGCGGGGATCGGGGCGATCGGGGTCGCCGGTGAGAGGTGCGGCGGTGACACGATGGCGAGGGGGATCTGTTGCTACGGTGGCGTCGTGGATCGCGGTGGCGGCGCGATGGCGAGGTGCGATGGCGGGGGATCTGTTGCGGGCACTGCACCGTGAGGGGAGAGAGAGAGAGAGAGATCGGAGTGAGAGAGAAAGGGGGAAAATTGAAGGGGCGGCGGCTGCAAGCAAATTTGGGGTTAGGGTTTTGTTTTAGGGTTAAAGTTAGGGTTATTATATTATATAATACTATGGGTTTGCTAAATAGACCTATGTTAAGGGTTAGAAGGGAGAGGGGTATAGTGGTGGAGAGTGTACGGGTTGGGGTAAGTCTAGGGGAGATTAACGAAACAGATTAGGGAGGATCTTAAAACGATTTAAATGAAGGATTTAGCCAGATTTGGCTATCAAATTTTGAAATTTGAATCTGACTGGGCAAATCAACGGTCGAGACTTCTCCGAGCGATATCTTTCAATCTGGGCGTCAAAAAAATAATCCGAAAATACCGGGACGATCGTGGAGACGAGATGCACAGATCTACGGAGCCTGATTGTGTGTGAAGCCTACCGAGAATTTACGTAAAATTGGGAACGGCGTTTTGAGTCAAATGACTAAAACGCCCCTATCTTTCAAAATCGTTTTGCGAGAAAACGAGCCGTGAAAAGACGTTCCCAAAAATTACTATAAAATCCAACGCCCCAAAACGATCGCAACGGCATATCGCATCGCATATGCCGGAGCTCGGAAATAGCCAAATAAAATACGTGCACGATAAAACACGTGCGCGCAGAAAATACGGACAGTCGAAAAGCGGCCGTTACATACATACACGACCTCTGGAGCATTATTCGCCATAGGCAGCCCGCAAAGCAATTTAGAGTGATCATGGCATACAGATCGATACACTTGGGTAGAGCCGTGCAATTAGAATTTGGACCATGCATCGGCTTGCACGCTTCCTTGATGGACCACTCGAAACGGCTTTGCCTGCCTGCAAATGATGCTTGTTAAATTTGGGTCGGAACCCTTCCCTTTAGCAGCAGTCTACATTGATTTTTATGCTATGATCTACAGGCTAAAAGAAAATCAAGTAACCATGGCACAAATCAATACCAAATGGAAAGCTTTGTGGGGGCATCAGGCATGGCTGATACTGTGTTCTATTTTCCTATGTTTCAGTTTTTGGGTCCACCAACCTTATTTTCTGATGTGTATGTAATGATAGTTTTCCATTTTTGGCAAAAAAAGTAAATGAGAGAGGGTGAGGTGACAAACTAGTTAGTGTTATGAGATGGGCCTAATGGGCCTATTGGGTATCCACTCACATTATTTTTTATATATATGAGACTAGGGGTTTCCTAGCCGTCAACCTTGCTCACAACACGTTATTAGCACGCACACAACTGAGCCGAACCTCTGTCGACGGACGAATTGTGACGCGAAAGGGCTTCCTTCACCAAACGTCGCTAGATCCGGCAGGTAGGATCTAGAGGTAACCTTTAACCCCTAAATCTAAATTTTTCATGTGCATGATAATGAATCTGTGATTTACTTTAAATTAGATCTATCTCTGTTGCTTAGATCTAAATGAAAAATCACATTTTTATTATATATCTTTTTTTCAAAAAAGAGTTTTTATATAATTTTTGGATGAAAAATCAACTTTTTCACGCTAAAAATCATATTTTTGCGATAAAAACGTCGTTTCAAAGATTAAAAATTCTATCTTTACAATAAAAATCGAATTTTTCCTCCAAAATTCATCAATCTAGAGGATTTGGCACCCCCCACATGCGCCCGATGCGTACGCGCCCCGCGAAGAGCCGCCGCGCCTGACGTGCGGCCAGCAGCCGCTCGAAGCGCGGCTAAACGCCGCGCCTGACGCACGGCCCACCGTCGCACCTGACGTGCGCCCAGCCCCCGCGCGAGGCCCGGCCTGCCGCCGGGCGAGGCACGACCACAGCCGTGCCTAGCGCGCGGCCCGCAGCCACGCGCGGCACGCCGCTGCGCCTGACGCGCGGTCTGCTATGGCACGCCGGATGCACGCGCACTCCGCCGTCGCGCGCCTGACGTGTGCGCACGCGCGTTTCCCGCAAGTGTATCATCGCAATGAAACCCTAACTACGGTTTTTCCATTTTTTTAAAAGGCTATTTTCAGAAATTAATTGGATTTACTGTTCGATTTTTTTCTTTCCACGTAAATCTAATTCATCATACATGTAAACCATCACTAATCGTATTTTTTGGATTAATTGATTATTTTTTACGTTTAATAATTATGAGGATCCGGAGACCGCTCTCTCGTTAGTCAGCTAACCTAACGGGGTATGACGTTTCCACGTGGTCCGATTAATTATTAAACAAAAATATTTTACTCCATTATAAATGTCTAGGATGTTGTATACTTTTATTGCATGTAGCATGAATTTATGCTTAAACACTATAAATGCATGTGTAGAAAATTATATGCCTGCCGCATATTTAGTGTTCTGTGATGAACATTTTATTTAGCATGCTAAAAACTCTATGATATATTTTTAATGCATGTAGCATAAATATATGTATGAGATGAAATTATTTATATACCTGCAGAATATAAATAACATGAGTATATGTTTCAATTCATGATTAACTGAGCATACATTCTTAGCTTACATGCTTGATTTATTTGCAATGATAATTTAGTTTCTTTCAACTATTTTATTGAGCATAACTTTTTAGCTTACAAGCTTTATATTATGTGTATGATAAATCATTAATTGTTGCATTTTGCACTCTTATATGATCATCCCATGCTTTTGCTCATGCCCATGATATGACAATATTTTATGACAACAAATCAATCATGATTTCAAAAAGTTTAACATTATATCCACTTTGACGAAATGAACCTGAAGTTCAAAACAAATCAAAAGTCTACACCCTTTCACCCTAATAAAATAAAAATTAACAAATACGATGGATTATGCGAAACAGATTTATGCGATTTCTTTTAGAGATACACATTTTGTGGTAAAATAAATCTCTTAGATTTATGGTTTATATAAACCAATATTGACACCAGCAGTTGTCATAACACCGCTAAACTCTTTTAGAGTAATCTCACTTTACATGGTATGATTCTTTAATCTAGCCTTAATTTTAAGCGTACGCCCGAAGTCGTGTCTTAATAGATAAGTGAGAAATTATAAACTTCGTAGCCACGTATTTGTTTCCCCTTGAGCATGATTCTATATCCACACAATACTTGAATGACTCAATAAAAATGGCCTGTAGACCATACTTAAGCATTCAAATAGACTTTTAAAAGTCTCTCATAAATTAGAAAAGTGGAAATATAGAAACTAACTCATTTCCCGTGTATATGTCTACTTCGTAAGACCAATATCCATTTTTCCTTATAAATGACAATAAGGAAGACTGAAAACAGCGGAAGTCTTGAATAAAATGAGAAAGGGAAGATATGATATACCTCTACATGGAGTATGCAATGGCAACCCAATATCAGACCAGAAGTTCTGATAAGACCCATAATGCTTTTTGCAACATGAATGGGCATTAACTTATGCCATATAAAATATATACATATCTAGTCTAAACGACGAATGTCAATTAACCTTATGTATATTTAGCTACTCCCCGAGGAAAAATAAACTTTGAAAACAAATTTGATCTGGTGTCATAACATAAGTCTAAATGAGCATAATTGTGGATGAATGTTTACTAGAACACACATCATACTATGAAACTTGTTGCCGTAACATAATTATTAGTAGTATTCTCTTGCAGTATATATGTATTTAAATGCATTACCACAATATTTCTTATTGATTTCATGCTTTCTACGCATTATATTTTACTGTGAATGGTTTGTTATCCTGAATACTTCATTTGGAAATCAGTGATCTGCCGCTTTGGGATACCCCGTTCCATAGTAACGGATAATGGAAGGCAGTTCGATTGCGAGGGCTTCCGAGCTTTCTGCTCAGGCTGGAGGATCAAGCTTCATTTCGCATCCGTTGCCCACCCTCAGTGCAATGGTATGGCGGAGGCAGCGAACAAATGCATATTGGGCCCCCTGAAAAAGAAGGTCGATGACGCTCTCGGAACTTGGATGGACGAACTGCCGGGCATTCTCTGGTCATATCGCACAACCCACAAAGCTGCGACCGGAGAAAGCCCATCCATGCTGGTGTTTGGGTCGGAAGCGGTCGTTCCCGTGGAGGTGGGAGAGGAAACTCTTCAGCTTCGTTAGTTCGACGAAGACATCAATGTGGAGGGCCTCGGCCTCAGCCTCAGCCTCAAGCACATCGACAAAGTAAGAGATCGAGCTCTGCCGAACCTCATCCGTTACAGCCAAAGGATGGCCAGACACTACGACTCCCGGGTCAAGAAGCAAA